>NW_010729081.1:7704950-7799538 GCF_000365185.1 Nelumbo nucifera
CCACTCTCTTAATATTTATAGGTTATGTTTAGTACATAATGGAAAGGACACAYYDDCYCTHAGTACTTACATAATAAATAAAGTAAATAAAAGCTGAAATAAATAACAACTGAATTAACAAACTGACACTACTATAACTGAAACAAATAACTGCACTGCTGTCCTACGAACACAGTGGGGACCACTGCAGTGGGGCCCACATCAGTGTTCTCTACATCCAAAAACAAAATAACACACCAAGTTCAAACAACTTATACCTGTGGGAGTGTATTTGGATGTCTATTGTATACAATGTGCATGCATAAACTCATATGTTCTTATCTTTATTGTCTGGGGATTGGGGAATGCTTTCCATCATTTACAGATCATGTTCTGTCCAAAGGGATTATTGCGGTAAAGAAGTTACAAGCTTTTCAAAGATTGTTTCATTCTAGCATTTTCCCTCTTTATTCCCCTTGGGATTTTCCATGGGTCACATGTAAGTGATCAATAGCATATTTAGACTACCAATTCTGCTTCAGTACTTGTGAGCATTTGGTCTTCCCTGGCTGCAAATATTATTTTTAATGGTTGTTTTGTTTGGGACTATTTGGTATCAGAACTTTCAACATTCAAGAACAATTACTTTGTGGTCTAAGGGGCAAGGAGATTCCACATGAGCAGAAATTCACCATTTTCACATCCTTAAGTTCCCCTTCTCTTAGTTTGGAGAGGGTTTTGATTGAAGGTAATCCATCTCTCATGATTGGATGGCATGGCAACTTGACCAAAGACCCCCAGAGGTCTACATAGTATATCAGAGGGGCTTGTGCCTTTGCTTCCAGTTTGAACACGACATCCCCATCAAACCTCAGGTACGATAGCTCATAACCAAATGATCTTCCCAAAAGCATTACTAGTTTCAACATGTACTTCTTCTGCTCCCTACTTTTCTTTTTTACTTAAATCAATGGCAAAGATCTAATAATAAGAAGAGATAAGTAAAAAAATTTTGAACCTAAATCCACAAAAATAGAGGAGGTCAGCCTAGAAATGTAAACACAAATAAATAATAAGAAAAGGCTAAAATAGCACAAGCAGGAATATTGGGACCCTGACAGAGAGTCATTCTGGAATCTCCCTCTCCTTAGCAAGATTATTGGCTAGAGATTTAGTGTAATTTGGAATCCACCAAAACCAGGAGCAAATGGATAAGAAAGCCATTGCCTCTATAATATGATGTCTCATGCTTCAAGGAACATTCTAATACTGGAACCAGTTGATATTCTGGAGATCCCCTTCCTCTCTGTTCTCTTAATACCAGGCAAGAACCTCAGAGTCCAGAGTAAACCATGATCATCACCTCAGCCCCATGATCCCATATTCCCATCCCTAATGACGCACCCTTGCCAACTAAAGGATGGTTCTTATTTTTCTTCTTTCAAAGATCATTCACTTTCTGTGCTTATTTTTAGCTTCAAGTGGTGATTTTTTAATGTCTCCTCTCCATTCTTCTAGTAAAATTGATCATTATTAGAAGATAATCAAGCATATCTTTGCAATTGCAATATATAGAAGACTAGCGCTATAGAAGAAGAATTTATCAGTTTTAATATGATAATGTTTCTTGACAAGCTACTTTGATTTGTAGATGGAATTTAACATCTGTAGCTCCAATACCTACATAAGAAAAATACTATGCATATCAGGTGCATTCATTATTTGGCATATTCTCACCTTAGTTATGCATATGAAAACTTCATGCAGTTAGAATTTATACAATAGATTACATGGACAAAAAAAAGTGCATCTCATGTTTCACATTAGCTGACCCCATATAGTTCAGATAAGGCTTGGATGATGATGATGATGACAATGTTTCACATTAAATAACATAAATGATAAATAAATAAGCCATATACCGTTATCCTTGAAGGATAATGAAATGATACATTCACAAACTTAATGTGCCCCATCAACCTTTGCAATTTCACTCCTGCAATATGGTAACAAGGCACCATTAGAAATGACTAATTAGATATTTAGTCCTTCCAGAAACAGAAAGGCTAGCAGGATATGGGTTGAAGTAATAAGAAATGATTTAAGTGCTAGTGATTTAACAATTGATATGACACTAAACAGAATGGAATGGCAAAACGGGATTATGTAGCTGACCCCATATAGTTGCAGTAAGGTTTAGATGATGATGATGGGAAACTGCAAGGCTAGCAAGTGAATATATATTCACAAAAAAAAAAAATGAATAATAAAAAAAAGTTAACCAAGTCTCTGAAGGCAACATATCTTTTTAGTCCGCTTGAAAAGAAATTTGGTTCTGTTCAGCAACCACTAATACAAGTATACAACTAAATGTATGTATGAAAATACAGAAAAAAAAACATATATCTTATTACAAAGGAACCAACTTATCTGATAAAGTACAATATGTAAAATAAAAACACAAAACATGGAATATAGAAGCACCATAACAAATAAATATAACCACACACAATTAGGTCAGCCAGAAAATCCTCTAGTTTCTACACCATGTTATCCTGAAGAGTAAATGAAAACAATCTAAGAAGGTCTCCTTATTTAACTAATAAAGAGTATCCAGCAGATGAAAGTTCAGTTGGCAAATATTGTTCAAATGAATGCCCTATCTACATTGAATAGTTAGTACCAATAAGGCATAATGCCCAATTGAATCTTTAAGAAATTTTACATATTTAACACGTTCTGCAATGGAACCAATTTGTTAACTTTAGCTAGAAGATCAGGTAAAAGATTGGAGCATTAACAATATCAGAAATTTAAAAGAAATAGAAAGATATTTTCACAAACACATGACATTTATACATATAAAAAAGGAAAGTAGACATCAAAAACATATGCAGCATTAAGACAAAATTACTAGCATATTTATTGCTTCCAATTCAAATGCATCAATATATGACATTTAATATGACAAACAACCAGACTATTATGAAGTTAAATATGTCAGGATGCAAGATAATGCACTGAATGTTAAATTTGATTAAATTGTCAAAAGTTTCGCTAACATTTCCGAAACATTCATCAACCCCTGATATAACGAAAAGGTCCCTCCATCAAGAATTTCTTTATTATTAATCATGAAGAATGAAATGGAATGCAAAGACAGATAAAGATTACCATTCAACATGTAATGCTTGTAAAAACAACAGCTATCACAAATCTGTCTCTTAGTTATCAAAGGAATTTTATGCAGATGTTCTTAACTCTTACTAACAACTTAAGAAGGGAAACAGTAGTGTATTTATCAGTTGCAAGGTCACTTTTCCCACCCACATATCAAACAAGAACTAACCACTGATAAATCTGAAAGAGTTAAACTAAAGAATAATTCTTAAAAAATAAAACCTAGCAGGAGCCTTCATTGAAAAGATTGAGTGCTTGCCTTCTGATACAAATTGGTTACTAGGCAATAGATCCATCATTTGAAAGACCTTTTCACTTGCCCCAACAGACTGCATTAAAGATGACAAATTGTCTCCCACCCACCATGTTGAATAGATCAACCATTCACAATACAATATAAACTTTGTAAGTTGCTCTGCAGTTATATGACCAGCCATAATTGACATTCCACCTACCACCACAGCTATTACCTATAAAAATTGAATTTGACAAATTAGTTTAAATAACTCAGAGATAAACATAGAAATTCACTTCTCATGTAAAACCATGTGCCAAGCATTTGGTTTTATCCAATGGAATTAATTGACAACTGAATTAAGCCTCAACATGTTCCAACGAATTATAAATTCATTTAAATCCAATTGAACTCCAACAGTATGCTATGTTTTAAAGAATGATTTTACACGGTTATAGATTTTTATAAGCATGCAACTATATGTGAATGTGCATCAGGAAACCAGTGATAGATTGTATTTTAAATCCAATCAAATGATTGATGTTTGACATGTATTAAAATGGGAAGACCTTCATCCATGAACTACAAAATAAAATACTTTCACAGGTTCCTAGAGGTGTAAAACGGGTCATGCCGCCCTCCCCAGGGATAATTTAGGGGGTCGGCCCAGCATGGCCCATGGCCCAAGCCCATGCGGGCCTGTGCCGTGCTACAGGCCTGGGCCGGGCAGGCTGCAGGCTGTAGGCTGTGCTGTGGACCTGGGCCACAGGCCGGGCCTTGGGCATGGACCCAACTGGGCCAGACTGGTTTTTTTTGGCATTTTTTATTTTTGGTTTCTTTTTTTTTATTAGCAAGAAATTTTTTAATTAATAACAGAGAAAAAGTTACAATCAGTTACAATTGTTATAGGTTGCAAAAAAGCATTAATCTAATCTGCAACCACATACAATCAACTACAATTCTGCCCAATACAAGGTAGATCTATTTGCCCCCTGTTTTGCTAGGGTATCCGCCATCCCATTTGCATTCCATTTGACCCAACCAAATTGAGAGTTGATCCTCCTTGCAAGTATGTTTTTCTCTGAAGATAAATTTGAGCTTCCAAGGTACTCATATGATCTTTTTATCCCAAGAAATGACCAGTAGTGAGTCTCCTTCTATTTCTAAGTTTGTTGTTCCTATCTGCTCAGCCATCTTTAGACCTTGAAGTAGGGCTAGAGATTCAGCCTGTATTGAGTCACCAATACCTATTGGTCCTGAAAAGAGTGCCACCACCACACCCAGATGATTTCTAATCACACCCCCTATGCCTGCCCTTCCTGGGTTACCAAAAGAACTGCCATCAAAATTTAGTTTTAATTTGTTCAATGTCGGTGGCTTCCATTCCACTCTCACAATTACTTTGGGTGCATCTGTTTGTACTACTTCAACCCAACTTCTTAGAATCTCATTCGTGGAGAAATTTTTGAATAGCTCCATGGTCTTCACCCAATGTGCAGTTCTGATTTTTATGGCTCCAATAACTTCCTCCTTTGATTTACTTTTTTCAGAGAAAATTCTTAGGTTTCTTTCCTCCCATATAGTCCATATTGTAGCTGCTCTTGCTACCTTCCATAAGCACTTTCCTCTTTTCTTTGTTAAGTAAAACTAAAATATTTAACTTTCCTTTGGGAACTATTTGAAAAAATAAGAAATCTAACAAAGAAATAAAAAAAAAAAACCCTTAACCAAATAAGAAGTCAAAGAGACAAAACCTCTAAGTGAATAACAAATTGAAAGAAAAATAGGAATTTTATTTCATTTAAATTTGAATGATACAAAGCATACAATGGTTGGATGAATGAAAATTGAAAAATGGAATAATTAATAAAATATAAAAATACAATATAGTTACAAATTGAAAATAAAAAAATACGTTATTAAAAAATATCAAATAAATTAAATAAAATTAAAACAAAATTTACAATAATTTGAAAAAATGCTATACAACTATTGAATATATAAAAAATATTGACTTCATCATTTCCTCCTATTGTTCTTGACTTTGATCATCTGCTTCAAGTGAAACATCAAGTGTAGTGTCATGCCCTCCTTTGTCTTGTAATCTATCTTCAGCATCTAACCAATCTTTAAAGCAGATGCACTTCTCTAGACTTTCATCATTCATACAACTTCTCTTGTCATCCAATACCTTAGTACTTGCACTAAAACAAGACTCCAATGGAACTGTAGACACCGGAGGGGTTAGTAGATCACATGCCATGGTGGCGAAAACTGGACAGTTTTTTGCATGTTCACTCCACCAGGCTAAAATATCAAAATTATTTGTTCCCTCCGAGGTGAAGGAAGAATCACCTAAAGTAGAAAAAATTGCTTGTAAATAAAAATTAAGTTCAATAAATGAACTTGTTGTCAAGGCAGTGGATTTCTGCCTCTTATTAAATAAAAAAAGTTTGTCTCTTCCACTACTGGACTCAAGTTCAGAAGTGGAAAATGCAGTTGTACAAGTTATAGAATTTTTATTATTCCCTATTACTTCAAAAAATAGGAGAAATGTTCTCCCAATATTTTTTAAATTTATTTTCCATTATTTCAACAATACTTTTAAATTGCGGATTCTTTCTATATTTTGCAAAACAATCACTAATCATCATTAATTGATAAGCTAAATTACAACTAGTTGGATAATAAATACCCGATAATTCATTAGTTGCATCATAAAAATGTTTTAAAAAATCTCTTATACAAATTGCCATTTCCCCGTCTTCCTCAAAAATATCAGTAGGCATTTTTAAATTATAAAAAACTAAGAATTTGTTTGTGAGAAATACAACTTTCTGACATAGCATAGGTAGAATTCCATCCATGTTTAACATCTGATATAAAATGTTTATATTTTAAACCATAATTTTGACATAAATATTTAAATTCTTGTTTTCTTGCTCCAGAACTTTTAATATATAATACAATTTCTAATTTTAGAAATATGAGTAGAATAATATTTAAAGCATCCTGAGTACATAAATTTAAGATGCGACATTCACATCTAATATGAAATAACTTACCATTTAAACATGGTTTCAAATGAGATTTTAAAATATTTATTTTTGAATCATTATTACTAGCATTATCAAAACTAATAGAAAATAATTTATTGTCAATTCCATAAGCATGTAGAGTATTTAAAATACTTACAGAAATAATTGGGCTAGTATGTGGCCATTCAAGCCTAGTAAAGCTTAAAATTCTTTTATTTAAAAGCCAATTTTCATCAATAAAATGACCGGTAACACAAATATAATGTATGTTAAATTTAGAAGTCCAAATATCAAAAGTAATTGCAACTTTAGAATTAAGATTTGATAACATACAAATTAAATTTTGTTTATATGAATAAAAAAATTTTAAATCATCTGATCTAATAGTATTCCTAGAAACTTTTTAAAATTGTGGATTTACAGAATTACGTAACCATTTTTCAAGTTTAGTATCTTCAGCTAACAAAAATGGTTATTCAGCATGTACATTTTGTTAATTCTTGCCTCATTTTTTCTTGAGAATATTTAAAAAGTACCAACCCCCCCCCCCCGCACCCAATTTGTGTTTGCGTTGTTTCTCTCCCTTCTTCTTTCTCATGGGTGAGCAAATGTCTGTCCAAATGGCTTATCACCCTTGCTACAATAGCTAAAGTTTTTCCTACATTTTTGGCAAACAACTCTTTTTCCCTTCCCCTAAACCTCCTTTACTTCAAATATTTTCCAAACCAGGCCAATAAACTTAGTGGCCTTCTTTTTCTTTCCCTAGTATCAGTACTAGGAATGGAAATTCCGTCAACATCCATAGCATCCATATTGGTGCTAACACTATCATGCTGCGACTGAATATCGTCGACACTGAACATGTTAGGGAATTGGTTTTGGGAGGAGCCAGCCATTTTTTTAGCTTCTAAAAAAATAAAAATTAATTTAATTGCACTTACCCGGATTGTTGGTTTGGAATCCCAACTTGATTTCAACAATTGAAGCATTTCAACTCCAATAGTCCAAGCCCCCCAAATTGCTAACTTGAGATACTTGAGTTGTTGAGCAAGCCTTCTTCGTGTTGAAACTTCAATAAAGTTGAGAATTGGAGAATCAAAAAATGTATGAGAGGTTGAGAGATTGAGACTTGAGAGAGTATGAGAACTAGAGAAGAGATTAAGAGAATTGTTGAATTGGTGTGATGAGAATGGTGGAGGATAGGGCTATTTATAGGAATTGAAAATAATTCAATTGCCCAAAATACCCTAAAAACTAGCTATTTTTTAGTTGTTGGGAGGGGTATTTTGGTCATTATAAAGTTATTTATCATTTTACCCAAAATGCCCCCCTAAACTAGCTATTATATAGCTGTTGGGGGGCATTTGTGCCATTCTTTCTCCCCCCCCCAAAACCAAAATACATAAATACCCCCCTATATAGCTGTTGGGGGGTATTTCTGTAAAAAAAAACCCAAAAAGCTGAAACTATGGCTAGTTCATCGGGCAGGCCGAGTGCGGCCCGCTATAGGCTCACGGGCCATGTCGTGCCGCTTGTCATGCTGCGGTCTGGGCCATGCCTGCGCGTGAGCCGCAGGCGGCATGGCACGCACAGTCATGTCATGCCATGTCGACCCGTGGACCTGGAACCCCAGGCCCAGCATAGCTCGGACCATCGTGCCAGGCCGGTCCAAATTCGGGTGAGGCCATGTCGGGCCATGGGCGGCACGGCCCGATTTACACCTCTACAGGTTCCAGTGTAATGAAAGCCACAAATAGAAAGTACATGACTCATTTCTCATCCTCAACCACTAGAAGGTCCAAAACAGCTTAAAGAAGAGATTTTCTTGCTTTAAGACATCATCCCATGGTTATTTAGCATAGATGCCCAAAAAACGTACTACCAAAGTTCAAGGATTGCAGTTTCTAATATATTGATATAAACTTAGGAATAATATGGGACTTCAAGTGAGTTGGAAATACACATGTGGGGTTGCAGCCTATGCAGGACATGCTTCAATTTACCTTTTACTATCCCCCCTTAATGCATGTTAAATGGATCACATTTCACAAAAAATAAAGAAAGAAAAGGGGGGAAGAAGAAAAATGCCAACATCTTAAATACATGCCACTGCCTTTTCTCTTTTCCTTGCACAGATATGGTAAGATTTATTTGTTAGAGCACCATGTCACCCTCCTCCCCTCCTTTACACATTTATTCTTCAAAACATCCTAGATCAGTCTCTCTCTCATCTAGGGATGGCAATTTTCCTCATCCCCACCAGGTACTTTGCCTCCCTAACCTAGCGGGGATGAGGATAGATATTGCTTTGGTGGGGATGGGGGCAGGGGTGGGAACTAATACAAATACCTGATCGGGGACGGGAAATGAAGTCCCAACCCCGCCTCAACCCCGATTATATATAAAATATATAATATTATTTATATTATGTATCAAATATATTTAAAATATTATTTATATTTTAAAATTTTCATTTATAATAAATATTTTTCCAAAAAGAAACTTTTAATTAAAAAATTTGGGGATTCAGGTCCCTGATGAGGAACCATCTCCGTTGGGGACTGGGGGTGGAGGCTAAATTTTTCCCCGACAGGGATTAATGTAAAACTTGGGTCCGGGGACGAGGAGTATGATCCCTGCCACAAACCTACCCTCTTGCCATTCCTACTCCCATCTACCCACCCCCTAGAAAAATACACACATACAAGAAAAAATAATAAAACTACAAAACAAACACCAAAAGTCTGGAGTGTGCAAATTTTAGCATTTCAATCAACAACTAGGCACTGTTTTCCACTCCACACTTTGGTGACTTAGGCCACTTACCTTTAATTTCCAAGCAGTCTTGTCTATCTTCATTGGTAACTTAAGGGACTTAAGGGAACTTCAGTAATGCAATGAAGTAGTCACAAAAGTGGGTGATGCAGGCATGGGAAGCGAGGAAAGAATCCATGGGAGAAAGAAATCAGATTTCTCCCAACTCCTCATTTGGAGTGCTTTGAATTTTAGTATGCTTGAGTCTTTTCAATTTTAGTTTATAGTTCTTTGGCATATTTGGAAAAAAGGGCTTTAAGTCTTCTAGAAATGTACTTGATAAAAATCAAAATTACTATTTATGGTAACTTTTGTGATTTGATATTTTCAGTAACTTTGGAATCTTAATTATAAGTCAATAAATTGTTAATAAAGATATTTGATTGTCCATATGGGTTACCTACTAGGTTGTCTTATTTGAAGTAGTCAGGAGTTTTTTAGGTTAGTTTCCTAGTTGAAATTGGAGTCTATGAATGAAGATTCGAGCCATTATGATTACTCTATAAGCAGAGAAGCCATAGTTGAATTTGAAGAGTGGAATTAATGGAATGAAAAGTTGTTTTAGGTCAGTTTCTTCTTTCATTTCTCTCTTTTCTCATAAAAGTATAATCTTTCTTTTCTTTCTTCTCTATTTCTGATCTGAATCCCTTTCTTTTATAATTCAGATCTTTAATTTCTTTCTTCCTACCATGTTCACCCTAATAGAACTTTCTCCTTCCATCCTACATCAGCAAGTCTTGAAGTCTAGCACAAAGATCTTAACCAATAATGAGAGTTCAGAGAAGAACTCTTACAAAGCAGAATTTGATAGTAGATAGTCTTGCTAATCCTAGGACAGGTAGGTTGTATAGTGAGTTGGAGACAGCTCTGTTCCATAGATAATATGTATATGTGTGTATGTGTTATAGTGGGTTGAGCTGCCCATCCATGTAATCTACTGTAAATGATATATAAATATACCCATTACCTTCTCCAGAAAGGAAGTCCTTTTTGTTTCTCTTATGTCAGATTATATGGTTCCAATTTACTCTTGAGGTTAAAATAGTACAAATTATACAAAAATAAGTTGATTTTAAAGTGAGACAAAAAATTCCCTATGTTTTGGAAAAACATATTCCAAGGTATGAAAGAAGAGCATCAACAAATTTGTTTAGCTTTAAATCAAGATAAGCGACCATCAAACTTTGTCTCTTTTATTTAAACGAGAGAAGTTTAGAATCAAGACCAAATACCTTTCAAAGGCATTTACCAACTTAGTGAAAGTGTAAAACAGGGTCCCTAAAAGAGATAATCTAGTGAATTTAAGAAATGTATTAGAAACATAGACATATCATCTATCTACGTTCTACAATGATGAGTTTAAGAAGTTTCAGATGCAATGCATGATTAGGGAGTCTTTTGTCTTTCTTAATAACAAGTTCAATGTAATATATGCACAAATTTTGAACTTGCAATGTTTTACATTGACTATATATGAGCAAACTATGCATTGGGAGAATACAATGGTGTATGTTGCTTGTTGATGCCATGCTTGATTGAAAAGACTATGAACAAAGTAAATGTCAGGTATAAACAATGGAAAAATGTTTTAGCATCAAAAGTCTTCATGACATGCCTGTTCAGCATTAGAAAGTAAGGAACGCAATCTTACTAACAATAGGAGAAATGAGAGAATAACCAAAAAGATAGACCTAATGGTGATGTTGCCTATAAACTAAAGCAAGGCAGACATAAATATGTGATTTTAAGTTTTAAGATGTTGAATGCTATGCAGAACAATCAAAGTGAAGAGAATGTTATAATACTTTATAGGATCAGCTATACCCACATGGAACAAAATATTGGGAAACCAAGCAGCATGCCCAAAGTGTGAGTGGAGATAGGTATATTGACATTGGAAAGGAAAGAACAGGCAAAAGCAAAATGAATGCATTAAAGGACATTTGGTAATGGATGAAGTTGTTAAAAGGAATGATTTATTGTTTTGTTATTCGGTGGACAAAATAGTCATAAGATAAATATCTGACAGCATAGTAATCATCCAAACATGTCATTCAGCCATTTATCCAATAAAAGGCAAAGCAATAAATCACTCGGTTCAACAATTCCAGCCATTATCAAACAACACCATCATAGGAACCTAGGGCCAGCTCCTATAGGAGATAAGAAGAGAGGAAGTAAATTAAAATGATGGCTTGTCTACAACAAAGACCAAGAGTCCTCAATTGCACAATTGAGGACTCTTGCACAATTGAGGACTCTTGGTGCTGGTTACTGCCATATATAAGTATAAAGTGGAGATAGGAAAAAAGGATATAGACAGAAGAATGAGCAAAGATGAGCCTAGGAACTTAACACATTAACAATAGCTTGATGATTAAAAGTCACATGACTATATGAAGCAACAAATCCTAAGTTCCATCACGAAGTTAAAATATTTCAGAGGTGCATCCACAAAGAGCAAGAAAGAAGTAAATATGAAGTTACAACAATAGAAAAAGCAGCAGAAAGAAATAAAAGTTGGCACATCCAGTAAGAAGAGGAAGTTGGAACAGTCAAAAGCCAATGGGCGTGGCCCTTTCATTAAGATTTATACTAATATAGGAAAATTACAGCTTAACCCCTAGTAGTAAAGAAGAAAAAGACAAGTTTTCCCTTAAAGTGGCGCCTCTATCTAAGAAAAATCAGTAGCAGAAAAACAGAATTCTTGAGAACTGAAAAAGAGAACTAAGTTTCGCCAATGGGGGAAATTAAAAGCACTCAGACCTGAGTTGAATGATAGAGGGAGTTGAAACTTAGATTCCAAATACCATATGCCACACTTTGTCGCAAGCTTATGTCAGCTAATTTATTCAGCCAATGCTTGTACCTGTCCACCACAGCAAAAGAGTTTGAATAGGTCTTTTGTGCTTATCAACAACTACTGGCATTATTATCTTTTTCAAATAGAGAAGACAAGCACAGGAGACTAGATAAATGATGAAAATATATTACTGTAGCATCATTGCCTTTTAAATTCTTGTTTCTCTGTTCCATAAACTCGGACAGTTCTCATCAAAGAAAATGTCTCTTGTGCAACCTGAATTGTGAAAAAGGAAACGTTAATGCTAAAGAAATCATTCAAGCTACAGAATTTACTTGAGCTGCCCAAAAGTGTCTGAATTTACTTCATTGGCACAAGCAGTGTATTCTTGGGTTAATTTTGCTGCCTTTTTCTGGTACCTATCCAAGAGAAGAAAGTTAAATTTATCTTTCATTTATACTCCAAAAGCAGTTGAAAGATGAATATAATAGGAATATATAAAGGATAAAAGTACATCCAAAATCAGCTGTGAGCATAGAATACTAATCTTACATGGTGATACCATAACACCATTTTTCTCTAGATTTAAGGTTGTCATTCTTCAAGATTTGATGCGATTAAATGCTTTTTTGGTAAATGCAGTAAAAGATCCTTTTCTATGTGAACCTCCTCAACACTACTGTTGTAAGAGGGTAATAGTTCCTTAACTTTGATATGGAGATTACCTACATCATATATATTGGAAACCTTTTAAGATACATTTTGGGACCCCCCCCCCCGGGGAAAAAAAAGGTGGAAATATACAAAATTTTGGGGAAATCGCATCTAATACATGTGGAAAATTGTGGGGCGATGGTTGAGTAAATATGGTCCTTGTTTTTCTAACTTGTTCACTTGCCCATTTTCAGAGATTCGAGATAAATTATCCAATTGTCTATCCCACTAAGTTTTTGTTTGCAGTTTGTAGTCCGAAAGCAGTATACATGTAACTGTGATCTGCCTATTCATACATCAATTAGTTTCGCCTTATTGAAAGAAAGTCAAGAGACTCTCAGGACAAAGTTTAAAAAGGCATGTTATCCATATAGGCGAATATCATAATGGCAAAATAACTCTTACTGGCCGTAGAGCAGCATGATTGTTCCTAGAACAGAGCAGATTGCCAATGTAGCTAATGCAAGTCGCCAAGATAAAGTCAGTAAAAAAATCAATGCACCTGTCCCCTGAAAAAAGATGATGTGATTGCAAATTATATCCCCAAGTTGTGTGTAGAACCGGGTAGATCACAAAAGAAGGGACTATGGCAAGGAAAAAACCTGCAGAACATTGCGTAGTATCAAATTAAGATCATTTCCAATAACACGAGATACTTGCTGACAATCTGCTCCAAGCCTACTTGTCAAATCACCAACTGTTTCTGTGTCGAAAAAGGAGATTTCCTATAATGGTATAACACCAAATCAAGGTATGTACACCAAGAAGCTAGCTAAATATTGTTTGTACTAGAAATTAAAATTGAGAAAATATATTAAACTACTAATTTTAAACGTATAACAGACCTGGAAGAGAAGAGATGCATACAGTTTCTCTCTCATGCGCTTAACCTGCAGAATGTTATAAACTCACTAGTTGCTATTATGTTCATATTTGCAAACTCCAGATAACAATTAGGATAAATTCAAAGTCCTGGAAAGTGTGCTGCAATAATAAAGGAATGAAATCTTTGAGACATTAAAACCATACAAAGAACAGGTTCAGTAATGCATCAATTACAGCCACTTCTTGGATGGTCAATAGCCTAGAAGCTGTAAATTTTAATCTATATATTCCTAACTTGTCAATGCCATGATATTTTTCTCCAAACAGTGAAACCAGATTTTGCTTTTAGCTGTCCCTGTTCTGAAGGTGCTTTGGGCACATCACATTTTAAGGCAGTAATTAAAAATGCATGTTTAAAAGAAAATTTGGACGTGTACCAATCAATTTCTTCTTTACTGTCTAATGGATGACCAAGTAGCAGTCAATGAAAATCTTGGACTAGATGGCTCAACATTTGGTGGTTAGCTCTTGCAAATTATGGAATAATGCATTGGGAGCCAGATATATGTCATGCAGCATAGAAGATTAAAGGGACAAGTTCTCAAAAGAAAGTCATCTTTCAACTTTCATAGACGGGAACTCATGAGCCAGTCAGGGACTCACCAGGATCATGTTTGCAATACCAAAACAGCAACCCCGTAGACCACTGAATTTCACAGAAAGAAAATATGCTATCAGTGCCTAATCATAGGCCATTCTTTGCTGTGAAACCATAACACTAACAGTTCATGTTTTATATCTACTCCATACATATAGAGGAGAAGTTTTATGTATGGGAAATCTCCTATGCCTGAAAATGGTATTACTAAATGGTAAACTTGGTGATCAATCTGATGTAAATATATTCATGAGGATGGAGAATTTCCAAGATTGAGACCATTAAAGATCATCCCTTCTGCAGATTTATTTGGAAATTAAATGCTACTGCACAGTGGTCTATTAGCATTATTACGAATTGTCTAGAAACCATCTCAAATGAGAGTACCTTGTAAACAAGTTTATTCCCAATCTTCATACTAAGTGGGAATGAGGAACATAAAAAAAATAGAAATATTCATCAAAGAGTAATAGTTAACAATAAAAGGGTAAAATACATCTCCAATTCAGTTACAACTTGCATGTAGTTAAGAACCAGAGGTATGACTTCGTCCCAAAACACATGATATTTTTGTTTTCCTTTCCTTTTTTATCAATAAAACACATAACCTTTTTGATAGATCACTGCCTTATTGTGATTGAAAATTATTAGATATGATGCTATTTCAGGACAGGAGGTGAAGTTCTGGAAAGACACTTGGTGAGAAAATTCTCCATTCTGTCAGTCCTTCCCCAGAATTTACAACCTATCGAGTTTCAAAAACAAAGCAATTTCTGAATTGGTAGTCTTGGATGGGAATGAGTTGGTGTGAGATTTGGGATTTGAGGAGATCTATGTGAGATCATGAAACTTGTGAGGTGATTCTGTTAATTGACATCCTTCAAGAGGTTAATCTTTCTCCTGCGGTTGGGGATGAGAGAGTGTGCGCTTCCACTGTGGAGGGTACCTTTACTTGTGCTTCCTTTTTTTAAAACCTTTTATCCAGTTTTAGAGGAACCCTCCTTCCCTGCTAGAGAGGCGTGGCAGGGGCCAATTCCCCCTAAAGTCAAGGTTTTCCGTTGGGAAGCTGCTAACCAAATCATTAACTCTGACAGACTCCAAAGGAGGTGAAAAAGTTTGCCTCTATCCACATTTGTGCATCCTATGCTTGAAGAATGGGGAGAGCACCAACCACCTGCTGGTCCATTGTTCCCATGCCTCTCGTCTGTGGCAACATTTTTACTCTTTGGTGGGAAGAGATTGAACTGGATTTGTTTAAAACAGAAGTGATGGGTGCTGTACTTGAAGGCATAAAATCAATGCAATAATTTTTTAGGAGAAATATAAGTAGGTGGAGGGAATGATAGAACTTACAATGATAAGTGTTGCATATTGGGCTTTGTCAATGAAGGAATTTAAAGGGGTGTGTCTAAATGATATGTTAAGGGAATGACAAACTGTGGCGAGTTTCCAAATGAGTAAACATAGAAGGTTGATGGAGTGGAGTCCCCCAGAAGTGCAAATAATGTTAGCAGATTTGTTGGCAAGAACCGGGGTGGTGGGGAGGGAAATTCTTGAATGGGGTTGCCCATGGGCCGGGCTGTAGTGTGTAAAAGTCTGTTTCTTTTGTTGTTTTGAGGATTTGCTTGTTATAAGAGCTGTTGTACTGGTTGGCTTATAAGTGAAACAATTCATTAATTGAGGAAGCCAGTGAAAAAGCTTTTTTTTTCCTCTTTTGGCTTGTATCCATACAATAAAAAAATTCAAAATGGAGCTCCCGTTTTTGGTAGGTAAGCTACAATGAGCAGAACAATATCACATGGTCTGCTAATGGCAACTGTGGATAAATGTTGTATTTTAATTCTGATACACCAATAATAATGAACAAAACCAATAAATTGCAAAATAAAAGAACTAATACATAATTTAGATAGAAAGGGAACTTTGTGGCTTTGTCCAAACAAGATTTTGACCTGAATATTCCTGAAGATAAACATAGTATAATCAAGAGTCGTGCATTTCTACGGAAAACCATGGTTTCACCGCTCTGTGCAGAGAAAATTGATGCTGTTAAGAAATGTGGTATTGAGATCTCCGAAAGCTGCAATAAATAAGCATAACTCAGTATCCATTCAAAACAAAAGTTGAAATAATACAATATTATAAATTTCAGATATGAGGAAAGGAAATTATCCATATTTGATGAAGTGCTGCTACACACTAATCTGTATGAGATAAAAGGAAATTTTCTTTTAGCTAGGAGGAGATCACATGTACAATTGGAATAGAGTGTCCTAGTAACTTGCACCAATGAATTGTCCACATACAAGTTTTACACCTATCGGTTTCAAACTGAACAATCAAACTACATTCGCAATACTCTGTGAATACACAAATGGCGATGATTCATTCATACATCACGGCCACGCGTAAACCATCAAATCCTAATAAGTTTTGTCATTTTGTGTATATAAGTGTCAGCTTTTACCTATATGAACGGATATTCATATGTTAGTTAATTCGCATTATGGAAACTATTTGGTAGTTATTTGACAACAATTAATGCAAAATGAGGTACAATTATGGAAGAGGGATATAGAACTCGCACCGCTGCAAGAATTAGAGCAGCGAATGCAGCGAATATAATCCATCTATCGTTGGCAACCAGCTCCCACATCCGACGAAGCGCAAATAATACAGTTACAGGCTTTGCTGTAGTAAATACTTCGACATCATCGGATAACCTCCACCAATTCCCTCCAGGCACGACCGATCGAAGAAACACAACCCATCTTCGCCAAGTCTCCAGAAATCCAACATTGTTCTCTCCATCGGTAACCTCTCCTGAGAATTTCGACACAGAGAATCCATCAATTGAGGCAGATTTAGGAGAAGAAATACGGTTGTCTCTGCTTTTAAGGCAGACGATAGGAGGAGAGAGCCGAAATCTAGCCTTCCTATTTAATAACCGAAGCCTGTTTTTTTGTGGGAATGACAGAGGTTGTCGAAGTGAGAAAGGAAGACTGCTGCAGGGTTTCAGGCCCAGTAACAGAACCATGGTTGCAGTCGAATTTGGACACGGAGTAAGTTGAGTAACTGCTGTAGTGTGGTACTGTGGTCCGGACTCCGGATAACGATAATCAGGAAGAGAGACGGAAAATTTGGGAGAATACAGCCTGTGCTGTGCACATGATTCAGGTCGGGAAATTTTTGGTCAAAATTCAAAAGGGCTCAGTATCAGTGGTAGATGCATTTTTGGGTAAATTGACGTGCCATGCAGTGAGAGGACGGCTGACAACCGAGGCTGTCGAATACAGAGAGGCAACGTTTTGGCGTACTCCCTTGAATCCTTTGTGTTTGTGGGTTATTGTGTTATGTCTTAACCCCTGATTCCCTGAAGCTCCATCAGAGAATCGCCGAATGCTACAGAATTGCCGGTCCGGTAAAACGTGAGATCCATCTACGGATGGTACACGTGGCAACGTAAGGTATTCTAAAAAATTTTAGGCAAATCACAAATGTAATTAGGATAGGGAGAGGGGAGGCGGTGAATCGTCCACAGCACATTCCGATTGTCACAGCACATTTCGACCTAGTATTCGAAACATCTCTCCATCTAAGAGAGATGAGACATCATCGTGAGATATTTTCAATACAAAATCGGAATGTGCTGTGGGGCGCCTCCCTGTGAGGCGCTGATACCAATTCCAACTTTGGCTGTTGGGGGCAGCATCTGGCCATCTGCTGTTGAGAACATTTTTGTGAGGCCACATTATCAGAAAGTGGGGTAAAATAGTAGAGCTGCAAACGGACCGAACCCGATAATAGGCATACCCAAATTTGATTTGATTACATTTGAATTCGAATCGGATCATATCTATCAGATATATAATGGATTTGAAACGGAATTCAGATTATAATCGGATATTAAATAACATAAATAAATTAGACTAAAATTGACCAAAATATTATATATTATTAATAAGATGGGCTAAAAATGACTTTAACATTATATTTTATGAACAAAATGAATTAAAAACTACTTATTTTAAAACTTTGAACATGTGACAATTTACTGAAAATATAATATTAAGACAAACTTCAATCACAGATATAATATATTTTTAACTATATCTGAGCATATATATTTAAATCGAATCAAATCAGATTATCATATTAGATAGGAGTATATCCATATTTGATCCAATTATAAATTGGTCAAATTTGGATTCAAAATCGGATAATCAGATCCCGTTTCTCAGCCCTATTCAGCAGCATAGGCTGTTGGCCCCAACAGCCAAAGTTAACTCAAAAAAAAATATACAAATTGGGAAAAAAATCCTTTATCGTGGGTGGAGTGTGACACCTTTTTTTCTTTTTGCTAAATGGCTGAAACCTCCCTAGATCTTTTAGCTTTTGCTGAAACCTCCTCTGAATCCTTTTAAAATGTCCAAAATACCCATTTGACCAAAATATTTATTTTCTAAGTTTGGTCTTCACATTAATCACCCTCTCAAACCTCTCCTATCTATTTTTCAACTTTGCTTTGTTTTCCAATTTTTCCCTTCATATCAATCTCTCAAAGGTAAAACAACAACTTCAAACTCTCTTTTTTTTGTTGTCCATAAAGCTTGTATTGTTTTTTTCTAATAGAAATAAGCTTCAATAGTAATCGTATGGATATTTTGGAATTTTTTTTTTGTGTTTTTTTATTAGAGGGCTTTAACATAAGGGATTTGATGAGGGCAAATTTGGCCCTCCACTAACATCATGACACATGGCATCTCGGAACAATTGAGTGACACTCATAACCACCTAGGCGACAATTTGCCATAGCCAAAATGATGGAGTCCTAGCTAGCGACCTGGCACTGTCGCCGACCTGGCGACCTGCCTCTAGCGCCGACCTGGCGACCTGCCTCCACCGCCGACTTGGTAGAAACCTAGCCAACGACCTCGTCCACGACTCAGGGCGGCTAGCAGCACCTCATCTAGGCCCGACCTATGGTACCTCGTCAGTATCGCCTGAAGCAACCTCGACGTGGGGAGCGACCTCCCTCGAGGGCTTGCCGACCTGATTGAGGTCCAGGTGGCGACCTACGAGACGTGCTCGCCATCGATTTCTGCATGCATCCCATCACTTCCGGGTCTCTTGGAAGTCAGCTCTCACACCAAATGTTTTGGGAGAAATCGAGTAAGGCACAAAGATTGGCCTACGTGCACGACTACCTCCGAAGACTTTGGAGCAGTTAGGCATGTCCTCTCAGAGATCCCGGACGTGTTTGCGTGATGCTCACGCCAAACAATGCCTATATAAAGGCCTTACCTCCAACTCCAGGGGGGAGATGCACAATTTTTAGTTCTCACAGCTCTCTCACATTTAGCTATCTTAAAATCTCTGATTCGCTAACTTAAGCATCGGAGTGCCCACCCCGGGTAAAGTAACCCGGGCACTCTGACACAATTTCCTTGCAGGCTGAATCAGAGCCACCTCTCCAGCTCATCGCCATTTAGCTAGGCATCAGAGCCACCTCTCCAGCTCGTCACCATTTAGCTAGGCATCAGAGCCACCTCTCCAGTTCGTCACTATTCAGCTAGACATTAGAGCCACTTTTCCAGCTCGTCACCACTCAGTTAGACATCAGAGCCACCTCTCTAGCTCGTCACCATTTAGCTATGCATCAGAGCCACCTCTCCAGCTTGTCACCACTTAGCTAGACATCAGAGCCACCTCTCCAGCTCGTCACCACTCAACTAGACATCATAGCCACCTCTCCAACTCGCCACCATTTAGCTAGGCATCAGAGCCACCTCTCCAACTCGTCACCATTCAGATAGGCATCAGAGCCACCTCTCCAGTTCGTCACCATTCAGCTAGGCATCCAAGCCACCTTCCAGGTAGGAACAATTCAGCTAGGCATCCATGCCACATTCCAGGTAGGGATTATTCAGTCAGGCACCCGAGTCACCTACTAGCCGGGAGATGCCGAAATGCGCATCATCAGGATTTAATTGCAATTATGTTAGAAAGTTCATAGGACGTGATTTCAACTACCAAATATTAGGGGAGATTTTAGCAATGGTCATAAACTTCAGGGGAAGTTTCATCAATTTATCCTTTTTTTTACATCACTAGAAAATTTTGCATGTGTATGGCAATTTTAAATCAAATGCAGATGATGATGGTAATGATATATATATTCATTTTTTCTTTAATTCTTTTTACATTTTTATATTTATATGTGTACAAAAATATATTAAAAATATTCTTATTTGTTACACTTATTTTTGTTTAATAAGATGAATATAGGATGTTAAAGATGTATATATATATATGTTCTTTTATAAAATTTTTGTATTTAATATTTTTTTCAGTTTTTACTATTTAATTATGACATCAAGGATTGCCGCATTTGACATGAATGATTGATCCATACCAACTATGAAAATAAATTAATTTTTGGGTCATTTTTAATTTTTGTATTTCTTTTTCATCATCAATAAAATAATTATATGAAAATAATTATTTTTCTTTAATATGATTAATATAAAACATTAGAGATGTTTTATACAATTTATTATTTACATAATTTCATGTATTTATTTTTATTAAAATTTTATTATTTAACTATAATATCATGGATTAACTCATTTGGCTTTGATGATTGAATTGCTTGCATGCCACCTAGACCAAATAACAATTTAATTTTTTGATTGGTTTTTAAAAAATATGGATTTTATATTGTTAAAAGTATTAGATATATATCTAATTAATAAAATTTAGTGATAAACAACACCTTAATGAGAGAGAATAAGAGATAATGCCTTAAATACTTGGTGAGAAATATTATATTTGATGTTATAAAAAGTAGTAGTTCAAATTATATTTTCTGCCTTCACAATTAGAGAGGGGCAAATTAAAAAATAGAGGTATTTAAGATTAGAAGAAAAAGTTTCACAATCTCATTTGTACTTCTAGTAGTAGTGCAGATATAGGTAGTGATGTATTTTGTTCTCGTTTTTTATGGTTTAGAACCCATAGATATAGAGGAATTTGGTACACCATGATATCATAGGTATCTATTTTTGTTTAATGAGGGGCTTTGATTAACTTATCTATCAAGCCCATATTTCATCAATATAGAAATTGTATACTTTTGAATCTATAACAAAGAAAGAATAAAAAATAAGGGGAAACTTTTGTACCTGTCAATTTGTTATGACAATTGATTTGTGTGCTCCATATATATATATGGGTTCGACTATGATATGGGAAAGATATCATATGTGAAATTTTTTACCAATCAATTGGTATCATAAAACGTGATAGTCAATTAGGTGTTATTTATCAAAATTCATGGGTGGGTTTTAATTGGTCAAAACTCTTCCCATACCATATCTTTTTCGTATCATAGATATTTTCCATATATATATATATATATATATATTGTTGATAAATAGGACTCTTTTTATTTAAAAGCAATTGTAATACAATAGCTCTCATTCAAATGCACCAAATCAATAATTTTACAATAGTGTTCTTGTCTTTCACTACCCTCGATTAGACTGAAGCAAAAAGCTTTCAGAAAAAAAGGCTGAACTTTTCCATTTGTCTCATGAAGAATCGTTGTTGAATGAATTTGTCATATGAAATGAGGGTGATAAAGAAAAATGTGAACCTATTTTGGGCTGGCATGTCATTTGCTAAGGCTGCATTTGGTAATGATGTAAAATGGAGTGTAATCCCAGTTCAGAGTAAATTTGCACTCTGGTTCACTTTTGCCTGTGTTTGGTAACATTACATTTAGGGATTGTAGCTGATAAGGGAAACTTTTGGGCCCTAATATCAATAAAAATAATTTCTAAAATAGGTTAACTTTTTTAAAAAATATATCAAATAAGAGAAAAATCACTGTTCATATTCTTCCTCCTCCAAACCACTTCCGCCCCAGCCCCGCGAACCTCAAAGACCACCATCCATCAGCACTGCCATTGCTGCCTTTGCCCACCTCCGGCAATGCTAATCTACCACCCACCTTTGCCTCTGCCTTCACCCACCAACACCAACGCCACCCACCTCCTTCTGCTTCGATGACCAAGAAGATGAAGATCTCCAGATCGACCACCGCCCCAGTCCCTCGACCTTCTTCTTCGTCAGACTGTTGAATGGGTGGAGGCGGCCCATTCAACAATAGCAGTCCCACACTGTCTACATGAGCATTTTCTCATAAAACAATATTTTACATGAGTAGCACCGTTTGATATTAGGGCCCAAAACAACATTTTACATGAATAGCAGCAGCCCCGTGACCTTCTTCTCCAAATCCACAGAAAAACAATATTTTACATGAGCATTGCTGGAGGTGGGCGGAGGCGGCAATGCTGATGGATGGTGGTCATTAAGGTTCGCGGAGCTGGGGCGGAAGTGGTTTGGAGGAGGAAGAAGATGAACATTGATTTTGCCCTTATTTGATATGTTTTTTTAAAAGGTTAACCTATTTTGGAAATTATATTAAAATGATTATTTTTATTGATATTAGGGCCCAAAAGTTGCCATTTTCAGCTATAATCCCTTACATTTATACATTGACAAATGATAGAAAACACATTTTCCAATGCATAGTTACATTGATAATAAGATGTAAAAATACATCAATAAAAAAGAAGTAAATTTGCATTGAAGTGGGCTTTTGATAAGAAAAAGGCATATGCTTTATTGGAATTCATGTTTGCATCTGTTACAGTTAAATGCTTGTTTGGTGAGAAGATAAACTTGTTAGTGTAAAACTAACCCAACTTTGCAATATATATTTGAAAGCCCTTAGGCACCTTCATTAAACTTTCAGATCTCAATTACATCCTTGTTCAATACATAAGAGATAAACTTAGGAGTAGAGGACCAGGTTTGAGGAAGTTGACAAGTAAGAGCAAACTTAGCTACTTGGTTACCAGATTTTGGAGTGAAAGTAATTAAGGAACCATCAAGGTGATTGAGAAGACTCCTGCAACTAAATAATAGAGTAAAAATACTCCAAGGAGGATGAGAGTTTTCCTCCAACAAGAGCTTAATAACTATTTCATTATCACCTTCAAAGATGGTATGGGTGAATCCCATGGAAATGCCAAATTTGATACTTTGCAATTTATATGGACCGTTTTACACTCTACATATTTGCATTCACACTTATTTGCATCATTTCCAAATGCAGCTTAAACAACAACTTTAAACTCTATCTAATTGGATTTGAACAAAAGAAATGGCCTTTTATTTTTGTAAGAAACATCAATCAGTTCCATATGTTCATGTTTCTTTATGTACAAGCAATAAAAAGCAAATCCATCGTTCATCTCACACCATACATTAAAAAGATATCACAATTTTTCTACAAATTAATTAACACATAGCTATAAACATAACTTTTCAATTAGGAACATGAATGGATAAAACACTAAGGTTGCATTTGTTTTAGGTGTAAATTCTGTTTTACACTGATGGGAAATGTGAACTGGTTTAGTTATCAATGAAAATTGGGACTAGTAGATTTTGAAAATTTACACTGACCATGTTTGGTTGTCAAGGTGTAAATTTTCGGTGAGATGATGCAGAGGAGGAGAAGAAGATCTACAGAGGAGGGAAGCAGGGGAAGAAGAAGAATAACAAGGAGGAGGAGAAGAGAGAGAGAGAGAGAGAAAACAAAAGAGAGACATATGGTATCTTGCCAGTGGAATTGTCAAGTTGGATGATCCCAACTCGGTTGGGGTACTGCTCGAGGAGGCTGGCGATGGCGAGTCGGTACTTCTTATCACAGTGAACGCTCCAGTTCATGGCGTAGATGTGCCAGGGGGCTGGCGATGGCAGTTGGGGTACTCGCAACAAAGCCAGCCGCAACCGGAGGGGCCAGTTGGACTAGCGCTTTTTTCTTCCTTCTAGGTCCTCTCTGGCTCTCCCTTCGGAAGAGAGTTCAGATCTGCTCCTACAACTGGTTGCAACGACAGTGACAGAAAGAGAAAAAAGGGTGGGGGGAAGAAGAAGAGAGAGAGAGTGAGAGAGAGATCACTCATAACGGAGCCAGAGGGGTCGACTGGACTAGTGCTTTTTTTTCTTTTGGGTCCTTTCCGGCTCTCCCTTCGGAGGTGGGTTCAGATCTTCCGCTGCAACTGATTGTAGCAGCGGTGACGGAAAGAGAAAAAAGGGGAAAGAAGAAGAAGAAGGAGAGAGAGAGAGAGGAAGAAGAAAAAGAAGGAAAAGAAAGGAGAAAAGAGAGAGAGAGACGTTAATTTTACATCGAATATCCATGTATATATTACATCTGGTGTAAAGAAAATTCAAAATGAAAATTTACACCCGCATGTCCACCCCAAACAAAAACGTAGCCTAAGGCAAAACGAATGCACTCATTTCATTACTGTTGAAACCGAATAACTGAATCGAAATTTTGATTGATGTTTTCGATTCGGTTATTTTGAGGGACCGGTTCACTTTCGATTTTTTAAGTCGGTTCTCTCAACTTCGATTTTTGGTTTCACGTATGGCATTTAGAGGTTCAGTTAACCCAAAAACCAAACTATTAGGGGTAAAATACTAAATATATTTAAAGTAGTGAAACTCAAACTCCCGAAGGCCAAAAACCTCAGGGCAGCGCCAGCACGGCTACTCTGTCTCTTCGATTCCACTTTTGAGTTTGGTCTTCTACTCTTCTTCGCTCTTCAACTCTTCAGTAAAGATTAAAACAAAACCCTGTCATCTATCCACTCCACCAGCACCAGGCACCGGCAACTGGCGAGCATTGATGCCGACGATCTTAGTTGCAGACTTGCAGCAGTGAACCTCACAGGACTCGCTAATTGCACTGCTCCAGCGACCTCAGTTGCAGACTTGCAGACTTGCACGATTGCACATCCACATCTAGTAAATCTATCCTGTCTGGCACCGGCAAGTGACAGTCCGGCGAGTGGCGAATTTGCAGTATACATATTACAAACAAGTAATTTTTTCTTTATTCTTCTTTTTTTCCTTTTCTATTCTTCAATTCTTCCCCTGTATTTCTTTCTTACCCATCGGATTATCTGAGTGAGAATGTGAGATAGTGAAAGTGTGAAACCGAATGGTGATTACTGATTTCCACTATGAATGGTGACTACCATTTACTTTAGGTATAAAGAGCCCTACGTATAGAGGAACATGCTAGATGCTTGCAAAAAAATATTGGAAGAGCAGCAAAAGGCTGGCAACACCTTAATCCCTGCTTGCGAACTGCTGTCATTCAACAACCAGCGACCAGATTCAGAGAGGCAGCCTGTGCCTCCATCTACCTATGCCTTATCCCAACGAGCTTAATCTAAAATTGACTCCCCAGACCCATCCCTTTCAACAAACCATAAAGCTACAGAAACGGCTTTGCCATGAAGCCGGTCCAGAAATTGCAGAAGCCAAACAAACTAGAAGTAACATCTGCATTTTTGCACAATGTTTTCCACTTAAGCTTTCAACTAAACAAACCGAATTAACTGGGAAAAAATCGGTTCGATTTGTTCGGTTCCGGTTCAATTTACCAAAATGACAAATCAGTTTTTAAAACTCTTGTTTTGAACCGAGCAAATTGAATGCTCACTCCTAATTGCAGCTGATGGACGATCCAGTTCGAGGCTTCGAGCCACTACTATCACGGGGCTAGTCGTTTGGGCCCCGTGTGGCACTCGATTGTGTTGAGTAAGCCTAAGCAACAAGCAGCAACACAAGAAAATGCAATAAGATGACACACAAATTAGTCAAAATGCACTTTGTATTGCATAAATTGGTGGCAAGCACAAGCACACAATTTAGTATCGAAGGGATCTCATGCTTAACTTTTACACGCTACTGATTCACTCTACTACCTACCTCCCCTCAAAGAGCACGTTAAGCTTTTGGTGGAGTGACAATAAGAAACATGAAAATGGTGAATAATCATACTACGGAATTACAAGATTGCCATTGGCATTCCCCCCATATACAAGATACATGTAATGTCCCACCCAAGACACACACTTGGACACTCGGATGGCATGTTGTGGGCGTGGTGATGGTGCTTGATAGCATGGCAAAGTGTTCACTTGTGACATTCTCCCCCACTCAATTAGTCTTTGTCCTCGAAGACCGGCTTTTGCTTGTGGCTCAAATTTGCTTATTGATGAAGGAAGGTTCTTCAGCTGCTCCACGAACTTGGTCTCTTCTAAGGCCCAGGCATAAGGTTGGGTGAAAGGCTTTAGGGTGTTCTTGATGGTAGGAAAACTTATGGCTAGTCCAAACGTTTAGTCCTTGCTTGCATGCTTCGAGGTAGGATTTTGGATGTCCGGTTTTGATGGAAGGTAAGGTTGTGGCCAAGGCTAGGTCAAAATCAAGGTTTGGATTTTTTGGGTATTGGTTCCCATGATGATTTTTCTCCCAAGGGTTACTCCTCACTAGGTTCCTATGAGAGTTGACTTGATCAATGTGGTGGCGGACAGGGTACCTAAGTGGATTTGGTGGTACTCGATCTTCCTGATGATGGTCATTGTGAAGGTGGGTGTGGCTGGAGAAGGCCTTGGGTCTTCCAGGAGTCTTGGGCCCATTAGTTGCGGGCGTATGCAGCTTCTGTTGATGTTGATGCTGGAGTTGGTGCAATTGTTGGTGCCGGTTCAGCTGCTGGTGCTGGTGCTGCTTGGGGGGAGACTTCTTCTTGGTGACTACTGTCCAACCCGCTTCGGTGTTGCTGTGAGATCTTGGAGTGGGGGTCTTCATTGTTGGCATGGCACTGGCTTCATGCTCGCTTGTCTCTTGGTACAGCTGTAAGGCTGAAAGCTGCTTCCCATGTACCTGGAGGGCTGATGTCACTAGGATCATGCATGGAGAATGCTCATCCAAAATGAGTAAATGGTCAAGGTGCGGCACGAGGGCTGTTTCTTCCTGTGTTAGGAACTCTACTCCAAGGACCACTTGAAAGTCATCCAAGGGAACCACAGATAAGTTGACATTGCCTTTCCATGGTCCCACTTGTAGGTTTACTCCACGAGCCATGCCTTCTATTGCTTTGGCCCCCGAGTTGACAACCTTGATCCACCCGGTTTGTTTGGTGGTGGTCAAGCCAAGTCGCTTTGCCTTTGCAAGCGAGATGAAGTTATGGATGGCCCCAGTGTCCACCAATGCTTGGGTCGGCCTCCCGTCGAGAGTGATGTCCACATACTTTAGTCCCTTGTGGGATTTGGTGGGCCGCTTGGATGTGGCCTCTTTCTTTACCCTGGCATTTATAAGTTGGAGGGCACATACTCTTGGTGCTGGTGCGGGCTTCTCTTCATCACTGAGTTTGGCGATGAGGGCATTGATCTTCTTTCGCATGGGACAATCGCTAGTCCAGTGCTTTTCATTGCAAATGTAGCAAGGTGAGGGAGGAATTTCAGGTCTCCTAGTGTACCGGTGGCTTTGATAGTTGTAGGTTCCTTGTGGCTTCCTTCCTTGTTGATAATTGTTTGGATTGTCACTGTGCATTGGTTTTTCTTGTGTGGAGGCCGATTGTTGATCTCCCCTACTCAAACTCATGGTACATAGGCTGGATGGCTTTTGGCCTTCTTCATCCAGTGTCCTTAGATTGACAAGTTGCTCAGCTACAGCCATGGCTGTGGCAAGGTCCTTCACACCACGCCGTTGAAGTTCAAGCTCAACCTAGGGCTTGAGACCGTCCATGAAATTGAACAAGAGGTCCTTGTTTGACATGTTGGAGATCTCAAGCGTCAAGGCCAAAAATTCTTTAATGTAGTCATGTAGCGATTCTTGCTATCTAAGGTTCTTCATTTTTCTGCGCGCCAGGTACTCCACATTCTCAGGGTAGAACTGACGCTTGATCTCATTCTTGAATGTAGCCCAGGTGTCAATGGTGCGGGTGTCGCGTTCAATGTCTTGACAATACCTACGCCACCACAACATTGCAACATCATTCAAATACATAGCAGTTGTACGTACCTGAGTTTGTTTATCAATAATGCCAACGATTGAGAAATATTGTTCTAGTTGCCACAAGAAATTGTCAAGCTCCCTAGCATCCCGAGTGCCTGAGTAGGGTGTTGGCTCACAGATCTTGATGTGCATGGGAGCTAGGGTGGCGGAAGTGATGGTAGAGTTGGCCACCACCCTCTTCAGAAGAGTCATCTCATCTCTCGTCTCGTCTAGTTGTGTTTGAAATCTGTCTAGCATGCCCTGTAAGCTATTGTGGGAAGGCCCCGCTCCCGAGCATTGTAAGGTGGCGTGCATCTCTCTGAAGGCGCAATTGAATTGCCCTTCTAGTTCAACCACTGCATTCTCAACAGTCTCCAGGTTATGGTGTAGTTCATCCACTTGATCTTTGGTTTCACCTACTATCGCCTTGCAATGTAGGATGCGCATGTCCATGCTAGCTAGTTGGTCGATCGATTTGTCACGCTTGCTAGATTTAGTTGTGCAGCCCTTCGGTGCTTCTGTCTTGGCAGGTTCGTTGAATGGAACCTCATTGGTGTCATGGGCTTGGTGCAGCCCGTGTAGTATGTCATCGGCAATGTCGCGGTTGCTCTTCATTGTGCTGAGTGAGGAGTAGTGGACAGGTCCAATGTGCATGTAGGAGCTCCTACTCTGATACCAATTGTCACGGGGCTAGTCGTTTGGGCCCCGTGTGGCACTCGATTGTGTTGAGTAAGCCTAAGCAACAAGCAACAACACAAGAAAAGGCAACAAGATGGCACACGAATTAGTCAAAAGACACTTTGTATTACATAAATTGGTGGCAAGCATAAGCACACAGTTTACTGTCGAGGGGATCTCATGCTTAACCTTTACACACTACTGATTCACTCGACTACCTACCTCCGCTCAAAGAGTATGTTAAGCTTTTGGGGGAGTGACAATAAGAAACATGAAAATGGTGAATAATCATACTATGGAATTACAAGATTGCCATTGGCATTCCCCCATACAAGATACATGTAATGTCCCACCCAAGACACACACTTGGACACTCGGATGGCATGTTGTGGGCGTGGTGATGGTGCTTGATGGCGTGGCAAAGTGTTCACTTGTGACAAGCAGGCAGTAGCAATAGGGGTGATCTTTAAGGTTCAGGGCCCTCATATTAGGTGTTTCTTATTGAGGGTATTCTAGGTATTTTAAATAGTCATTTCCCTTTATATTTTTATCAAATTAGGCTGTGTTTGTTTCAGGTGTAAATTCAGTTTTACACCGACGAAAAAGTTAGTGCTGGTTCAGTGGTCGATGGAAAATAGAACGAGGTGGATTTAAATTTTTATGCTGATGATGTTTGGCCATCATAGTGTAAAGTAAAAGGCTTCTACTCTGTTTATGCTCTGGAACTCTCCCTATCCCAGCAACACCATGCCAAAGATTAATGTGTCATTGCTAGATAATTTCTTCTTTGGAAATTATGAACCCGGGAACAACTCTCTCTCTCTCTCTCTTTATATTCTCTACCTTAGTCTACTTCACCGGTGTCCTCTTTCTCTGTGAGGTCCCATTGTCCTCTGGCTCTGCCCCAAGAGAAAGAAGATCATTATTTCAATATCTTCAAAGTCATCACCATCATTATAGTTGTTTATCTCTTGGCCTTCGACGTCACCAGAAACCATGGTCGTCTTGTTTTCGTCGCTTTTTCCTTCGTGCTTCTCATCCTGCTAATTGCATGCTTGGTTATCCCGTTGTACTTTGCATAATGGAACTGGAGATTGAAGTCGAGATCCAAAGATCTTGAACATCAAATCAAGGATCTGTTGTTGGTTCATGGAACCACACCAATGACATAGCAGCAAAAGCCGCATGTGAAGATGGGGGAAGTGGAGATGAGGTTGTTGCCCCCTGTGATAGGAGAAGAACACTTGATCCTATAAGTGATCGAGACCTTGGATTTATGGATATTGTTCATGCCGTTTCTTTGTAGTGTGGGTATAGGGTTGGCAGTAATGAACAACATAGGTCAAATGGATTGGTGCTTTGAATAATTTCCTCTTCGAATGATACCATTCTCCGGTGAAATGGTTGCCGAAAAAGATAATGACGGAGCAAAGGCTATTTGACCGTTGCAGAGTTTTACACCAAAGACGGTGGAGATTTTCATCGATTTTATTGATGGGAACTTTCCAACGATTCTCGATGTAAAGCCTACCCTAAGTGGAGTTTTACACTAATTTACAGTGTAAAACAACACCTAAAACAAATGTAGCAAAATTTGAACTAGGGTGTAAAGTTTACCCTACTTCTTATTTACATCAAAAACAAATGCGACCTTAAGCAAAATTTTTCCTTATGGATGACAATTAAGAGATCACATTAGCACCCCCGAACACATTATAGATCTACTACCCACAACTTATTCCCACATCTATACTCAAAGAACACCATCACCATGTATTGGGAACATCTCCCCATAAAATGACAAGGGAGATATTCTCGATGTGTAGATGTAATTAAAGTAGGGATGCTATAACAAGTAGTAGGTAACATATCCGAGCCCCATAAAACAATCCCCACAGGTAAATTTGGATCTGCTCCTCACATCGATCACACAGCATGTCATGGTCGCACAGCAGAAACATCTTCTGCACTTGTATTTATTATTCATTGGGAGATGCTCCCAACATATGACAAATTGTGTCTGTGAGGTTGATTTGAGGAGCGCTCTATGAATAGCACATCCCAATTCTCAACGGATGCCCTATAATACGTCCCAGTCGTAGTCGTGTATTGAGAGCATCTCGGGTGCACACTGAGATGTGCATGTGGGGTGCAAACGTGAACTCGACAATTAGGGCTTTTTCGTAGTTATGTAAAATAAGAAAGGAATTAAGGGCAAAATGGGTAAACAAACCAAACTATAAGATCATGTAAAACCCCAATTCTTCCCTGGCCGCCGCTCTGGAGCGAGAGAGAAATGACGACCCGCTTCAAGAAGAACAGGAAGAAGAGAGGGCACGTCAGCGCCGGGCACGGCCGAATCGGGAAGCACCGGAAGCACCCGGGAGGTCGTGGTAACGCCGGAGGCATGCATCACCACCGGATCCTCTTCGACAAATATCATCCTGGTTACTTCGGTAAAGTGGGTATGCGTTACTTCCATAAGCTTCGCAACAAGTTCTATTGCCCCATCGTCAACATCGACAAACTCTGGTCTATGATCCCTCAAGATGTCAAGGACAAGGCCTCCGCCGATAACGTCCCCCTCGTCGATGTTACCCAGTTCGGTTACTTCAAGGTGCTGGGCAAGGGTGTCCTACCTCCATCTCAGCCCATCGTCGTGAAGACGAAGCTCGTATCCAAGAATGCGGAGAAGAAGATAAAGGAGGCCGGTGGTGCCGTCGTACTCACCGCTTAGATTTAGTAATGTATGGTGACCGGAACCGCTACTCATATTTTTGCCTTTTTCTCCTTTTATTAGGGTTTAAATTTTGGATATTAAAATTTAAGTGAAATGACTCAGAGTATCAATTGAGTACTTGGTTGTCTTCATTAGTCTGTCTGGTGATATATACATGGGAACTTTTTCATGATTTTTGGTTGAGTCTTTATTTGATGTATGCTATGGTCTTACAGTGCTTATTATTTGTTGCTAGGCTAAATGGATTTTGTTCATATCAGTTGGTCTGAATTTTTTAATTTGTTTCCGACAACTTACTCGGTAATGATAAAGACGGTTAGGATTTGGGTGAATTAGGCTTGGATTTCGAAATGAAAACCTCTAAACGTTATCCCATTATGACGTGCTAACAAATGTTGACCTGAAATCAAAGTATGCAAGTGTTTGTATATCGTAAAGTTAAATGTGCTATACAAGCATATCTGCTGTTTCCGTTTTATAGAAAAACAGTATTTATAAGCTTGATTTTATTTCATTGATGAGTGCTGATTCATGTGTTAATATTCTCAATATTTGTTCTTAGTACTAGTTTCCTCTCTGAGTTGTTCTTGCTGTTTGCTTGGATACTATAGTGTAAGGGTTGTATAAGACCACTGGGCATGCCTTTCCCTTCTTGGTATAAGCTACACAGAAACTTAGAAAGCTTATTGTGTGTTTTGCTGGAAGTTTGCTTCTGCATTAATTTCACACCCAAAGAAAAAGCTTTGAAGGTTATAGCAATGGTGCCAAACAGTTTCTGTCCTACCTAATCAAATTCAAAAGCGCTTTCATGAGACTTGAACCAATGGTATTTTAGTAATGGTAACAACATTGAAACCAATTTCAATAAAAAGATGCAATATGTTGGATGTCATTATATCAGATTAGGTAGGACTGAATCCATGTTTCATATTTGATCCAATTATATAAGCAAATCAAATGCCTGTCTGTGAACGTGCCGGAAAACCGCCTGTCCGACCAAAAACTCTCCCTGAAGTACTTGGTGAAGTTGGCGTGGCAGTACTCTGGCGCCCCTACTGTTCTAAACTTGAGGCAGGTCGTCCATAGTTTCGAAACATCGTCTACCACTACAAGATCAGAATCCAAATATATAACCTGGCGAACGCAGGGCTCGAGAATGTCCGCGAGATAATTCCTAGCGTAATTCAAGGGCTGCTCCAGCTTGCCTCACCGAAGTGGAGATCAGGTTCCTAACAATCTCCGGATTGAAGAAATAAACTTTGAATTTCAACTACGAGAACGTAGAACGAACTAGGGTTTCGAGATTGGTCTCCGACTCCGACACGAGAAAATGGAAGAAAATGTTCTTGGGACAGAGGGAATGCTGCAGGATAGAGTGAACGGCGGCGATGGAGCCACGGAGGTACTCAATGTCGAGAGCCATGGCGATGTGGACGAGAGAGGGAAGTAGCACGATTATCGAAATAATACGGCAGTTCTACTGATATCCTCAAACTTTAGTCAAATAATACTTTTGGTGAGCCGATGAATTGAAATTCCGTCGAGAACTGAGCTTTGGGAAGTAGCACGATTATCAAAACAGAACTCAAAGTTTCAAGATCACAAAATCTTTTTTTTTTTTGCAGCATATAAGATGATCTGAAGCCTTCTGAACTTCAGGTTGATGATCATGTAAATTGCTGAAATCCTTCCACCCGTGATGATTGTTTGTCGTTGGGGTGGTGATTTTACTGTCGCCACCGGGTGGATGGGGAGAGAGCGTGAGATTTGTCACAGGAGAGGAGAGGTGAGAAGGAGCAAAACTCGTGTTTTACTTAACTTCTTACATGATTTGGCCCTTTGCACGATTCGGAGACATGTGGCGCGTCCTTCGATTGCCTGAACACAGCGCGCCTGGACTGAAGCGGAACTCCCAAAATTTATGTTGGATTTTGCTTCCACAAAAAAAGATATGCAGTATGCGATGCCTCTGTACCTCTATGAGTTGGTTTCTTACACTTCAGCTCTAAGAGTTTTCTGTTTGGTTTAGGAGAGAGCAAATCAGCCCCCCACAACGTTCTACAGCACATTAAGATGTTGTGGGGGGCTGATTTGAATTCGGTTTAGGAGTAGAATCATTGTAAGGATGGAACGTTTTGACCCTCGACTAAGGCATTGTAGGGATGGATTGTTTGCCTTGTCATGCGAGGAATTTGTGCAAGGCCCGAGTACAGCTTCAGTGGATTGCCTGCCGAAATCCTGTGTGGGCTTGGTTATAACTTTTGGCATGTGTACCGTTAGATACTTTATATTTTTAAGAAATGTATCGGAATATTTCGTAGGTAGAAATGCATGCTAAATGTTTTTTTTGGAGCCTAAAGGTCATATAATCTGAAAGGGCACTGGATAATCGGGAATCGGCCAAATGGTCTGGCCATGAGGTTGATCTATTGGTCGATGTGTTTATCTATATGAATGGTATGATATTCTTATAAGGGAAAATCTATGACCAATCAAAGCATTCCGAATATCACCTGATTTCTCAATGCTCCTCTTCTCGTCTTGGCCATCATCGTCTCCTCTCCATTGTTTAATCATTATTTTTGCTCGAAGACCTATTCCTATTTTTTGTGTATTACTAAGATCTCTCTATTTTGTAATCTCTTTGCTTATTGCTCGTTCTTTTAGATAGAAGTGTAAAATGACATTTTGGCCCTCATTTCCGTTTGATCAAAATAGCATAAAAAAAAACAGTAACAACAAATGACAAATAGTAAATTAAAACTGAAAATAAAAATAAAATATGCAATAAGAATATTTTTTTCTATTATTATCTATTTTATTTTTATTTTTGTTATTTTCCTTTTTTTTCTTTAATTGTGGTTTTTTTTATGTTCAACATTACCTTTGGCTTTATTTTCAAAATAAAATAATATCAGCATGGGAGGATTTTATATTTAAAAGTGTTACAAGAAACTCTTAATGATATTTTAGAAATAACAAATAAACATTGCCGACAAAAGATATACAAAAGATTCACAATAGAAGAAGGATGTTGTTTATCGGGGGGCTACTAGTAAACTAGGAGGGAGCTGTAATTCAGATTTCTAAGGTAGATTGCAGTTCATTTATCCTTTTAAGTAAAAAGGGAAAATTTTTTGTTAATACCTTGTAAAGGCATTTGTGTCTTTTCAAATGCCACTTGATGGTTGATTGACGACTGATTAAGGGCAGGTATTGGATTGGTATGCTAAAAAATGGCATAGGTACCTAAATGGCACTAAGCCCAAATTACAATTACTAATATCGGCAAAGAGTTGTCTTGAGAGTTGAGAATACACAAGGAACAAACTATATAGGTAGGTCTGTCTTTATTGGAAACAATAGAGAAAACCCCTATTTTTTCTAATAAAAGACCTGTTTGGTTATTTTCTGAATAGTGAAAAAACCGCGTTTTAGGAGAAATGACTATATTGGCATTGGTGCCACTTTTTAGACAAACACCATCAAATACTAACGCCTACCCAATAGTGAAAACTGATAGGAGTTGGAGGCTCCTCCAACCGAGTTCAGCTGGGTTATACATCTACATGTTACAATGTGGGCTGCAATTCCATCCGCGTTGTAATACATAGATGGTTTAAGTGGCGTACAAAAAAAGTAGAAGACAAGGAGTGTTAACTTTTGTTACTTATTTTTTCTATATTTTTGAACTCAATTGGACTTTGCCCCCTCTTTGAAACCTAAAAAATAAAAGAAAAGCTTTAAGTTATTCATCGTTTTTGAACCGTTGTTAATTTAGATGATTAGACCATTCAGCTCGAGAACCGTGCAGAGCGATTTCGTTTTACCTCAAACTTAGTTTCTGGTCAAAAACCTTTGAATCAGTCAATGACCTATTGACTTGGGCAATCAAATCGTTAACCCGTTCAACGATTTTTGGCTATTTTTATTTTATTATTTATTTAAAAAAATTTTAAAATTTATGTTAAAATGGGCCATTCATTTGAATTGGACGGTCGAACCGCCATTTCGAAAATCAGTGGCTAGAATGGTTTTGTTTTTGGGTCATTTTTTAATTGTCAACCCTTTCTCATTTTCATCTAAGGGAATAGCCATTTCCCTCCTCCCTTGGGAATGAAATCCCATCCTAGTTGATTCCAATTCCTATCTAAACCTAACAAACCATAGGATTAGACCATTCTGAAACCAATTCAATCTATGAACCAAATGGACCCTAAGCTTCTTCATTTGAATACACTTGAGCCCACTTATATTTCTACTTGTCTAAGCCTAAAATTATGGATGAATTATAAGGTTACATAGAATCATGCTTTTCAAAATTGGATCGGATCGGGTAGTCAAATTGGAAAATTGGGAACCGGTTCTGTTTTATCCCAGAACCGTTATTTTGTCAAAAACCATTAACCTGGGCATTCAAACCGTTCAAATTGATTTTGACTGTTTTTTATTTTTTATCAGAATGGGCCGTCCATTCAATTTGAATGATTAGACCATTCAACCCAAGAACCGAACCCCTGACCAATTCGTTGTTTGGTTAAGTTTAAAACCTTGCATAGAATTGGTATGATAACTTTTTTTAACTTGGCTTTACATTGAGTAATATGTTCTGATTAATACAGTATGAATTTGTATTTCTTTTGTCAAAGTTGGCTTTACATTGACTAATGTAATCTGTTTAATACTGTATAAGTTTCTTTATTAGGATACATAATAATCCACTTGTACTTTTGTCAAGTTGGAACAACTCGTCAACGACAAGCTTAACGGATAAGTTTAAAGTTTTTCTTTCATTCTTTTGATTGAAAAAATGTTAAGAAAATAAGTTAGCGGGAGTTGCATTACTTTTTGATACGTCACTTGAAACCATCTGCGTGTTACAACTCCAATGGAAGTGCAGCCTGCGTTATATAACATATGGATTGTAGCTCATCAGGTCTCATTTTGGACGGGAGAGTCCACTTGATGTAAAACATGAGGAAAATATCACGATGACGGTATCATCTCAGATAAAATACACGATTGGGATATGATGTGGGCGCACTCGTAATTTCAGAAGCACAATTTTTTTTCATCAGTACAGGGTTTATCCAAAAAAGAAAAATAGAGGTAGGCGCACTCGCACTCGCGTGGCTCGCGATGGGTGACTCTGGTTTTGGTGTGTTGATGACCGTTGATCACCGTTGATGAGATCAACGGTCACGATTTGATCGGGTGTAATCAAGAGGCACAATTCAAAGTTAACAGTCACCAACAGTTAACTACTTTTTAAACAGTCACAATGTTTAAAATTGTGACTGTTCAAGGTGCCTTTTCTAAACCAGCACCTACATTTTCTTCATACCTCTTCACAAATTATTTAAGGAGCATGAAGCAGACTCCAAAACACACAATTTCGAAATTCACTATCTCTCTCTTTCTCTCAGTCCGGTCTGCTACAGTCTCATAGAAGGTTTCTTTGGAGACTCTTCAACTTTGCTGGTTGTAGATTCTCGCCCAAGGTATCCTGTGAACGAATTTGCCTATAACCTAGCAGCAAACTCTGTACAACTGAATGGGGGCAAATAATGTTCTAAAGACAGTGTCTTCAGACGCGCCTCAGAGCTTCTCCTCCAAAGTTACAGTGACCCCATTCTTCTCCAACAATTTTAGAACGTTATTCTGCAATGGAGGCGGAAGCAAGCATGACTTCGATCAAGATGATGAACCATCAGTATTGAGTTTAATGGGTAACAACAAGTTACAGCAATGTGACTGTTAGCACTGACATTGAGAAATTTYCCATCACAACAWAARYARTGYTGTCCGTTATGATGAGAGGTTGAGATAAACTCTTAATGAAGTTCTGAAATGTGTCAAATAACGGAGCACATAGTGGAACTTCACCTATGTGAACATCGAAGTGGTGCCGCTTCTCATGAGGGTTTGGGTTTGCTCTCGGGATTGTTCATGAAACCAGGAAAGAAGCACATGGCCATAACAGTGCTGAGCAAAACTTGAAACTCTTGCAGAGATTGAACATTTTTGTGTGTACAGGTGTCTCCGGTAACTATACTAACAAGAGGTTTAAGTTGATAAACACCTTTTGTATGCATAATTGTGTTATAATAGTTTGGATTGAGAGAGAACTATGTAATTGATCAAACAATGTGGGGGATTGTTGGATTTTAATCTCATGAGAGATTAAATCCAATGGATTTGATTGATCAATTACATGAGAAATTGCACCTGTACACTTGATTGAAAAAATCAGTTTTTCTCTTATAAAACCCAATTTTGAACTTGTCCCACATTGGAAAATTATAAGTTTTGTTTTCAGTATTTCAATAGGAGCTGATTTACACTCTTTATAATTAGTAGAGAGTATGGGGATTCGATATAGCGCAACGTGCGCGTGTGTGTGCGGCGCAATGGGGCGCTTTAGAGGCGCACTTTGCTCGCACCCGCGTGGCTCGCGATGGGCGGCTCTGGTTTTGGTGCGTTAATGACCGTTGATCACCGTTGATGAGATCAACGGTCACGATTCGATCGGATGTAATCAAGAGGCACAATTCAAAGTTAACAGTCACCAACTGTTAACTACTTTTTAAACAGTCACAATATTTGAAATTGTGACTGTTCAAGGTGCCTTCTCTAAACCAGTACCTACCTTTTCTTCATACCTCTTCACAAATTATTTAAGGAGCATGAATCAGACTCCAAAACACACAATTTCGAAATTCACTATCTCTCTCTCTCTCTCAGTCTGGTCTGCTACAGTCTCATAGAAGGTTTCTTTGGAGACTCTTCAACTTTGCTGGTTGCAGATTCTCGCCCAAGGCTCTGTTGTATCCTGTGAACGAATTTGCCTGTAACCCAGCAGCAAACTCAGTACAACTGAGTGGGGGCAAATAACATTCTAAAGACAATGTCTTTAGACGTGTCTTAGAGCTTCTCCTCCAAAGTTACAATGACCCCATTTCCCCAACAGGAATCATGAGACCAGTAATAAAATACATGGGATCCGCACCTAAGTTGATGCGATCACCCGAGTTGGTTATCATCATCGTCATCACAATTTTTTATTCAATAGGTTGCTTCAAAAAACGATCTCGTTGCATGCCTTGCGTGCATTTAATTTTGATGATTATGCGTACTAGAACTTTGAATAAAAATAAATATTAATACTTGAAATATTAAATAATCTTCTCCGGATAGGTGGCCGTTCTTGCTACCTTGCGTGCATTCATCAGCACTTTTTCTGTGATTGTGAAGCATGCCTCCTGAACCAGGACTGCATCACTCTGTAGAATAAACCTTGATGATAATACAGTGGAGATGTTGTTTACACTTTACTTTACAGAATACTCGATTTTTCCATATCGATTTGGTGTTCAACGTTTTGAATTTCGAAAAACCCGCTCTCTTTTCGCAGAAACAATTTCATCCCAAAATAAAGAGAGGACGTAGGAATTTGATACTTCCACACTCCCCGATTTATTATTATTTCTCAATGCTCCTCGTCTTTGTCACCATCGTCTCCTCCCCATTGTTTAATCCTGTCCCCGGCAATGGAAGCCTTCAAAACAGCATACCAATCACTCAAAGATCAGACCCATTTTATAAAACCTATTTGCCATTGAAGTAGTCGTCTGGTCGGTTAGTTACCTCTTTATTCCAGTTAGTTCTGTAAGTCATCCAGAAGAGGACGGCGGTTTGCAAGATGGTCCCAGATAGCATTCCATACCAAATCCCCTGAGAAATCAGAAAAAAGGGAGTTAATTATCAGAGAGATTCATCCAAACACATGCCATGCTGTGTAGTTGATAGTGTTTGATTAGTTATTTACCGTGACGCCCATGTCGAGCTTATAACCCAGTATGAGCCCCAAAGGAATCCCAAATAAATAGTAGCAGCTTATGTTGACATAAGCTACAAGAGCTTGCCATCCGGCTCCAATGGCCACCCCTGCAAAATAGCTTCGGATCAGAGGAACCGAATGAAAATAACAAATAAAAGAAAGGGTAGATCATGAATTCTCCTAGACTGAGAATTGGGAAGAGTTGGGTGGATGCGTACCGGAGAGGACTGGTTGGACATTGTTGATGATGATGGAGATGGCAAGCAATGGGGTGAGCTCAGAAACAAGCTTTCTCACATCCAAACTGCTTGAAAATATTACTGGGAATTGCTTTCGAGTAGAGATTAGAATGATAGAGAGTAGGAGGCCGATCAAACATGAAGTGATCACAACCACGACGACTGAAAACTTCGCAATCCTTGGGTGCCCAGCTCCCAGTTCATTCGAGATTCTCACACTGTATTTTTGTAAGATGCACAAAGTAATCAGGGATAATTACCGTTCAATTTGTATATAGAGATGAACAGATCGAGAGCTACTCTGCTTCTGTTACGAACCTTATGGCTGCATTGCATCCAAGAGCCACCATAACTGCCCATCCCAATATGTTCATGCTGCAAATTCAATCAAATAATTCAATACAGCATAAACCAGCAACTGATCCAAATTCCAAGCTACTATATGTTTATGCTATCAACTACCAATCTGGGTCCTTTAACCTATCCCTCTACAGTCTACTCTAGATTAAAATGATCAGGACCCACTAATACCTCCACAGATCCTACTTTGAAAGAACAGAGAGTAGATTTTGTTTTTCTTGGCAAGCCATTTTCTGGCTAGAAATTGTTCTTCTGGGTTCCCACCTGGCAAACCTTGTACATTTTTCAATTATTCAGGTTTCTTTTTTCAAAAAGGAAACCATCAGCTCCCTTGTTTTTTCTGCAACAGAAAACAACTATCATTTTCATCTGTAACCTATAATAAATCCACCGTTGAGGGGGTACTGCAGGCTCTGCAGATGTGAGTTTATTTGCCGACAGTCTCTTTTCAAACCCAAGACTGGATTTCTACCCAAAATGTATAATATAGTTTGGAGTTTAATACTTATGTGTTCCGCTCTGTTTCCTTTTGGTTGTTACTCTGATATTCAAGAAAATATGTATCTACATTGCAAATCTCTTATTATATATAATTCATTTGGGCTCAGTTTGGAAGGAGTACAAATACAAATAAAAATACAAAACCTTGTATTTTGTAATTGGTACTATTTTGTATGCATTGTATTTTTTTTTGTATATTTGTATTTATACTCTTTCCAATCTGAGCCTGAAAATGAAGATGAAAACATCTGTGAAAGTGAAATCGCTCGGAGACAGAGACAAAATCCTAAGTCAGTTTCGGTTTTTCTAGATGGCAGGTCTTGTGTAGTCCAGAGGTGATTATTTCTAGGCCGGTCCGATTCTCATTATTTTGCTATATTACCAGTCCAGCTCTTCTAAGCCCTGTTTCCCTGGCTAGCACTGGCCGGTGGAAATCAGGTCATGTTATCACGTGAAGTCTAAGATTCTTTTTCAATGTCTTATCCACCGTTTGGCTTTTCCTGTACACTGGCAGGCTCCCTGACGCGACGAGGCAATCAAGTGTATAAAACAAATAAGATGAGCTACCATTGCTTTTGATTTGATAAAAGGCCAGGTGGCAAACTTAGAGAACTTACCATATTGACAAGGCATCCACCGAAACTTCAGCGTCCTTCAGATATCCAGCAAAAAGAATTAGAGCCATAAAATACCACACCTCCAAGCTGCGCACATCGTATATCATAGTAAGATTGAAATGAGAAGAGTTACATCATAACACCAACTAAATAATTAAGTTTCTGACAATTTCGAATGGGCTCTCTTAAAGCTTCGAGTAGAGATTAGAATGATGGATCATCAGAGTCCAACACTTACACTTAGGACCCATTTGATAATAGCTGAATTTGCTGAACTGAAGTAGCATTTATTGCTTTATCTTTTAATTAATAAAATAATTAAATATTAATATTTTTAAGGATACAGTGATTCAACTAACTTAACAAAGGAGTTAGGAGTGCACAACTTGCTTAAAAGACAAAGCAATAAGCATTTCAGTTCAACATTTTCAACTGTTATTTAGATAAAGAGAAGAGATCGTGGAGGAGATAAAATCATAAAACAGGCCCGACCCCATTGTTTTATTATTATTTTTTATAGGCAAAAGGCCAAAAACTTCATTAATGCGTTGATTTACAGTTCTCTCAAAAGAGGGAATATCGATATTTTGAAAAAAAAAATCATTTCCTAAGGCTTAGTTTGGAAGGGGAACAAATTTGTAAAGTAGAAAACCTCTTTCCAAACTGAGCATAAATGGATCATAATTGAAGGTACATCAAGTTAAATTATTTAGGTGAAACAATAGGCTGTGTGTCATTTAGTCAGAGACCGAAACAAAGATTCTTAGGCTGACTAGCATGAGTCAGGACCATGATGGATCATCAGTCATTAATTATTATTTATTTTTTTAAAGCCTAGCATGAGTCAGCGACTGAGAGTCGTAACACGTGAATCAAGGAAACAATGGTTAGGTGGAGGCGGTAGTGACTAGTGAGGAGTGAGGAGTGAGAATGAGTAATTAGAAAAAGTTACCAGAGCATCACCGCCGATGCCAGAGATAACCTAACGAATCCCCATAGGTTCTGAAAGGCCTTCATTGAGAACCCAGACCAAGCTCGGCCGCATGTGCCGCTAAATATGTAAACCAGCTGAGCCACCACGATGAAAATCCACGACGCGTTGAGAACCACAGCCGCCCCCACCAGACCCCATCCAAGCCTCAACATCAATAGCCAGCTGAAGAAAGTATGCAGGATTAATGCCACCGCCGATATCACTGCCATTACCATCATCTTGCTCTGAGCCTGCAAGAACTTGGCAATCGGAAAGTTCATAGCATAGGCAAAGAGCTGTGGAATCATCCATACGGAGAAACTCCCTGCCGCCTCAGCGATCTGATGCTGCTCACCGATTAGTTTCAAAAATGGACCGGCGAATATGTAAAGAAAGCATAATACGATGGCCGTCGTATTAAGTATGACCCACGATCTCTGCATGTAGATCCCCAGCATATCGAGCTGTCCTGCTCCGAACGCCTGCCCGCACAGAGTCTCGAGCGCGCTCCCCATGCCCAACTGTTCCAACACATGTATAAGTAAATTGTATATATTAACGCAAGAAGGCGTTAGTCTGAGATTCAGATCATAAGCACGGAAGTGATGTACAGTACCATAACACCGAAGGAGAATCCGGCAATAACGGAATTCTCGACGGAGACGGCTGCGAGGTCGAGAGTTCCCACTTGACCGGCGAAGACCTGTGTTATAGCGCCGAGGGAGTACTGACAAATAGATGTGAAGATGGCTGGGCCTGCCAGAAACCAGAGCTTCCTCGATTCGATCCCGAACTCTCTAAAGAAGTCTCCAGCATTGATTATAGGATCGATATCGCCCGCTTCCGCTGTGAACGAGGAACCGAAGGAGCTATTTCTCCTCTGCTTGGCTAGTTCATATGGCGCTTCATCCCGGTTCGACAGGAGTGGCTGACGATTATCCTCCATGACTCCTCGGGTGGACTCCAAAGACGCGCAGAGAGACTGGGGTACCCGGCCGGATAGGGAGGGAGCTTTGCTCATTTATTAAGCTGGAAGCTGAAGCTACTAGCGTTGGATGTGGACAACGACTCAGGATCTCCTGTACTCTTCACTCTGCACATCTTACTGCATTTCCAATGAAAAGAGGCCACGTAACCTTTATATGTAACAATGTTGTTAATCGTTTCAAGATAAACAGAAACGATTCATGGTAATATTTTAGTTATAAAAATGAAATTGATTAAAAGTGAATTGGTTTTTATTTAAATCTAAAATGCATTCATTTATATGGTTGCATTTGGTTTGACTTATATTTACAAGCCCTAGACATGGATTCTACCTATGGACCCCTCAAAATTGAATCTAGATTTGTTAAGGTAGCAATGCCTAATGGGACTTGGATTTTGTTAGATGTCAAAACTCCTTCATGATATTTGTGATTATTTTAAACTTTTTTTTTTTATTTTTCTATTTTTTTGGAAAATAAAAAAAAAAAATCAAATATGAGAGTATCTAAACTTGCCCATTATCGACCACTTGTATGAAGTTCAAATTTTCTCACACTCTTAGAGAAGGGAATAGATGTGCAAGACTACATGAATCTTCCTTGTCTTGTATATAATCTTAGTCTGACCTTTCATTTTTTGAGATATCTGTTCCTTGTTTTCTTGTTTTTTGTGAGGGTGGAGAGAGAAAAGATGTGTGTTTCATTGTCCGGAATAGGGTTAGACACTTAGACGGACTAAGTCTTCCCTTTATTAAACAATGGTTGATCAATAAAATTTTAAGATGACCTTTTCTCCTTATAATAAAATTATGGAATCCTAAATGGAAAAAATAAAAACTTGTTCCACAATCAATTTCAGTGTCATTTAACATTTTTTAATTAGGAAACCAAATCTAATCAGTAATCACATGCATTATTTTAAAACCAACTAGGGCAGCCGTGTAGGATTACTCTAGTTTCATTTCAAAACCACTTTATTAAAAAAAAGACATCTATCTTATAAATCAATATTTTTTTCTATTAATTCTCTCTGAATTCTTGTTTGACTAACAGCCCTCTTAACTCTCTCCATCTCTAATTTTTGAGGTGGGGATTGACGGTTATCGTCTAAAATGGAAAGGATGCTTGCTAGAGTCCACTGGTCACCAGAGCTTGTTTTAATTTGACTGGTAAGTATATAATCTAGAACAGTAATGGCTAGGAACTATACAATCCATCTCTCTGCAGACCACACACTGATTAAAGCTTATCAAACATCTCAAAAAGGCAAATATTCAAGTACCGATCAATGGAGAAGGCGTGTCAGACAATAACGAACAATTATAATGACGAAGGCAGTGACGGCACAATAACATATGCTGTGTTTGTTTATTAAAAAAACTCTGCAACATCGTATCAGATAAATTCTTGTTTTTCCCAATTGACATGGCTTTGTTTATCTAAACTTTATCAAATCAGATTTGGGCATTTCATTATAATTATTGGATTGGATTGGGTTAATTCAAAATAAATTGGTCTATATTCTTATTGGTTTGAATTGAACCTAAACCAAATATTCAATAATCTCATCATGAGGCCAAAACCCTTGCCCAATTTGAAATCAATCAAAACTGATGCCAATATAAAATCACTTTTATGAAAGTAATTTTATAAAAGCACTTTTACAGAAATAATTTTATAAAAGTTCTTTTATGAAAGCATTTTTATAAAAGTTCTTTTATAGGAAAACACTTTTACAAAAAAAACTTTTATGGAAGTACCTTTATAAAAGTACTTTACAAAAGCACTTCTATAGAATTACTTTTATAAAAACACTTTTACGAAAGCACTTTTATGGAAGCATTTTTACAAAAGTACTTTTATGAAAACACTTTTATAAAAACACTTTTACGAAAATAATGCTTTATAAAAGTCTATGGAAGTACTTTTCTAAAAGTGCGTTTACAAAAGCACTTCTACAAAAGTGCATTTATATAATTTTTGATATTTTATTTGGTTTGGATTGGATCCATTTACATTTTAATGGATTAGATTCGATTTGGTTTGTATTAGATTTGGACTGAATTGGGTCCAATCCATTTCTAAGTGGACTCACATTGGACTGGATCGGTTTGGACCAAATCCAATCCAATTGACACCTCTACCCCCAATGCCCCGACGTTTATTGAAACCAAATGTTGATCTGACACACTTTAATGGGTATTCATCTGAGGTAGGGAATAAAAAATATTTAAAGTGAAGCCCAACCAAACAACAAAAACAGGAAACATTTACAGTTAAAAAGTATAAATAAATGTTTAAAGTGAAAAAGGACAGATAAACGACATATCGATAAATGCCCACAGAGCCACATGCATAGATTGCTATTGTTTGTTCAAGAAGGGCCAAGAACCATGGGCGATGGGTTATGGTCCTCATTAGACCTGTTCATGGGCCGGGCCGGACTTTTACTCTGGATTAACAGAATTTTCTAAGGCCCGAGCTTGAGCCCGGCCCAACCATCGGCCTACAACTTGGGCCCGAGCCCGACCCTCATAAAAAGCCCGAAGCCCGGGCTTGGGCCCAAGCCTAAAACTTAGCCCATTCTGTTAGCGGTTGAAGAGAGAGAGAGAGAGAGAGAGAGAGAGAGAGAGATTATAAAGAAAATAATAAAAAATGTATATATTAAATTATAAATATATATTTTAATAAATATTATATTATTTATATATTTTATATAATATATAAAATACATATTATATATTTTATAAAATATATAATACTGAATCAAGCCGGATTTTTTTGACAAATCTCGAGCCCGACCCAAAACACAATCAGACTTACTGTGTTAGGCCCGAGGTCAGGCCCACAGGCCTACTTACATGACCAAGTCCGACCGTGGTGCGGGCTGGGTCGGGCTACCCGGCCCATGAACAGGTCTATTGCTCATCATGAACATCCACGTGATTGTGTGAGTACGATGATAATGTTGTACGGCTGTTTTACACTTCTGTGTGTAAAGTGTAATGAAGACCGTAGGGATTTGCGACCAACAGAAAGCTCCCAACACTATCCCATTAGGCCACTGCAGCTACATAATGGGAACATCTTCCTTGTCATTCATGAGAGATATTCCCAATGTGCGACTGTAATGATAGGTTGGAACAGTATTAGTAGCATTTGTAAATCTGAACTCATAGAAACTGATTAATGACTTGACAGGTGGACATGAAAGGGTGTGTTAAAGTGGAGTATGGATTCAGTCCTCACAGAACCGTCCTTACAGCCTTTTGGAGCCGTTCATCAATAAATCTTTTTATTTGTATTTTTTTCGTGGGAGATATTTCCAACGTACAACTGCAACTGGCTGTGAACAAGGTCGAGGACTGAATCCGAATTATGTTGAGTGTTGTTCCGTTCTGAGCATGCGACATAGCAATTATTGTGGCACGTTGGAAAATGAATAAAGTGGAAAACTTTTCTGCACAAAATTTTGAATGCCTGGTCATCAGAAAAACATGGCTCATCTCCTCCGGGTTCGCATCTGCCCCCAACAGATTTGCCACTCAAAAACGTCCCACAAAATCTATGCGCGACACGTGTTGTGACATACGTGCACTAAGCGCAACGCGTGTGGACTCCATTTCATGCCATTTCCAGCACCTCCGTTAATTCCTCTCTCGCTCAAAAATGTTTCTTCTCCCATTCTACTTCGAACTGAAATCCTTAGCGCCTAAAAGGATTTCCAGCACCTCTGTTTTCAGTACCTCCGGTCGAGTTCCGCTTGCCGACGCCGACGACCATACCGGCAGGAGGCAAGTAGATATATGCTGTTTAAGAAGTAAAATAAAAGAAAACCGGTTTCGATTAATAAGTGTTCGAGTTTCTAACTACTTCCCACTAAAACTTCGACGACGTAACCTTGTTATGCAATTAATGTTGTTTAAGAAGTAAAATAATATATATACATATATATATATATATATATATATATATATATATATATATATATATTAAGCCCAGGCGGTGRWTTTTTTTTTKKKKGGGAAAATGCCCACACTAATTCATTCAACAATCAAAGTTGATTGTAAGATCTTAATTGGAACAAAAGTAACTGAGAAGGAATTGGGGTGATGCGACAAAATACACCTGCAACTAGAAATGAGCTTAAGATTAATGCTCCAAGGAGAGTGAGAAGAATCCCCCAACAAGAGTTTTACGATAATTTCTGCATCATCTTCAAACGTAGCATTGGAGAGACCAAGAGAAATTGCAAACTGGATAGCTTCAGACAAGCTAAGGTGAGTGAGAAGAATCCCCCAACAAGTGGTGCTTTCAAAGTGAATTTTAATGGAGCCTGTAAGAGGTCTCGTCCAGTGTGTAGGTAAAGCATGAACCGAAGGGGCAAGAGGTAGTGATGTAGAGGTAATACGATCAACTCGGACGCCAAGCAAATCGATTAGGTCTGAGCTAATCGACCGGAGGTGCTGGAAACCCTTTTGGGTGCGAAGGGTTTCAGTTCGACGTAGAATGAGAGAAGAATTAACGGAGGTGCTGGAAACGGCGTGAAATATAAACCGCACGTGTCGCGCATAGGTTTTGTGGGATGTTTTTGGGGGCAAGTCTGTGGGGGGCAGATCCATATTCATTATGAGTGTGAAAGCACCAACCCCCCCCCCATGCAACTGCTTATTAATAAATGCATCCTAATAAGTGATTATGAGTGTGAAAGAAGTGTTTCTTTCAAAAATGCTCAAAAAAAGCCTAAATTTTTACCTTATCAAAAACAGCTCCATTTCCTGAGAAAGCACTTATTCATATGTTCCAAACATCTAAGTGCCTATCGGTGTGATCTTGATCTAAAATAAGTGCTCTTTTTAATGAATGCGTGAAAATAAGCACTCCCAAATTCCGGGGGATTATGAAATGCTATTGCTACTTTTTTTTTTTTTTTTTATTATTATTATTATTATTATTATTATTATTATTATTATTATTATTATTGTGGTTTTACTATAATGTGGTAAATTTTATGATAAAGAAAAAAAACCTTAGCCGCTTAATTCATAAGAATTGAGGTCACATGTCAACAAGTGGACAGTTTACCAACTCACAGGATGTATGGTTTATAAAAGGGGAAAACAAGACCATACACATTGGCCAATACTCCCTGATGGTTTAAAAATATAAAACTTTATCGTGCACATATTATATGATTTTATGGAGCATGATATTAAATAATCAGGAAATATATATATATATATATTCTTTAAACCAGAAATTCAAGAACATATATTATATGATTTGTGGAACATGATATTATATAATCAGAAAATATATATTCTTTAAACAAGAAATTCAAGAACAGATATCATATGATTTATGGAACATGATATTAAATAATCAGGAAATATATATTCTTTAAACCAGAAATTCCAGAACAGATATTATATAATTTATGGAACATGATATTAAATAATCAGGAAATATATTCTTTAAACCATAAATATTCAAGAACACATATTATATGATTTATACAACATGATATTAAATAAACAGGAAATATATTCTTTAAACCAAAAATTCAAGAACATGTCTTTGCTTTTGATTTTGGAAACAAGAAACAAATATAAGAGTTAATTTGTTTTAAAACCGATGATTTTAATATATTTTTGGAAGTCATCACAACAATAAAAAAAAAAAAACAATTTACATTGGAAATCACCACCGAAATTTTACATATTATTATAAGCATGTTTTAATTTGTTTTCAGTGAAGCAAAGCTTTAAATAAAATTTTCCTACAATAGGAGAGACAATAAAGATCAATGAGGACAGCAAGCCGTGGTTTGTCACTTTTTAAGATTGATGATCGTTGAACCACTAGTCAACCAATTCATCCCCAATTATTTTCAGGAATAGTAGATGAATGATGTAACAAAACAAAAGAAAAAGGAAATAAACCCAACCCACCTATGTTACATAAGAAGAATTCTAACCAAAAAAAAGAGAATGAATTAGCTTTCTTTTTCTTTTTCTTTTGATGGCTATGGGACCAACGATAATACCTTATTCCATCCATAAAACACAAATAACTAGCAACCTCTCACTCTCGCTTAGCATTTATGACTAGCATGGGACATAATGATTCGTCCCACAGCTATTATTATTATTCCAAAAAACAGAATGAATAACAATCTAGTTGGACAATGGGGTCAGAATCATATTTAAAACGGTACTAAACATCTTGTTAAAGCATGAACTGGCCAAGATATTAAACATCTTAGTTTTGTTTTGGTAAATTTAAGTAATTTTGTTTAATTAGGTAATTAGTCAACATAGTTTAATTACTTAATTTTATTTGTTTCGTAACTTTAGGTGTCTTACATAATCATATGCTTGATTAAAGGACACTGTAAGAAGAAGAGATTGAAGGCAACACGTAGCACATGTTATTAAACGTGGTTTAGTTTTGAGAAAGGGGTATAAAATGGTTTTGAAAAATTGAAGCAGAAAAAAAAAGAGTTTTGAAAAAGGGTCATTTCATACTCATCGGTTTTGAAAAGAGGGTCACCTCAAACGTAGTATTACCCATTTTCATCATCTTCTTCACCCGTAATGTTAATATGGATTTTCAAAAAAAAAACCCTGGATTTCTCACAACGTATTAAAACTGTACATTTAAGTCGGCTTTTGACCATTGCTGAAACATATCTAGGGTGCTAACCAGCATTTGATTGTTTAGAATTGATAAATCTAGTCTTATATTTGAATATTTTGTAACAAAAACACGTAAGTGAAAGTATAAATCAAGAATCTACCTTTGCATTGCATTGCAGAAGCTGCTGTCTTCTATACAGATTCAATCTCAAAAATTATCTGCACTTAGAACATGTTAAAACAAGTAACAAAAGAAAGATTCAGAGAAAGTAAAAAAGAAAAGAAAGGAAATATTGTTGTTCTTACAGATAAAACTTTTTAGGCTAACAAGAATATAGGAAGTTCCTCTCCGGTCAATTGTACTATGCTTCACCACCATTGAAGCTGTCGTCGCTATCTCCTCGTTGGCTTCCTTCTTGGTTTTACGCCTCTAACCCACCCCCAAAGACATAAAGGATAGAAGGAGAGAAGTTTAATCCAGTATATACTGATTTGTATTCTAACATATTCTAACCTCGTACAAAAATAGAAACCTAGTATCAATAATTTACGTGGGCCAATGTTTTTGCCAATTTCCCGGTCAATTATGTTCCTAAATGGCTGGGAACTCTATTTTAGAAACGTGTAGGGGATGGTAAGGAGGGAGAGGATGATGGTGTGTAGGGCTCTCAATGATGCGCGAAAATTCGAGATCCAATCTGACAATCTGAATTCTAGAGATGATCTCGGATTCATATATGTAATTGGATTGCATTCGAATGCTACAATTTACATATGATTAATAATTGGATTGGATTTGGATTTGACCTCATCCCATTCAATTCAAATTTGAATCCGATTATGATATAACATTTATTAATTTTAATATATAAGTTTTATACCATTATATTTAAAATTATAAAAATATATTCTATATAATATATTATATGTGAACTTATGTATATAATAAATTTAGTGTGTTATATTTATATTAATTTATTATATATAAAAGTTAAAAAATAAATAAAACTTTCAATACAAATATATTAATATAAAAGATTTGATGCAGAATCCGATTAAATTTGAATCCGATCCGAATCTATTAAGATTCGAAATTGAATCCAAATCTTTAAATCTAATTGAATTTTAGATCGAATTCTGATGTATACTATCAGTAATCGAATCAGGTGAAAATTTTACTGCATCCGATCCGATTACAACCCTTCTCACGATAGAACTGGAAAGGGGTAGCCGAGAAAAGAGAGAGAGAGAGAGAGTTTGAGGTTAAATCAGAGGAATGGAAGAAGGGAAAGGAATGATGACATGGACAACTTCCCAACTAGTAAAAGAATAACTATAACAAACTAATTATAGTTACTAGCTCTATCCACCATTGTTATGGAAGAAAGGAAAAGAATAACTATATATAACACACTAATTATCAATTATTATAGTTATTTCTATTCATTTAATTAATTGATAATTAGTTTGTTAAAATTCAAATAAGCTTTCTCATATCTATGTTTAAAATATTCCATAGCCATTTTTCATAACTCACCATTTATATAATTAGATTAGAGAGGAACATAGCTACCAAAAAAAAAAAAATTAGAGAGGAATATAATCCAGAGAAGTACGGATAGGTCCACTGTAGAATTCTGATTTTCACTGCACATCTACAATATTTTAAAATATCAATTATCCCCATCCTATGCATTAATCGTGAATTGACATCAATTCTGAACTAGCACCTATCCAACTTACTTTGTGCCTACGAATTCTGACCCTGGGCTGTCATTCTCCCAACAGAATCTGACTTTAGCCTCACAATAAGTACAATTACTGTTAGAGTTTTAAGAGTGATTTCAGATTTGACAAAAAAGGGAGAATGACCAATCAGCCCAAGGTCAGAATTTGTAGGCTCAAAGTACTATTGGGGTGATTGTCAGATTGGAATTGATGCCAATTCACTGACAGGTGTTGATGCATAAAGTGTGGGTTGTGATCATTTTGAATGATCAGAAATCTGCATTGAACAAGTATATCTCCGGACAAAAAATCCCTCTCAGCATCGTCGTACCAGCTGGCGTGCTCATTGAACAGATATCCGCCAGTCTCACTCATCTGCCCCTCCCCTCTGCCAGTCTACGTTGAATATAATGCTAATAAGGCCGGTGGTTGTGTAGTGTAATGCGTAAGGAATGAAGAGTGACCGGAGATATCAATTGCTCGATGAACAGATAAGCCGTTCTCAAGCCACCCTGAAAGTGAAAACAACAGAATCGGTTGATATGAGCGGCCAGCAGCAAACGACGATCCATACATACTTTCAGTGTAGTGGCTTAGTTTGGAATACAACCGCACGTATGGGTAACGCTATTATTGAAAAACACTTGTCCCAACCTCCTTTATCAGGTACAAATTGAGAAGATCGATCTGTCAATGCTTTTCAGCATGATGTGTGGTGTGGCAATATATGCAGCCTTGTGGGTACATGTCACAACCGGTCGGTTTTGGGTCGGAACCAGGTAAAATAGGTCCCGGAACTGATAGATAACTCGCGGACCTGGAATCGATCCAGACCTTAAAGGGTCTGTAATTCTGGACCCAGGACCGAATCGATCGGTTCTTGGAACATTGGGGTCCAACCTGATGGACCCGATTTTGATATGTATGCTAATAATACTTCTGCTAAAAAATAATAAAAAACATGCTAAAAAGGAAACTGATAAAAAGATTAATAACTATATATATATATATACAGGACAAGTTCTAGAACCAGAACCACCCCAATTGGTCCGGTTGCATCGGGTCTGATCCGACCCCTTGACAGCCCTACGTCTCATGGGAAGATGTTCCATATCCAATTCCGATATACTTTCTTTTTGTGATATTTTATTTTTGGCAATTACTATTTGAAATTTGAAGAAATGTTCCATTGAATAGGGTGGCAATTTTCTCCATTCCTGTTGGTTACTTGGTGGAGATGGGGCTGGGATGGGGAGTGAATTCCCCCTCGCCTCGACCCTGATTATATTAAATATATACATATATAATATTATTTAAATTAAAATCTACTTCAAATATTTTTATATTTAAAAATTTTCCCTTATTTTAAGTAAATACATTTAAAAATTTTGGAGATTCAGATCCTCAATGGGGAACCCATCTCCATCAAGGATAAGGGATGGATGGGTCATTTTTATCCCTGACAAAAATTTGGGTTGGGGATGGGAATTTGTTTCGAAGTTAGGGTTGGGAATAGGAAATATGATCTCTGCCCTATTGCCATTCTTACTAGTGAACAATCCAAATGAGAAGTTCAACTCAAGGATCAGAGATTCAGCCCTTGATGGGAAACCCATCTCCATCAAAAATTGAGGATGGAAGGTCATTTTTATCCCTAATGGAAATCAAGGTCGGGGATGGAGAAGACAAGAATATGATCCCTACCCCAACCATTCCTACCGGTGATAACAACCCAAAATGAGAAGTACAGTTCAATATCTCTTGCACTTTTCTTATATACTATGTCCATTCAGTATGTGACATATGTCACACTACATATGCATTTTCATATACTAGTGTAGCAGACCATATATAGTATATGATATTTGGATTTAATTTTTATGACCTACACGAAACCAAAGCATTCAGCTTTCAATATGCATACAGGCATAGCAGAGGGGTGGATTCGAGCCGAGCTAAGCTGAGCTGAATAGTACCAGGCTTGAGTCGAGCCAGAACCTTGAGCTTGAGCTCAAGCTCGGTTCGAGCTAGAACCTTGAGCTCGAGCTCGATTTTGAGAAAAAATATTTTATAAAAATAAAAAATTATATATAAAAATATTTTTATTTGATATTTAAAAAAGTAAGAATTATAATATTTTTATTATATATTATTTTTTATTTGATATTTAAAAAATTAAGAATTATAATAATTAATAATTATAATATTTTTATTATATATATTATTTTCTATAATTTTATTTTATTTTATATATATATATATATATAAGCTTGGCTCATTGCCACCCCTAATGAGGCATAGTTTAAAACATAAGAAGTGTAAGTTCCTGAACACCCTCCTTAAGAGGAGGGGGATGAGTAGGGATGACAATTTTCCTCGATCTTAAGCGGGGACGGGGTAGGGACAAGGAAAGTATTTATTTCCCAAATTAGGGATGGGGTTTGCATATAATTCTCCAAACTTGATGGTAAATTAATAAAATGTCCCTAGATTTAATATTGAATTTTAAAATATATCTCTAAGTTTTCCCCAAATTCTTAAAATTTTTTATATTAAGAAGAATGAAAATGAATAAACTAGGGGGGGCTTGTGAAATGGCCATTCCATCCCCCTCTCTTTGGAATGAAAACCCATTTCAGCTTATTTCCATTCCGATTCTAATTCGAGTTGCTATTTGAATTAAATAGGCGGGGAGTAGACCATTCCAGGGATTTCAAAACTGATTTCAACCATGAACCAAACAAATAATAAATATAAATACAAATTACAAAGTTTTTTCATAACAACTATGGTTCAAATAATAAATCAAAATATAATAGTGTGGGGGTAGGTTTGACAATTAAAAAGTCTTTAGTGAGCAGTTGTACGCTGTTGTCACTATCAACATCATATATCCAGACAAAAGGGGAATAGATAGATAAAAGTGCAATGATTGCAACATGTAAATAAGAACCTAAAGGGGCTAAAGTACTGTCTGGGTAAGTGCTAGATTGGAATTGATGTCAATTCATGAAGGGCATTAATGCATAGAATATGGATTGTTGACATTTTGAATGTGTATAGCTCTCATACTTTTCTGAAATATAATTGAAAGAATAAATATGGGGTAGGTTTGACAAATGAGAAGTCTCGAGTGAACAGTTTACACATAACTAAATTATTCATAGACCTCTACACTAACAGTACAATGATGGTTATGAGCTTTTGAAAATATTCAATACATTATCTGGTATTATCCATGTAACAACCACTTTAAGCTACATTTGGCATTCCTTATCTTAAGGATTTATCTCCTTTTTTCAATTCAAAACTCAGTATTTATAGGGACATTTTAACTACAAAAAAGAGATAAATCCTTCAAATAAGGAATGCCAAATGCAACCTTAATATAGAGAAATCAATATCATGAAAAGCAAGTATGGAGTATTGAAGATAACTCATTACAAAGCACCCAGACCATGCAAGAGTGAGTAGTGAAGAGGCAGTATGGCAATGCTTGAATTCTTTACATCTAGCAGAATGTTGAAAGAATTAAGCAATACCTAGATTGTCTTATCCCCAAAACCAAAAGACTTGAGAAATATCTGAATAGAGGCCAATCAATTTTTGCAATATTTCATATAAAATAATTGCCCAAGTGCCTATATAATGGAAATACAAATATAAAAAAATATCATGAATGCAAATGAAAATTTTCATCTGATTAACAAATCTAAGCAGTACAAATGCAAATATGTATAACATAAATATATACAAAAAATTCAAAATATAAGGTTTTGCACTTTACATATACTTCTTCCAAACTCAGCCAAACGGAAAAAAAAAAGCATTACAACTAAGTTATACATAATAAAACTGTATAAACGAATTAAATAGTCATTTATCAGTAAGGTCTTGAAGAATGGGGTTTGGGTCAACTTGAAGAGGCTGGACTCATTAATGTGTTTCCACTACCTCTTATAAGATCCTAGTTAACTTACTCATTATGATTTTTAAAATCACTATTAGTAATACTTGGCAAATAAGGGTTGGGTCACTCTTAATGGATGTCTTATCAATTTCTCGTCTATTCTTTTCAAATAATGGTTATATTTTCTCTAAAATTAAACTGGTTTGATTGGATGGGAAGAAATTTTCAAAATGCTTTAAATCGAAAGTGTGCTTTAAGCTGTGTTTACTTGCAGAGCAAATCTGAATCAGATATAAATTTTGCACCCAGTTCAGTTTTGCATTTATTTATTGTTTGTAACTATGGTTTGCATCTTACATAATACAAAACTTGTATTTAGCCTCATTTGTATTCATTGACATTGTAAATTTTGCATCTCAAAAAATTTGTACCACCCTCTTATCTCAATTATCTTTTATATAAAGAGGAGACCTGATCACCTGCCAACTATCTACCAACATAATCTTACATCACACATCTCATACATGGCAGGTCCCACTTTTATGGTCAATCCCAGTGAGACGTGCAGTGTTAAATCAAATTGGTGAAAGGTTGGAATATATTTTGTTGGAAGAATATCTCAACTCATATAAAGTGGGGGACATGTCATGCATCTTGCTTCCTCTCTCACTCCAAAATAAATAAGCAGCCTCATTTCCAACACTCCTTATAAAATCCAAAGGATCATAGCTAGAGTAATGTGGTAGTTGAGCACTGGGCCCTTCACTGTGGTAGGTCGGTCAAAAGGGAAAAACCTTTAAATAAGGCTGTGTTTGGTTTGAAAGAAAAGGTAGGAAAATGATCAAAAGAAGGGAAAGGTAAGGAAACCTACAATCTTGTATAGATTTTCCTAACTTTTCCTTCCTTTTTCTACCTTTTCTTTCAAACCAAATACAATCTAATTAAATAGTCGAAAGTTTTTAATGGAGCACAGTGATGAAGGAGAAATTCTTGCCACCTTAAGGGAAGAAAATCTTTATCAAGTTGATAGAATTAGCGCTCTTTGTATATTTTAATTCTTTATCATGCTTTCTTATCCCTCAAAAAAATTATTATCAAATCTTATATACCCAAAGAAATTTATGGGGTTGCCATTCTCTTTGGAAGGAGAATAGATTGGTTGAAATAGTTCCTTCTTTGTAAAAATAAAGAAATTAAAGTGAGTTAGGTTTCAAACATTCAAGATGCTTATTTTTAAGGAATTTCCTTCTTTCTTTACATTTTTGTTTTCCAATGGACCCTTTATTTATATCAAGGGTTTTTAACCGTTGTTGACCCAGACAGTCGGACCGTTTGTCTTAAGAACTGCCCAGGCAATTGGTTCCGTTTTACCCAAAACCCAGTTTAGTAAAAAATGATTTAAAAAGTCAATAAGCAGTTGACTCGGACAGTCGAACCGTCGATCCATTCAATGGTTTTGACCATTTTTTATTTTTTAATTTATTTGTCAGAACGGATCATCCATTCAAATCGAACAGTCAAATCGTCAACCCAAAATGATTTCATTTGCAGATCATTTTTTAAAACATTGATTCATATAATAGTGCAAGCAGATAGCTTATTAATATCATTGTATTTGTAAGTTTGCATAGTTAGAAAGACAGCTCCCAATGAGGGCTTACAAGTGGTAGTAGCAGCAGTGTCCACCAGGGTTTGCTTCTATCATGTGGTGATCGGTAATTCCTGTCTAAGGGGCCTATGGATGGTAAATGGGCATTGGGCGGGTTGGGTTCGGGTTGAAATTCAACCCAAGATTAAAATTTCTATATGATACATCCGAAATGCCAACCATTGATCATTATAAAATGGGCATTGGGCGGGTTGGGTTTGGATACATCTATGTACAATTTTTGAAACATTTAAAACATCCCAATCCTTTGATCATTATAAAATAAAAATAAAAAAGTGAATAATGACCATCCATGCAATCTGCAAATACCATTTAAATAGAAGCTTGTTGTAATTGCACATTTCTATGGTATTGCTTATATATAAACAACCAGTAGGGCATCTCCCTGTGCAGTCTCCAGATAAGCCAACCATTGCACGCCAAAATCGTATTTTACATATCTCTGCCGTTTGGAGAGATTATGTGGCCAATCCAAACAACCCATCAGACCAGACTCCTTTTGGATTGGCTTTCAGCTCAACTCCAGACCTCACAAGTTGCTTGAAGCTGAAAGCATTGTCTAGACCTCACAAGCTGATGGGCCTCAGAATGAGACATGAGAGATCCTCAAAACCTAACAAAATGGCCAAGGCAGGACCAACTGGGGAGTCCACTCTTCAAATTTTACTATGGTACGTGCAGGCAGCAGATTCTGGGCATTTCTGAATTAGAAACTAAAAGAACAAACTTCAATATCACAATCTCTTGAACAAAGCCCAAATGAATAGCAGGATATAAGAGGCTAATAAGCGCTGCTCTGGACAGGACCGGATCCGGTAAGCACAATATAGGAAATACATTGAGTGAGTATTTTATAAATATTTTGATAATTATTAAAAATTATCTTTTTAATCTTTTTCAAGGATAGGTTGGGGTTATTTCAAAGGACAGGTATCAAAAAATTTTGAAAGTATTCATTTAACGTGATTACAATGATGTGCCTACCTCACGGTCAGGACTCGCTCTGGACGGGAAAATGAACAGTGGCCTGTCCAGTGGAACCCGTATGTGATCAATAGTTTAAGATTGGCTACATCATCTTCCCAAATGCCAGGAATTAGGTTAGTTAGGTCGTCTAGAGAAGAAGCCTAGGTGAACCGTTCAGAAATTTTTCTTAAGGTTTTTCTTTCTTTGCGTCACTTACTTTCGTGTGGCATGTTTCAGCCAAAATCAGGATTTTCATGCCAAACGAAAAAAAAAAGAGAAGATCGATCCTTCCTTATTTATTTATTTGAAATTTTATGAAAAAAAATTAGGCCAATCGTAAGAATTTTTTAAGAAAATTTAGGGCAATACAAATAGGAGATTGAAAAGAATCCATTTATGATGTCATAAAAGCATATTACGCAAGGATTAAAGTATGTGGTCACACCGGCCGAAACATGAAATAATAGGAGTTTGGAAGTTTTGAATGTTTCAGATAGGGTCTTTAGACTGTGTGCTATAAGTATATAAGAATCGATATGCATGACACCAATTTTTTTTGGTATGATGCTTATCAATATTTTGAATCTTAAGGCTCAGTTTGGAAGCAGTACAAATGTAAATATATACAGTGTAAATACATGCAAAAGTATAATTTTGTCTGAAACCATTGATGTTTTTTTTTCTTTTTTAATTTTTTCGATTCCAATAATTCAAGGATAGAAATTTATATTTAAAAGTATGTGTTCAGATCGTCTAAGGCATAATCTTAGCCCAACAACAAATTAGATTGGATATTATTCAACCCCATCCCTGACCTGACCTTCAATCCAATCCAACATTTCTAGGATTGGGCTTGGGCTAACCTGGCCCAAGTTACACCCTAAACAAACAATCATGTATCTCACATAGAGACCGATCAACTTTCATTAATAATCCCGTTACCCTAACAGTTGATGAACCTCTAAAGCCAATTATTATAGTTGCTAATAATCAGGAAATTGCTGCAACCGTAGTAGTTGTAGAAGTTTAGGGTCAATTTGGTTTGGAATTGCAATGGTCCATTCAGATTTGAATTGTTTAGTTGGACAGAATTAAAATCTCATTTTTATTCCTGGTGGAATGGCATTCTCCCATAGGTTATGTTTGGTTTGAAGAAAAAAGCAGGGAAAGGAAGGGAAAGGTAGGAAAACTTATACAAGGTTTGTAAAGTTTTTCCTACTTTTTCCTTCAAACCAAACACAGCCATAGAGAATAGTGATTCCCTTTCCCTCTCCGGAAATGAGAATCCATTCCAACCAATTCTGATTCTGATTTTTTATTCCAGTCTAAACCAAACAAGTGAAGAGAATAGATCATTCCAATTCCAATTCCGACTCTGAACCAAATGGACCAGTTGCTACCACCCACATACATGTGTCGTGTTAAGATGCTAGCTAATTCTACAACCACTATCCAGTTGCAGGTTTAACGTGCCCTTTGCATGTTTAATATCCAATTAATTGCAACCACGTGTACAATATGGAACCAATACATGGTATCTCAGGGCAATAAATCTATTTGGATCCAAGGAATACATCGCTACAATTCTTAAGGCTATGTTTGGACGGAGTATAAATTCAAATATGTAGAGTGCAAAACTATGTATTTTATATATATATATATATATATATTTATCTTATACATATTTGTGTTTATATTCCTTCGAAACTGAGTCTAAGTTTGAAAAGAGTACAAATGAAAATATAAAGAGTGCAAATACATAAAGAAAAGGTATGGACAATCCATGTCGTATGTATATCCATGCAACAGTTCACTTCGGATACGTCTGTATATCGAGATGGGTATCTTATTTGAAGAATTTGCATTGCACTGGACCAAGGTTTTATATTAGGAGTGAGTACATACATCAAAAGAAAGAGGGGAGAATCAATTCTAAATGCCAAAAAATGGATAGCACAATTAACTCCCTGCCGTGTATATATGAAACACTAGATGAGATGGAAGGCGAGTGAAATCAGTAATGATGGTATGAATGTACCAAGGAGAAACAAGAGAAACAAGAAAGCGAAACTGAGAGACAAAAAAGGGACTATAAGCCCAATCTGGATCTCATACCCACATTACACTACAGTTGTACATTAATTAGGAACATCTCCCATGAATAATAATATGTAAATATGGAAGATGTTCATGATGATGTGCGATCTGGAAGTTTCTAGCTGGAAGGTTGTCTAGATGTGTTCACGTGACAAGTTGGATCAAACTGCAAAACAGGGATCAGAGAGACCGGGGTGGATGACCTGACGAAGTCACTCTGATACTTAAGTTAGTATTCTTGTTGTAGTTGTGAGATAAAGTTTTGAGTGCTAGAGAGCTTGAATATAAGTAATCGCGCGTATTGGGTCTTGAAGGGGTTGATGCCCTTATATAGTGGAGCTACCGTGGGTCTCACGAAACAGTTCCGGGATATTCGACCTGAGTAGATGAGATTCATTTCCGCTTTAGCCAGGGAGTAACGTATCAGTCAATGAAGTTTATCGTTACCGCTCGATCCGGGCGAGGAGAGGATAAGGCATGTCGTTACGTGGTGTGATCCCGTGAGGTTCGGAGTTCACTGGGAAGCTTTTATAAGTTGATTACGTGTCACTTCGGTTTCGGGGTCCCGAACTGGCTTAGGTGCTGAGGTAGCTATGTACCGAGGTGACCGAACACCTGAGCTCAGGAAACTACTGACTAGGCTTCTCTTGCTAAGTTGTCAATCCTATTGGCAGATCATGTCCACTCGACCTTTACTTACTACGTCGTGCCAAATTACCCCTCATCAATTGCCCCCCACTCCTCGTGATAGGGGTCCTGACCTGACGCAGGGAGTTCATGACGAGCCCAGGTGGATTTGGCACGAAGTCTAGGTGATATAGAGGGCGGACTGTTGGTGAGACCTGTTCGACCGTTTGGCTCAACCAGGAAGTGACCCAGATCGCGTTCCAGGTACGCGCGGACGTCAAGCCGATTATAAACTCTACGGATGTCAAAACGCGCGCTAAACTGATTTCAACCTCGGGAAGCATGCAGCCGGTTTTCATGGGAGTCGTTGGATCACGCAGATCTCAGCCGTTGATCCTTGGATGTGCTAGTTATAAATAAGGACCAAAGGGCCCATTTTCTTTGCCACAAAACCGCGAATCCAAAGTCCTTGAGGTCACATTGAAGTATCCCATCTCGGTGTCAGCTATTCCTGGGTCCGAGGTCGTCCTGTTTTCTTCGGTCTTCTTTTGGTGAGTTCGTCTCCCCTTGCTTTCGATTCCGTTGTCCTTTCCGTTAGAATGTCTAGCCTTAGCTTAGATAGCCTTCTAGATGGGAGCGGCGAGTCCGCTGGGGCCGAGGTGGGGACCTCGACACAGACCGCGAAGCCTCATCCTGCCGAGGTGGGCACTTCGACACAGGATGTGGACTCCAATCTGTCCGAGGCGGACTCACCTCGGCAAAAGCAAGAAGCCTCCGGCAAATCGGCCTCCACCTCACAGCGAGGTCGCCTGCCAGATAGCTTTGGTCCGTCTTCGATGATAGCGGACAGGCTCCAATCTTTAGTAGCTCAGTACAGACTTCCCAATGACTTTGTATACAGTATTCCGTTAGACAAATTTCCTTGGGATCACGATCATGACGAGATTGTGGTCTTCGAGGAGCAGCTCGTTGCCGAGCTACGCCTTCCACTCCATCCTTTCATAATCGAATTCATTAAGTTTTTTTACATTGCCATAGACCAACTACATCCGAACTCCATCTATAACATTGTAGGTACCATTGCCCTTTTCCACGATTACAAACGACCTCTAGACCTTAACATTTTCTCTTCAATCCTTTCCATAAAAATGAACTTGTCATGTGTTCTACCCGAGCACATGCGAAGTTACTATATATCTCCTTGCCCCGAGTACAAGCTGTTGCACGAGCTCCCTAACAAGGTCCCAGCCTGGAAGAGTCGCTACTTCGTGGTTCCTAACACCGAGGGGTGGCCTTTCCCGACTCAATGGAGGACAGCCATTCAGGACTCCAGCGTCAGATTGGACCCAAAGACAAGGGAGGAGGTCCAATCTTGGGTGAAGCTCGGCCTGAAGTTCGAAAACTTCGTGACCGAGGATAAGCTCGTGCAAGCCGATCTAAGCCCTCCTGGTTGGTCGCTAACTGTTGTACATTTTTCCAATTTGTTTAACTTCGGTGTTGTATCTGACTTAGTTCATCACTTGTTGCAGTTGCCATGGACGATATCCCCGCTGACGAGCTCTTCGGAAGCATGCAAAAGGGAAAGAAGAAGAAGAGGACCTACAAGAAGGCTCGCCTCCATGCCGAGACTACCACCTCAGACGTTGGCACCCTTGTCCTCAAGAAGCTACCAGTTGCCGAACAACCCCCTGTGATCAACTTGGTTGAGGAGGACCCGAGCAAGGCCACTCCAAGCCACGTGCCCGAGGAGACCACGTCTTCAGAGCCTCAGCTTGCACCAACAACCGCCACTTCTTCGGGCAGCAATACTTTAGTCTAGAGCATTTTGACTCTGAAGTTTGGACTTCTCAAGAGCAAGGATGCGGTGTTTGCTGAGGAGGTCGCTCGTTGGGCTGACTTGTTGGTTGTTCAGCTCGAGGCCCAAATGCAATGTATGGTGGTACGTACTTAGCCTTCAGGTTGCTTTCTTCTTTTGGCAGGTGAACTCCTCTATCCACGCCTTGGCCTACCAGTTCGAGGTGAACTTAGAGCGAGCTCTCGAAGCTGAGGAGTCCTCCCGAAGCGCCCACTCCGAGCTCAACTTAGCTTGCATCGAGATCATCCAGTTGAAAAACGACGCACGAGCTAAGAGGGAGCTATTGACTTTGCTGATGGCAAAGAAGAAGGAGCTCGAGGAGCGCAAGGTGGCATTGAAGAGAGAGAATGAGAACCTCGAGGCTCTTGTGAAGGAGCGTACCAAAACTGCTGGTGAGACCGACGTCGGTTCACTATATAACCAAGGAACTTATCCGACGTGACGCCGAAGACACACTTATTTGGGTTTAACTTGCCCGCGGGGAGGAGACTGGCGAACGTTCTGGTGAGACCGGTGTTGATTCTGGTTCTGGGTTTGTCCTTGATGATGATTTGCTGGCTGGTTTGGTTGCAGTGGTGGAAATTGTTGCTGATATTGTTGATAGAAGTAGTATTGTTGAAACTGCTGGAACTGATGGATCTACTGCATTTGGATCTGCATCATTTGGATGCTCTGGACGAGGTCGTTGAACTGGGAGTGCCCGATCCCAGGGGAATCACAGAGGGCTTTGAGAATGTGGCGTTCACTTAGGGGAGCGGGACACTCACCTGTTAGGTAGTGTGCGACACGGACAGTGATGGGACCCTCGAGACAGTTAGGGGAATGGCGAACTAGCCGATTATCATCGAGGAACCTTGGGAAGTGATCGTTTGCTGCTCTTGCCCCCCAATGATGTTCATGTTACTCTTTCCGTTGTGGCTGGATGATGTCATTAAAGCTGAGATTGAGACTGAAACTGTAACTAGTATTACGCTTTCATTCGATTCCCACAGAAGACGCCAATTGATGATGCACGATCTAGAAGCTCCTAGCTGGAGGGTTGCCTGGACGTGCTCTCGTGGCGAGCTGGATCAAACTACAAAATATTGATCAGAAAGACTGGGGTGGATGACCTGGCGAGGTAACTCCGGTGCTTAAGTTAGTATTCTTGTTGTGGTTGTGAGTTAAAGTTTTGAGTGCTAAAGAGCTTGAATGTAAGTAATCGTGCATACCTGGGTCCTAGAGGGGTTGATGCCCTTATATAGTTGAGCTGTCATGGGTCTCACGAAACGGTTCCGGGATCTTCGACCTGAGTAGATGAGATCCATTTTCACTTTAGTTGGGGAGTAACGTATCCGTCAATGAAGTTTATCGTTACCGCCCGATCCGGGCGAGGAGAGGATAAGGCTTTGCCGTTATGCGGCGTGATCCCGTAAGGTTCAAAGTCCGCTGGGAAACTTCCGGAGTCGATTATATGTCACTTCGGTTCTGGGGCCCCGAACTGGCTTAGGTGCCGTGGGGCCTGTATGCCGAAGTAGCTATGTACCGAGGTGACCGAACACCCGAGCTCAGGAAACTGCTGACTAGGCTTCTCTTGTCGAGTCGTCGTCCTATTGGCAAATCGCGTCTACGCGACCTTTACTTACTAGGTCGTGCCAAATTGCCCCTCATCAGTTCCACAATTATAGTGTCTTGTGAGTAAGAGAACCGGGCAAACTCGGGAGGACAAAATTATATTCCTACTCTGCTAATTGATTGATTTTGCAGAAAGTGTAACAGCCAAACTAGAGACTCCATTTGAGTCCATATCACCTACCAACAAAGTAGGTCCCAATGCCCTACCAACATCATCCAACACCGCACATCTGATGCATGATAGGTCCCCCAATTTCATAGTGAGATGTGTGGTTTTAGATCTGAAAAGTTTTGGCTGTTGGGGGCGTACATAGCCTATGCTGTTGAGAGTTTTTTTTGGAAATGCCACCTTTATCATTAGAGTGGGTAAATTAGTAATTAACCCTTAATTTATTTTGACCAAAATAAAGACATGGGCATAGATAAACATGCCCAGTCCAAAAACTCTCTCAATAGCATAGCTGTTAGCCCCAACTGCCAAAATTATTCCTGTCAGATGAAGTTGGTAGGGTGTTGCGTATTTTATTGGCAGGATAACCCGATGGTTGGGCTGAATCTTCAGTAAATAAGAGAGACATGGCGGTTGAGAGGCCACCTCAGAATATTTGGTGATGATGACAGCATGCCCACTGGATTACTCTTCCAATCAACTAATTTCGAAACAAATGTTTATTAGTTGAAGATTTTGTCATGTGGCGTGTGATCGTTCCATTTACGCCACGTAATTTTCAAATAAAAATAATGTTGAAATGTATTTCTCTTTGAATGATTATTGGTGGAGAACTGGAGCTTACTGTCATGTTTTATTAAAACTCTTTAATTTTATTTGGTAATTAAGAAAGAAATTTGGTGATATTTTAGCATTAAATTACATTTTAGGTGTATGTTATTTAATTTTATTTAACTCAATAATCAAGTACATTTCAATTTTAAAAAATATCGTGTTTTTTTACTTTCTTTTTTTTTTGCTATTATACTTTTTTATTTTTGCAATTTAATAAACTAATTACGTGAAACATGTGCTGCACCAATTTGACGTGAATGATAGGGGTGTTCAATAGAAACCAAGACCTGGTCACCAATTACACACTAAATGTATTGTATTTGCGAATTTCTGGAGCCCATTAATATTTTCTTTTTTGCCTCAAATCTCAATTTTTATTTTTTTTATAAATAAAAAATACAAATTAGACATAAAATAATATATTTGTACATTACATTCAGTTTTAAAACACTGATTTATATTCTATATTATTTATAATATATATTATAAATATTAAAAACTCAAAAATCACAAAAACCAAACTAATTAACCAATTAATGGACTGATTCAATTTGCTTTTGGTTTGGCATTTTATAAAAATAAAAAATGTGCATGTACCCACAGTTTGATAAACTGAACTGTGAATACCCTCACCGAAAAGTAGGGATGTCAACGGGTCGGACCTGACCCGATGGACTCAAACCAATTAATTGGATCAGTTTTGGTTTTAGGAACCAATAGATCGGTTATGGGTCCTGATATAGGATCCCAATTACTATCGATTCAGAACCGGTTCCACCTAGTGTCAAACCGATTCAGACTTGACCCTATTTATATATAAAATATTTAATATATATTAAACATAAATATTTATTTTTTATTTATTATAGTGGGGTCAAACCCGATTGCTCCAAAAACTGATGGGTTCAGTTTTGAGTCTAAAAATTACATACCCTATTGGGTCCAAGTCCTCAACATTTCCGATCCTGCCCAGACACAACCTCTTGGCAGCCCTAACGAAAATGTGGTGAAATGTATACCTATCCGAACTTGAGGCTTAAGCCTCGATTGGTCCATACAGGCAGATGGGCTAGGCATTTTACCCGTGTCTTGCCTATTTTCATGCACCATACCACCTTTTTAAAAACCTATTCAAAATAACGTGGAAAATACTCAAATAGTACTAGTATGGTAATATAATCGAGTCCATATTCTGTGCACCCGCCAATCACGTTCGGCCATGTCGAACTCGGTGTTAAATGTGTAACGGTCGAGTTTGGAGGTCCATCAACTGATTCCATCTGATTCAACCGGACATAAAAAGACAAAACCCATTCATCTGTCTTCACGAGTTCGAACTCCCCCTCCCTCTTTTCATTTCGAAACCCTTGCACCTCCAAGCTCACCGGCGCCTTCACTCCAACTGGTGCCACCGTGAATGATGAAGCCACCGGCGGCGAGGGACAAATCATCTGAACAGGTGTCCATACGTCTTCTTCCTCTCCCTCTTCTTCTTCTTTTTCTTCTTCTTCTTCATTTTCATATGCTCTGCATGCCCGGACCTGATACAACATATTTGCATATGAACCCCCTCTTTCTTCACTTTATCGTTTTCTGCTGCAGAAGAATCAATTAAATAAATTAAAGTAAGATCTAATGAGTTGATGCTCTTCTCCTCTTGCTGTCCTCTTCATACTTGCCAGCAAAAGAATCGAACAACAAGCCCGCACTGACCCTGATGGAAGTCAATCGTGTAGTGACCCCTGGTCCCTAACAATCTCACCACTTGTAACACGTTCAAGGCGTCAAACAACCAACCCAACTCCCGCCACTGCATTCTTCGCATATGGTGCGAAGCAATCACAATCCAGCTACGTGCCTACGTGACCGGAGAAGAGTAAGAAAAATGAGACGTTTCCTACCGAAAGATCCACCACTGAACCCAAGAATCCTTGTGGCAGTGGCAGTCGGGAAATCCACCCATGAACCCAAGAATACGTTTCCGTCGTCTTGCTTTCTTCGTTACTGTGACTCCGGTGGTCGCCAACGCTGAAGCTGTTAACATCGTTGACAGCTTTCCTATCTCTACTCCTGAGCATGGTGTGGGTTCGGCAGCGGCTTACTCCTGAATCCATAGCCGTTGGCCCTTTGCCGGACACAGGGAATCACCGTTGAGATGGGAGAGAGCGGTTTTAATCATGTGGACTTAGTGGTGAAGAAACCAATTACAGGGATACCAGCGGAGCTGCTTGTCTGCAACTAGGAGTTCATAAGTCACTCTTTTTCACTGAGTTTGCAGGGAAGAAGGAGGAGGAAGAGCAGCAGATTACCGTTGATCCTTGGTCGCCGGCGTTGGTTGGTGTTGGCTGTCGATGATTTGGTAACAGGGCTAGGTTCGGAAGACAGAGGGGGTTTGGGTCGAGTTCTAACATGAGAAGGAAGGCCAAGCCATGTTTTGTGGCCGATTCAACCAGCCGAACCATTGATAACGGAGAAAGTCTACTGATGAGATGACGTGTTCGCCTCTCATTGGTGGGTGCACTCGACCAAGTGCACAGAACGCGGATTCAACAAAACCATTCCAAGAAGAAGAGGAAAAGATGGATGGGAGCCTTTTTTTTTTTTTCTGCTCATTATCCCTCCCATTCTTATTACCCCACATCATCAAACCTCTCTTTGCTCCTATTAATCCCCACTTCTCAATTACATAAAAAATTTCTTAATAAGTATTTCTTAAAGATTTTATAAATCTTCCTATAATCTTTCTCTCTCCTAAAAACTCTCATAATTTTTCCCAAATTACACCCCTAACTCCAAATCAATGCAAAACCCAAAAAAAAAAATCCCACCTTCTTCTATACACCACGGAAATTATAATATTATTATAAAAAATAAAAAATGCATGTGTAATGTTGGACAAAATTACGGAAAAGAAAAATTTTAAACAGAGCAAATTATATAATTCTTAAATTGGTTAACTTCAAATATAAATAAGTTTTAACTTAATTTATTTCATTGACTTACTTAAAGTCATTACCTTAATTAATTAGTTATTAGTTAAATTTGTGTATGCCTAACCTGTACATGGTTATTTAATCAATTACTTTATTTAATTAACTTATTTTTACTAATTAATTAACTTAACAAATTTTGTTAAATTATAAAATAAATATATAACTAAAAATATTATTTAAATAATAAGATAATTATATAATTCGTCAACTAATTATAACTTATTCACTAAAACTTATTTAATTAGTTAACTAATTAATTAATAACACAATAAATTAGTTAACTAATTAATTAATGACCCAATAAATTAGTTAATTAATTAAGTTAATGATGTAATAAAAATTATAGATAGAAATATAAATTAACAAAGATTATTTTAATAATTTTTATTAATACAATTTTTACTTAAAAATAAATTTAATGCAAATTAATACATGTTTAGTGATAAGAATAATAATAAATTAAGAAAATTTTAGTTCTAAAGTATTTATATTTTGATATTCATTTAAATTCAATTTAAAAAATAAAATTATAATACAAATTTGTTGATAAAAAAAAACAAAATGATTAGTTTTAAACTTAATTATTATAAATTTAAAATCCCCTAATCCATTGAAAATTAACAAAAAATAATACTAAATAAAAATTTAGTTAAAGTTAAAACAATTTAACAAAAAATAAAAACTAATACAATTAGGAATGCCACAATGCTCCTTCTAGGGGTGCAATATGGGGGAGGGAGGGTTGGGTTGAGGGTTAACCCAGGCTCAGGTTGGACCCATCCAAATTGCTCCCCTAGCTCATTTTGCCTCAAATTATTTTAATAAAGACTGTACATCACATGGGTCCACACTAATACGATTAGATGACAATTGCAAAATTGAGATATGATTAATCGAGTCAAGATATCCTGCCAACAAAATATGTTCCAAGACCCCACCAATATGATCTGACACTACACATCTTGCCATGAGATTGGGATCCACCATAAAAGTGTGACCCGTATTATGTATGAAATGTGTGTTGTTAGACCATATTGGATAAAGTATTGGAATATGTTTTGTTGGCAGGAGATCCCAAATCTAATTAACCATGAGAAACATAAAACAGAAATCTCTTTTGAGCCGAATCTTTTGAAAGCAAAAAAAAAAAAAAAAAAAAAACTTGCAAAAAGTATCAAATTCATCAGAAAAAAAATTCTCCTGTGCTTTATGTTAACTTATTAACAGCATGTCTGCTAGATGAATTTTTTAGCAAAGAAAGCTTAATAGTAAAGGAGTTAACGCATGGCAAATTGATACGGGGCGTAGAATGGCCACAGCCACATATACTCTTCTAACTATTGTCTATTTTGTGCTAAATTGAACCCCAAAACTCTTGTACGTGGTAAGTATAATTAAATCAAATCCTTCTCTCAACAAATTAAATATTAAAATAGGATTCCACTATATTACCGTAAAGACATGAGCCAATCAACCTGTATCATAAAAAAGACGATTAATTTAATCAGGTGAAATTCATCAAAATTTAAGGGATGTTTTGATTAGCCAAATCTCTTTTCCTAACATGTCTTTCTGGTGCCATAGATTTTCCCATTCAAATATTAAAGCTTCTTTAGCTAATAGGTCTGACGTAGGTTATTGGAATATTATTGAATAGGTGGGCACTTGATTATTCGGATTGCCCAGTCATACCCCCACATTGTATACAAGAAAATGACGAGTCATGTAGGAAAGCTCTATACTTGACACAACTAAGTAACCTTTTTTCTACTATTGATGATGCAGGTACACCCTATTACACCATTAATTAGGTGGTGGCCTAATTATCACGAAGTGATACCCAAATATGTGGGTTATATGGATTGTTGATAAGATTAATTAAGAATAGTCTTTATTGTATTTTTATAAAATTATTTTTTGAGGATGTGTCATGTGTTGGCCCACCATTAATCCCATAATCTTGCCAAATATGAAAAAAAAAACAAAAAAGGCCAAATCAGTTGGATGTAACCTGTACGTATAACGATAGGCCCGTCGTCCATCAGATAATTTGCCTTGTCCGGACAACAAATGCAAATAAGATCAGACAAGTGAATGTCATTATTTTAGAATTCAAAAGTGAACTTGCATATATTCCGATTATAACCCTTAATTTGGACCCCTATCTACTCATCTATATATTTATATCTATCTCTTTCTATATATTCTAAAATAATAATAATAAGATAAATAAAAAAGACCTTAGATCTTAGGGAAGATGGTAGGTAGGGAAAATAAAGTTGCTTTTACAAAAGGCAAAGGAAAGCGTCTCCATCCAGCGGATGCCAATTAGCTTGATTCCACCAACAAGAACAGCAGAGGAAGAGAGGAATAAGAAGCACCTTTCAATTTTCATTTCAATTTATATAATAATATTACTTTTATTATACTTAATTATAATAAATGACAAAGACATCTGAATTTTATATATTAATGAAGGAAGGACCTTATTTGTGAAATGTGATGAATTAAGGTTCTGTTTGGTATCATTGTAATTTCAGGTTCTAATATTTAGAGAAACGATCAACTATTTCATTAACACCCTTGGTTTATGCTTTTAATTAGTATAAACATTTTAAATTTTTTTTGGTAATATAAACACTTTATAATTGTTTTAAGGGAAAAATCATGATTAATATCATGTACTTTGGGCTTAGTGCCACTTTGGTTCCTTAACTACAAAATGCGATAGTTTAATATCCAAACTTTTAAAATATGACAATCCAGTACTTGCTGTTAACCAGCCGTTAAGTAGCATTTGAAAAAGATACAAATGCCCTTTGAATGTCATCTAATTTTCTTTATCAATCATCCAAATATTGACAAAAAATTAATAGTTTCCGATCCTTGCCTCTTCTATTCAAAAACGTTGGGGTTACCAGAATGCCCACTCAAATGTGACCCCAACTTTCTTGAATGAAAAAAGGCAAGGATTTGAAACTATTAATTTTTTGTCAATATTTAAATGGTTCATAAAGAAAATTAAGTAACACTTGAAAGGCATTTGTGTTTTTTTCAAATGCCATTTAACGGCTGGTTAGCAGCTAGTTAATGGCAAGTACAGGATTAATTGACATGTTTTAAAAGTTTGGATACTGAATCGTCGCATTTTAAAGTTGGGAGACCAAAATTGCACTAGGCCCAAAATACAGGATACTAATCAAGAATTTTCCCTTATTTTAATTCAAATTTCAAAATAATATCATCCAAACAGAAAGTTGATGTTTGAAATCTAAACACCTAAATGGCACTGACGTGGCAACGTTTAAAGTGGAAACAAAACAATAGCCGTTACCAAACATCGCCTAAATTAAAGGCCATTCTGACAAAGCAGTTACTAAACCATCAACCAGTTTCATTTCATGTGTTGATTTATTTTGAATTCCACAGTAAACTGGATTCATTCCCACACCAGATGGTCAAGCCATGACTTGGCGCTCTGCTGCAGACATCCCTTACAGATAGAAGAAGACTTGTGTTTCAGGACCATCAACTTGTACTGTTGGACACATGTGGGTGCTGAGTCATCTATGATGCATTTAAGTTAATTTTATTATTTTAAGAAAAGCAAAGTACATAGAAAAGAATAGTTTGATTGCACCCATCCAGCAAGGCAGGTCCTATTTTGCATGATATGAACTCAAATAATATGCTGTAGGAAGCACATAAGTATAGAGAAAACGTTTCGTACGACTGCATGTGACCCCAATGAAATGCCAACACATCAGAGTTATCAGCTCACCTAATGCCTTGAATTTATCGCAAACGCCAGGATGTTCGCATTTTATTGAGGACTGTTGGATTGTCCTGCAACCATGGTAACAGGAAAGATGATCTTATGAAGAGATGGCTGATCTATGATGTAATGAAGTACATGCCACTATCTCAAGCAAATTATTGAGATGTCACAGCTCAGGTGGGTCATATGCAGATGTAACCCCATTGAATCTGACTAAGATACTAGTTTGATTAAATGTATATAATATCTGTAAATAATATTATAAATACATATATTTATGTATATATATAATTAATAAATCCATTATTTCTAGTTTTCTATTTTTTTTTTATTTTAGATTCCATCCAAATTTGGATTTTTAGAAGGTGTTCGACAACATGGTTCCTTTTGTTTTTGAAAACAAAAACAATCATGTTTTCGAAACCCTCCAAATGATCAGATCTGATGTGTAGTTGGATCTAATCCAAATGCCAAATCTGACCCAATTGCAATCCTAATCAATATAATCGATGAAAACTCAACCATGAAGAGGCCATAACAACAGATTAAGCTTTTTTTTTTTTTTTTTTTGAGAATCTATGATAAAGACACGGTACTGGAAGAGTTTTAACAAATCAAAACACCCTGTGAATTTTGATGAATGCCATCGGATTGGTCAGTTTTTTTATGATAGCAGTTGACCGGTTGGAACTTTTTTTAATATCATAGCCTAATCCTTTTTTACAAGTAATAACAACAGATTTAAGCTCAATGGCCTAAAATGCGCCAGTGTGATAAATTCTTAGGCTGTGTTTGGCAAGAGTGTAAATGCAAATTTATACAATAAAAATTAAATAGAGGTTAAACGTATTGAGATTTTTTTTTTAAATGCGTTTGCATTCCGCAAAACACAGCCTTAGCGACAGATTAACTTTGTATGAATATCTCCTCATCAAAATATTAGAAGAATTTCTGCCTCCAAAATTATTTTTTATATACATATCAAACCTTATACTAATTCTTAATCTTACAAAGATTGAAATTTTGATTAAGGTTCTAAATACAGATACAGGCTGATTGGCCAGTTGGGGTGTATCGGCCTGTATTGAGCTGCACTTTTTATTTTTCTGTTTTTTTTTTTTCAAACTGATTCATGGGAGTTGGTTTGAGAACCATCTATTTCCTGAACCAAGTCAGATCTCGAAATACCTACTGTAAAGGTGTATCGGGGGATCACCAATACAATACGTAACAACCAAGTCAGATCTTGAACCTTTATTCCGGTGCATGTTTTTGGCCTCTCCCTTTGGTAGTGAGAATCTCATTCAAACCTACCAAAAAAGAATAAGCAACTTAAAACCCCCTAAAGCCTAGTTCTCTTTACTTGATACTAACTCTCCTTGAGAATCATGTATACTTCAATTCCTATCTAAATCAAATAGAGGGAGAAATCGGTGATTCTGATTTTAATTATGATATAACGTGATTTGGTTGCTTTCTGCTGGAGAATGATCTGGCTTTCAATCGGACGGTGAGTTAGGTAAATCTGAAAAATAAGATTAGAAAACCCGAGGTGGCTAGCCCGGCGAGGTCGTTCTGATGCTTAAGTTAGTAAGCTGTTGAGAGCTGAAGTTTTATTGTATTCCCATCTCGGCACACCAATTCTGAAACTTGATGTCCTCGAATTGCTTCCCGTTGTCGGAGATGAGTACCCGAGATAGCCCGAAGCGATATACTATGTTCCTCCAAAAGAAGATTTGTATGTTGCAGGTCATGGTCGTCGTTAGGTGTTCCGCTTCCACCCACTTCGTAAAATAGTCCACTGCTACGCCCAGAAACCTCATCTGTCCTATCGCAGGCGGGAATGGGCCAAATATGTCGATTCCCCACTATGCGAAGGGCCATGGGCTTGTGAGGTATTTGAGATCGGTAGTAGGTCGGTGGTGGATGTTGGCGTGCCTCTGACACTTGTCGCACTTCTTGATGAGCTTGAGTGCGTCTGCCTTCATCGTGGGCCAGTAATAACCTTGTCGTAGTGCCTTCTGGGCGAGAGCCCTGTCCCCCAAGTGTCTGTTGCACAATCCTTCGTGGGTGTCGCGGAGAACAAGCTCGGCCTCTGAGGGTTGCAAGCAACGCAAGTAGGGGAGCATGAAAGATCTCCTGTACAACTGTCCATCTATAATGACGTACTTAGCCGACAAGCGCTCTACCATTCGGGCTGCATTGCGTTCTGCAGGGAGGGTCCCGTGAAGCAGATAACTCATGAGCGGGTCAATCCAGCGTGGCTCTGCTTGTGCTACAGGAGCGACCTCTCCTGCCCCCCCGAGAATGCTAGGCCGAGGTAAATCCTCTATGTACACGGTCTGCATGGTGTTGTTGCTTGTGCTAGCTAACTGGGACAAGGCATCGGCCTCAGCGTTCTCGGATCTCGGGATTTGCCTGATGAAATAGGAGATGAAGCCGCGCAGTATCTCCCTGACTTTGGCTAAATAGGCTGCCATGGTGGGGTCGCGGGCTTCATATTCACTGTTGACTTGGTTGACCACGAGTTGGGAATCGCTGCATATGACAAGATGTTTGGCCTTCACTTCCTTTGCTAGAGTGAGCCCGATGACTAATGCTTCGTACTTTGCTTCGTTGTTCGATGCTGCAAACCCGAACCGGAGCATGTATTCCAGCTTCACCCCGCTTAGACCATACAGAATTATTCCTGCACTACTTCCTTGTTGGTTGGACGAGCCGTCAACGTGGAGGATCCAGGGCTCTCCACCGTGTGCTCGAGCTCGGCCAGATCGGGAGTTGTGGTACTAAACGTACATTCTGCCACGAAATCGCCCAAGGCTTGGGCTTTAATTGTCGTCCGAGGTTCATACCGGATGTCGTACTTGCTAAGTTCGATAGCCCACTTTGTCAATCTGCCTCAGAGGCTTGTTGGTGAGGACAACGACGGTGTGGGCTTGGAAGTACGGACGAAGCTTCCGAGCTGCTATGACTAGCGCATACGCCAGTTTTTCGATCTCCGGATACCTTGTTTTCAGCATCCTACAAAACCTTGCTAACATAGTAGATGGGTCGTTGGACCCGATCTACTTCTTTTATCAGTACCGAGTTAACCACCTCGTCACTCACAGAGAGGTACAACTTTAAAATATCCCCTTCCTCGGGTCGGGTCAGAACCGGGGTACTAGCTAAGTATCTTTTTAGCTCGTTGAAGGCGAGCTGACACTCCACGGTCCACTCGAAGTCTTTACTTTTCTTTATAGCCTTAAAGAAAGGTAGACAACGATCTGCCGACTTAGACATAAAACGACTTAGAGCAGCTATGCGGCCATTCAACCTCTGAACCTCTTTTATTTTGCGATGTGGTCTCATATCTAAGATGGCCTTTATCTTTTCCGGTTTGGTTTCGATGCCACGTTGGTTGACTATGTAGCCCAAGAATTTACCCGAGGTGACCTCGAAGACACACTTGTTGGGATTTAATTTCAAGTTGTACTTTCGTAAAATTTCAAAAACATTTTGCAAATCATTTAATAAAAATTTTGAAAATTGGGTCTTAACGACCATGTCATCTACATAACATTCAACTTTATTGCCGATTAACGGCTCAAAAATCCTGTTTACAAGTCTTTGAAAGGTTGCCCTGGCATTTTTAGTCCGAAGGGCATAACCTTATAGCAGTACAATCTGAGCTCAATTATAAAGGTCGTATTTTCTTCATCGACGGGGTCCATCCTGATCTGGTTGTAAGTTGTAACCAGAGTATGCATCCAGAAAGCTCAGCAACGCATGCCTTGAGGTCGCATCCACTAGGCGGTTGATCTTGGGCAGCGGGAAGTAGTCCTTTGGGCAGACTCTATTCAGATCGGTATAATCGACGCACATGCGCCATTTACCGTTGGCCTTTTTCACCAGAACTGGGTTAGCTACCCAGCTCGGGTAATGGATTTCTTTGATGAAGTCTGCTGCTAAGAGCTTCTCAACCTCTTCATCGACTATCCTCCAGTGTTCCGGGGTGAGGTTGCACTTTTTCTGTCTAATTGGCTTGACTAAAGGATCGATGTTTAACTTGTGAGTTAAAATTTTAGAGTTTATTCCGGGCATTTCTACTGCAGACCAAGCAAATACATCTAAATTCTGAAGTAAAAAACTTACCAGCTGAGAGCGAAGTGGCTCCTCGATGGAAGCGCCGATCTGGAGGGTCTTAGTTGGATCATCTGTCGAGAACGAGATATGAACCGTCTCCTCTGTCGGTGTAGCTCGCTCCTCAGCATACTCCGTAGGTCACTCGAGTTCGATGTCAGCCGCTAGTTTGGCTTTCCCCTTGAGGGCGGCTATGTAGCATTTGCGAGATTCAAGCTGATCTCCTCACGCAACCCCTACTCCATAGTCCGTAGGGAACTTCATTGCCAGGTAGTAGGTGGATACTATCGCATGTAGGGAGTGCATAATGGGCCGACCTACTATGGCATTGTAGGGAGATGGGGTTGCGACTACTAGAAACATGTGCTCGAACCTCGCTATGTTCGGCCACGTGCCGACCTCCACGGGTACTGAAACTCGCCCTAGGGGTCTGACTTCCTCGCCGCTGAAGCCTACNTGCATAATGGGCCGACCTACTATGGCATTGTAGGGAGATGGGGTTGCGACTACTAGAAACATGTGCTCGAACCTCGCTATGTTCGGCCACGTATCGACCTCCACAGGTACTGAAACTCACCCTAGGGGTATGACTTCCTCGCCGCTGAAGCCTACCACGGGGGTATCCGTCGGCTTTAGGTCGCTTTCCTGGAGCTGGAGCTTGTCGAAGACGTCCTTGAACAGTATGTCAGCTGAGCTACCTAAGTCCACTAGGACGCGCTTGACTTCGAAGTCGTTGAGCCTTAGCTTTATCAACAGAGCGTCGTCATGTGGATACTGGATCCCTCGCGCATCATCCTTCGTGAAATAGATCGGCTCTTCAATTCTAGGTCGCTTTGGTGGGTTCTGCTCTTCGCTTTCTAATTCATAGACTGAAGTTCATCCTGCTGCCGAAGTGCACCCTACGATGATGGACCCGCCAGTAATCATATTGATGACTCCGCGGATCGGCCTTTCCTCGGGCATCTGCCATGGCGGCTGCTCATTCTGTCTACTGCTGGACTCGGGGCATTCTTTCTCTGGTCCCCCTATCGGTCTGGTTGGCAGTCTGCTTGGCTTCTTCCTTCTCGTTGTATGAAGTTCTTCAAATATCCGTGGCGGATGAGCTCCTCTATCTCGTCGCGGAGGTTTCTACAGTTCTCTGTACTGTGTCCATGGTCTCTGTGAAAGTGATAGTAGACGTTTCGGTTTCTGGTTGCAAGATCTCCCCTCAACTTAGGTGGCCACTTGACAAAAAAGGAGTCTTTGATGGCCAACAGGATTTCACCTCGTTTAGCGTTGAGGGGTGTGTAGCTCGTCCTTTCAACAGGTGGGGTTCTGGAGCGTTGACCTGACTTGTGAGATCGCAAAGGAGATCGACTTCTAGACTTGTTTCTTCCCCTGCTCGGAGACTTGCTCTTTCTTCTCTTATGACTGTCGTTACCGGTATTGTCACCATCTCTTTTTCTCTTCTCAGCTAGATTGTCGGTCTTCGGGTTCATCTCTTCCTCGGTTCCAATTAACTGGTCGGTGAGCTTGAGGAATGCCGTGATATTTTTTGGCTTGTTGGCCACCACATGCCATTTGAATTCCCTGTGAGTTATGCCCTTTTTTGCTGCCGTGAGTCTCACCGTTGGATCTAAGTTGGGTATCTGTAGGCATGTGTCATTGAAACGTTTGATGTAGCTTCTGATGGACTCCCCTTCTCTTTGAACTACATTAAGGAGACTCTCTTGGAACCTCGAACACTTCTTGCTGGTGATGAAGTGCGAGGTGAATAACTCCATGAACTGTGCCCAACTCTTGATCGATCCTGGTGTGAGGTTCCGATACCATGTGCGAACTACTCCTTTGAATGTGGTGGAGAAAGCCACGCACATGCAGGACTCGTCAACCCCAACTAGGTGCATCTGGGACTGAAAGGAGTCCACGTGGTCATTGGGATCAAAAGATCCGTCATACTTATCGAGGGGAGGCATCTTGAAGTCCTTGGACATGGGGTCGCCAAGAGCTCGGGAGACAAAGGGGACGACCCGAAGAGTAGGGGAGCGGTCTTTGTAGCTATCGAGCTCGCCTCTTCTTTACCTTTAACCTGTTCCTGTTGGTTTGGCCTCGCGAGCTGGCTGTTATGAACTGAAGTTCGGCGTGCCTTGCGACACCTTCGTTGTTGCTTCTTCATCGGCTCTGCATTGGTGCTGCTAACCTCTGTATGATCCGGTATTGCTCTACTGCGAGGTAGCTCTTTGTTCCTTGGGTTTTGAGGCTGACTGTCGCGGATAGAAGGGCCTTGCCTTGAGTTCGCTGCCAAAACCCCAAACCGGTTACCTGCGAGTGATCCACCTTCTTGATGCGAACGCCGAGAAAGAATAGCTCTATTGGGCTGAGTGTCCCCGGACCTGTTTTCGATGTTGCCTTGCGAAGCAGGCGGGGTGATCTGTCCGTCTCTCCTGTCACAAGGTAAGACTTGCCTCCCGAGAGGAAGTGGGACCAGGGAAGTTTCCTCGCCTTAGTGGGGAGATCGAGTGATGTTTTTTGCACACGAGGTCGGTTCTATTGAATTGCTGGGTGCTGAGGTGGAATCGACTACTGGCTTTGCGGTAGTGGAGGGAACTGTTGCTGGTAGTATTGGTAAAACACATGTTGGTAGTATTACTGAAACTGTTGGACCTGTTGCATTTGGATCTGAATGGCTCGCACGCAGCATACTAGGTCATCGAATTGGGATCGCCCGACTCTAGGGGGAACCACAGACGGTTCAGCGGAGGTTGCGCCCACCACTGGAGGGAGCGGGGCGTTCACCTGTGTAGCGTTTTTGTGGCGCAGTCAGTGTTTGGACCCCAGCCGCAGTAAGCGGTATGGTGAACTGACCAATGCACACTGATGGGAACTGAGGTTGCCCCCCTAGAGACGTTCATTTCACTGCTCCTTCCGGCGTGACTAGAAGAGGCCATTGATTTCAGATGAAGACTATTGATTGTGAAGAAGGCTTTTTGATCGTCTTCCCACAGACGACGCCAATTGATGTAGCGCGATCTAGCTGCTCCCTGCTGGAGGATGGTCTAGCTTCTAGTTGGACGGCGAGCTAGGTAAATCTGCAAAATAAGATCAGAGAACTCGGGGTGGCTAGCCCGGCGAGGTCGCTCCGATGCTTAAGTTAGTAAGCTGTTGCGAGCTGAATAGCTTTGAGAATGTAGAGAGTTAGAGAGTAGAGAAATCACGCGTACCTCATGTCATCGGGGTTGGAGCCTTTATATAGTTGAGTATTCGTGGGGCACATGAAAGAGTTCCGGGGTATCCGCGATGTGGAGATGGAGTTCGCTCCACTTCCGAAGGAACAACATACAGGTAAGGCTTATCTTGTTCCTCCTCCGATTTCCGGCGGAGTGAGGATAAGTGCTTATCGTGATCCCGGAAAAGTCGGGGTCTGGCAACTCATCGTGATCTCGAAGGACTCGGAATTCGTTGGAGAGACCTCCGGAATGGGTTACACAGTAGTTACCTGGCGCTTCGAGTTGCTGGTTCCGAACTGGTACTTCGGTCTTTTAGTTCCGAACTGGCTTGAATACCGAGACGCCTCGATGTCGGGGTGAGACTTGCACCGAGGTGACCCTACTCCGAGGTGGGCCTTAAGCCGAGGTGACTGAATACGCTAGCTCTACCGCTGCGATCTGAACTTGTCATGCTAAGTTGTCATTTCTTAATCAGGTCGTGTCCACGTGTTCTCTTTTTACTAGGTCGGGCCAAATCACCCCTCATCAAATCAAATAGAGGGAGAAATCGATGATTCTGATTTTAATTCCAAAAAATTTCGATTCCAATTCTGACCTCAAATCAAATAGACCCTTAATTTTGCCTCTAAAAACATACACAAAATGCTGTTTTATCATATCAATGTGTTTTATTTTGTTTTCTCGATTTTTTTTTCGACTTTTCGTCACACCTTATTGTAGGGGACATATTGGTATTTGATTAAAACCCAAAGAGGCAAGAGAGGAGACACCTTGTAATCACTTTAGAGTTTGATTCCATGTTGATACCTTGTTAAGACATGTTTATTGTCTACGTGTATTGGCACATAGATTAAAACTTAGAAGGCTATTTTGTAAATAAAAACCAGCATCACGGGCCTTGTTAGATGCCAAATCACAAGTTCACAACAGAACAAAATATAACCTCTGGGATTCGGTACAAAAGCAGGTGGTTACGGCGTGCTAAATATTGTCCTTCTGTGGTTCAAGTTTTGTTTTTAATTAATTTCTTATGTTTTCTTTATTTAAGTTGATACCACCAAAAGAGAGATTCTTTTGCAGCTTCTTCCTTCGTATCGTAGGAATTCACGTCTCCGCCGCACAGCACATCCCTGCTGTGTATTGATAGCATCTCTAAATAATCTTAATGATCGGGAGATATTTTCAATACATGGCGGGAATGTACTGTGAAGCGTTGTAGGAAGGAGATGTGATCTCGTATCTTAGGCGCCATTTAACATCTCATGAATTGGATGAAATAAATATCAATGCCTTTTTTATTTTTTTAGACCGGAAAGGCCAAATCCATTCTTAATAATGATCTACATTCTTAATAATATTTTTTGTCATCATATTTAATGGAATCAGCTACCTACCCGCTGGAGGCTGGACGCTGGTAAAATAATTAGATGCTTTATGGGGGTGGACTGAACTGTACAAATTCTTAATGTCAATCCGACCAGTGATGGTGTAGAGATATTAGCCAATCCGACCAGTGGAATATTCTAGATTTCTAGGCACTAAAAGCAAGCTTTTACACCCGCGGGCTCTCATTCGCTAAAAGTCAAATTCTTAATGTCTTTTCTAGCACGACGTTTTCTTTGACAAGTAGATGCTCATATCACCCCTCCGAATCTCGTTGGTCACCGCGATAAGCGCTGCTTTTTATAAAACAAGAGAACTTGTTACTTGTATCCAGATTCCGGATAAATGTTTATTAATTTGCTACACCCATCCTATTATAAACCTAATAGTTCTAGTTCATTTCAGGTAATCGAAGCCATATAAACAGAATACTGGACCCATGCATCCGACCGAATTTTTGGGACATGAAAATCCAACGCTTCGGATTAGATTATAATATTTATAGAACCAGGGACTACATAACAGCGAATTCCACGTGAATTCTATTCATTTCCCTCTTGAATCTTGATCTCTTCTTCCCGTGGAGCTTGTTAGCTTAAAAATAATTCAAACCAGATGTCTTGATCTCTTTATTAATTGTCTTACAGTTATTCTCTATCCGGTTCAGAGTACTTGTTCCTTTGCGATTTTTCTTGTTTCTTTTTAGGGTTTGCGGAGGTTTATTTAAGAGAATTAAGGGCGGAGTGGTGAGATACAGGAGCAAAGCAGGCGAGGGAGAGTAGGGGGTGGTGGAAGGGTTTTGGTGGACTGAAACTTGCTGTATGTCAGTAGATTGCAGCGAGGGTTACTACGGCGGGGTCGGTGAGCTTGTAAATCCACTACAATGGCCACAACTGAGGAAAAGGCGACGACTATGGCTGCAGCTTCAGCAGTAGCCAATGTTGTTCAGGATTGGACTGTGGTAAACGCAGTTGATCGAAGTAGCGATCAGCATCACAAAAGAGCTACTATATCGACATTGATTGGGCCAGTTGATTCAATGCCTGAGCCTTCTGCTAATGTTTCTACCAAAGGTATGATATGCTTTTCCTCCATTTGTCTCCCTCTTCTTTTCATATCCATTTTTCCTTGTCTTCAAGTTTATCCATCTTGATCCCGTGATTCTTTTCCTAGTTGCGTTGCGTGAGAATATTCTGTTGTCATATTTTGCAGCTTAATTCATCTTATGGATTTAATCAAGCCGATTGGTATGAAATTTGAAAATAAAACTATGCATGCTGAAGTTTTATCCCAAACTATATTTTCTTCTTTGTCGTCGAATGGTACCTTGAGCACATTTGTTGTAATGCAAACTTTCATCCGAATGATCGTTAAAGATCCGATTGTTAAATGAAGTACCGGCGATGAAGTCTTAACTTTTGTTTTAGATCTGTTGGACGTATGCTATTCAATTCTAGCTCCTATTGCAACAATACGGAATCTCTAGATACTATTTTCCAACTGTATCTCTCATGAGAAACCCATTACTGTCAATCTTGCTTTTATTTTGAAGTGCAAGATGGTTAAATGGCATATGCTTTTCATTTTGAAAGATAATATAATTCAAGGAACATCCCAGGATTGCAGACCACGATGCTGTAGATATCTCAATTTAAATTTGAGGTTCTGGATGCAAATTGAGGGACTAAATGAATGTTAGAATTTGAAAAGATGTAACAGACCCTTCATTACTCAATATTACTTTGTTATTATGGTTCCAACGTTTCGCGAAATTTTGCAAATTCCAGAATCTTTCCTAAAAACTAGAATTTTATTATATGTTTCATCCAGAATTTCATAGTTTTTTATTAGGTCTATAAAAATAAATAACATAACTACAGGAAATATTATAAAATTTTAAAAATATTAATAAAATAAAAAATATTGTCAAAAATTCACCCTTTTTTTTTATTTCATTTCAGATTTTGGGTAGACAATCGACCACTTTCCAAAATTGAAGACCATGAGTTTTAAGTCCATGATTGTATAATACTGTTTGTGTTCCATGTGCTTCTGATTGGAATAATGGGTAATTGACATCCAAAACACTCTGCTGGATAGGGCATGAAGATGATGCATAATTTGTTTTTGTGGATTCAGTAAGGCATTACGTTCTTGTTTGTTGTTTTTCAGTTTACATGGTGCTACCTACCTTTTTCTGTCTTACTTTGGTAGGACATGATTCTTCTTGACATCCAAACACTCTGCTGAACAGGGCATGCAAACAATTCTTAATTTGTTTTTGTGGATTCAGTAAGGCATTATGTTCTTGTCTGTTGTTTTTAGGTTTACATTGTGCTACCTTCCTTTTGTTGTCTTACCTTAGTCATACATGATTCATCTTATTTTTTTCCCTATAAGGTTCTTGCTTTTGGCTTTAATACATTTGAGTTGCATTATAGACGATACCAATGCTAGAAGATGCCTTTACCCATTAAAGTGCATGCCAATTTTCTAGAGTTACTTTCATCTTATCTTTATGAATGATGAGTTCATATCCTAAGTAGCATATTGAGGTGATTACATCATTTAGTTCCAGTATTTATAGAAGTCTGACCTTTCATTAAGTAACAGAGACCAAAGCATAGGAAGATGCTTGATTTTTTAAATGACATACAAAATGAATATTTATAGAAGTCTGACCTATTAATATTTTGCGGTTGTTTCTTTTTCTTTCTTTTCTTTTTTTTTTTGTAAATAGTGAATTGATTCATGCATATTCTATTGCTTCTTAAAAAAGCAATATGCATTCAGAAGTTATGGAGGACCTTGCCATGATAAATCATTTTATAGAGTAAGTGGTATTAAGATGAAAATTTTCTGATGGATCTTTATGGAAAGTTTGATGCATAATCATGTTTCTTTTGGATGCTTTCCATGTGCAAGTGGTCTCTCTTTTCCTTTGTCTCTAATTTCACAGAGCTTGAGAATGCATGTCTTTTGCTTAGTTGAGTAATTTGTTATTGCTGTTGTTATTATTATCCACATTTTTCACAGGTATCCAGGTCATGATGAGGGCTCAGACTAGCCACCCTTTGGACCCCCTATCGGCTGCTGAAATCTCAGTGGCAGTGGCAACTGTCAGGGCTGCTGGCGCCACCCCTGAGGTTATCTTTTAGTTCTTACATCTTACTTATCTTTTGAGATATGTTTGAATAATAATATAGCATGAAACCAATGCTAGGAATTGATTTGGAAACTCATTCTTGAAGTTATGGTGACATTTTATTTTTTTTCTTCATTTCAAGGTGAGAGACAGCATGCGCTTTATTGAAGTGGTTTTATTGGAACCAGATAAAAATGTTGTTGCCTTAGCAGATGCATATTTCTTCCCCCCATTCCAGCCATCATTACTCCCCAAAAGCAAAGGCGGACCTGTCATTCCTAGTAAACTTCCTCCAAGGCGGGCTAGACTAGTTGTATACAACAAAAGATCAAATGAGACAAGTATCTGGGTGGTTGAGCTATCAGAAGTACATGCAGCAACTCGAGGTGGACATCATAGGGGAAAAGTCATTTCATCAAAAGTTGTTCCAGATGTTCAGCCTCCCATGGTATGTATCACTTTTTCTGACATTTTGTTGAACCCACTGAATGCTTCTTAAGGAACTTTACCCATATACATTTAAACTCATGAAGATCAAATCTGGTTTTATGATGGGCTAAATTTTAGTTTTTCCATACATGATTGATTTAGTTGAAGTTTGTACTAGAGCATGGCCCACCAATTTACAACTGGCTATATCTATATGCATGTCAAGTAAAACCTATTTTGTTTTAACAGTATCTTATCTTTTGATCCTTTTTCATAGAAGCTTTAAACAATATGTTTCTTATTTTTGTTTTTCTTAACATATATCCAGTTTCTTGTTAATTGTATGTATGTATGTATGTATATACTTAAAATCTCAATGTTCATTTTCCATCATTTTTCAACTGCAGGATGCTGTGGAGTATGCTGAATGTGAAGCTGTTGTTAAAGAGTATCCTCCATTTCGGGAGGCGATGAAGAAGAGGGGTATTGAAGACATGGATCTGGTGATGGTAGATGCCTGGTTAGTCAATTGTGCACCTTATACTCTTTCTTTGTGATATACCGTGAGTAGTGGTGCAAGTGGTAGGGCCTAAGTGACCACTTGTTGAATTTTGACTGGGCCTTAGTTCTGTCTCACCAATTGAAATTGAAGCCCAAACTATCATACACCCCTAATTTGTTATTGTATGGTGCTAGCTTATGTTTTACCCTTTTATTTAAGCTTTGACCCATAAACTTTTCTGCAGGTGTGTTGGTTATCATAGTGAAGCTGATGCTCCTAGCCGCAGGCTTGCCAAACCACTCATCTTTTGTAGAACTGAGAGTGACTGCCCGATGGAAAATGGCTATGCTCGTCCAGTTGAAGGTATCTATGTAGTTGTTGACATGCAAAACATGGTGGTAATTGAGTTTGAAGACCGTAAACTTGTTCCCTTACCTCCAGCTGATCCATTGAGAAATTATACTCCCGGAGAAACACGAGGAGGTGTTGACCGGAGTGATGTGAAACCCCTACATATTATTCAGCCTGAAGGTCCGAGCTTTCGTGTTAATGGGCATTTTGTAGAATGGCAGAAGGTACACCCTAGGTGGTCCATATTTGTTATTATTAGCTTTAGCTAGTAGGCTTAAGGTTTCAATTTGAAATGTATCTTTATTTCTTTGTTGGTTGGCAGTGGAATTTTCGCATTGGTTTCACTCCCAGGGAGGGTCTAGTTATCTACTCTGTTGCATATATTGATGGCAGTCGAGGTCGGAGGTCTGTAGCCCATAGGTTGAGCTTTGTTGAGATGGTGGTTCCTTATGGAGATCCAAATGAACCACATTATAGGAAGAATGCATTTGATGCTGGAGAAGATGGCCTTGGTAAAAATGCACATTCTCTTAAGAAGGTGAAATTACTTCTTTCATGCTTTTGCCAATTTATTGGAATATTGACATTCACTTCCTTTGTTTTTCCAAGTTATTCTTGTCAGAAGTAATTTATTTATTTTCTATGTTTCCCCTTTGCATCAGGGATGTGATTGTTTGGGTTATATCAAATACTTTGATGCCCACTTTACAAATTTTACTGGAGGTGTTGAAACAATTGAAAATTGTGTTTGTTTGCACGAAGAGGATCATGGAATCCTATGGAAGCATCAAGACTGGAGAACGGGCTTAGCAGAAGTTCGGCGGTCTAGGCGGTTAACAGTGTCCTTTATATGTACTGTTGCAAATTATGAGTATGGATTCTTCTGGCACTTTTATCAGGCAAGTTGAGGTTTTACTTTGTTTTTAGTTGATTATTTAGATTATTTTGTTGATTATTTTCTGCTATTTGTTTATTAACAAAACATTTTGCTATCCTGTGAATGGAAGTAACTAAGATCTAACCCATTTGTGATTTTGTTTTGTGCTAGAATTTCCTATTTTCTAGCTGATTTTTTCTTGTTAAATGTGTATGAGATCTAGGATTTGAGGTTATAGCTTGAAAATTTTACTTATCGCTATTACCTCACATTCATCAGTTTCATCTCTGTTTTACTAGTTACCATTACCTCAACCCATTTATTCTCTGGAAAATTTCCGGTGTATCTGCATACCCTTGTATCACATATTTTTACAACTTCGCATTGACATGAGGCCTAAGTTGCTAGTTGAAAAGGAATGTTAGGTTCTCTGTGAATATAATGAATTTTGTCATAGTTTTCTTTTCATTTGAACTTTATTTTTCCTTATATTCTTTTTTGGCTTTTTGTGCCATACATTTGTTCAACCCTATGTTCAACTAAATATATAAAGTTATGGTTATTTGTTGGTTGGATCCCTAAATTATTCTAAAACCTTTCAAATTTTTTATGCTTATGCAATTTCCCCCCTTGTTTGGTAACAGGATGGAAAAATTGAAGCTGAGGTTAAGCTTACAGGAATTCTTAGCCTAGGAGCATTACAGCCAGGAGAGTTCAGAAAATATGGAACAACAATTGCACCAGGATTATATGCACCAGTTCATCAACACTTTTTTGTTGCCCGTATGGATATGGCTGTTGATTGTAAGCCTGGTGAACCATTCAATCAGGTATACAGTATACACTCATGAAATGTGGTTTTCATTTTCCTATATTTTGATCATTTTCTGGAGAATGCTATTCTATATAGGTGATGTCTAATTGGTTATTGATTTAAAACAATGATACATGGACTTCCCTGTAGAATGCTATTCTATCTTTTGATCATTTTTTTTGGTTGGTTGTGCTGTTATTTATATTTACCTTATCTGTTGGAAGTTCTTGTTAATGAATATCAATTTTGGCTCGATATGAAGATGTTGATCTTGGGTTGACTAGCATAAGAACATGGGTTTGAGTCTAAGAGTTGCCACTTTGTGCCAAAATAAATAAATAAGATAAAATAAAACCAAAGTTCATATCCAGTCTATCCCTCCCAAGGCGCTGGATAACTGGGACCGTCATTGGGTAATGGTCCTTTTATGTAAGCGATTTAACATGCTATTTACTTTCAATGTCAAAATTTAAATCCCAAGGAAAGAAATAGAATATGAAACTATCAAATGAGATGGGCAAATCACTCCTTAAGAAATTAAGATACAACTAATTGCTTTGAGTCTTTTTTTTTTACTAAATTAAATTAACTTATTAAGCTGATTACTGGTTAAAGAGAACTATACTGTAAACTAAGGTGAAACAAACGATTGGAACATTTTATCTTTCTTAACTATTTTGGGTAGTAGTGGCATGCTCATTAGAGATGGGCTGTTGAAGATTATCACATTGTATTGAATTTGATAGATAGGGCGTACCAATGTTGGAACCAACCCAAAGTATGTTGCCTCAATATGCTACACACTACTTGCTTCATGATATTAGACATGTTTATTGTGACAAACATGTTTATTGCTGCTCATTCACATAGCTCATCGATCAATTTAGTAGTTATCAGGTGAATTGTTGCTATTGTATGTTTAAAGGTGCCTGTATGCATCTGCATTTATGAGTTGTTATTTTTGTTGGCTCTGTAGTTAATAGATATAAAAGTATTGTTTTTTCAAGGCAATATTTCGACGTGTAAACTCTTGTTTGTGCAGGTTGTTGAGTTGAATGTTAAGGTTGAAGAACCAGGAAAAGATAATGTTCACAATAATGCATTCTATGCTGAAGAGGAACTACTTAGATCTGAATTGCAAGCAATGCGTGATTGTAATCCTTTATCTGCTCGCCATTGGATTGTAAGGAATCCTTACCCTGTTTATTGAAGTTGCTCTTTTTCATTTACTTTGTCAGAAATCTGTATGACCTTTTCTTTATTTTCTTTTCCCCCTCTATTTTGAAACATTTTATCATCAGTTATTATTCCTAACATTTTATACTGTAACTGTCTAACACTGATTAAATTATTATCTCTTTTCTGTTTTTTTTTTATTTTTTTTTATTTTATTCTTTTCCTGACTGCTCCAAATTAGCCTATTTGTTTCTACTTGTCTATGCTAATGATTCTTTAGTTGGATTTGTGATGCCCTTTTCCTTTTTCCTCTAGGCATTTATGGGTTATGGTAGGGGAGTTTGTCTCTCTGTCCGTGTCTGTGTGTGTATGCAATCAGGATGTGATATGTATTAAATCGACTGTTGTCATGTGCCATTCATGTTTCAGGTGAGGAACACAAGAAGCGTTAACCGAACTGGCCAGCTAACAGGCTATAAACTAGTACCGGGTTCAAATTGTTTACCTTTAGCTGGTTCTGAGGCAAAAGTTTTGAGAAGGGCTTCTTTCTTGAAGCATAATCTCTGGGTTACACCGTATTCACGTGATGAGATGTATCCTGGTGGAGAATTTCCTAATCAAAATCCACGTGTTGGTGAGGGATTGGCTACATGGGTTAAGCAGGATCGACCTCTTGAAGAAACTGATATAGTTCTCTGGTTGGTTTCACCTACCTTTTTGTTAATGATATTATGATAATTGTGTGGTCCTATTGGACACATTAAGCAACTTCCTAATACTCTTCCTGGTATAATATTGGATACTGAACAGAAATTATTTTCGTTTTAAATAAAAAAGTAACTTCTTACTTAGAATTTAGTGAAAAGAGAGCATAGTTAAAAAACATAATTTTTTTGATAGAAAATAGTAAAAAGGATTTCATTAGAATGGTAAAGAAGAATCCTACTATCCACATCCATGTATCATATGGTGGGAAAATCTATGATGTTGGAAAGACACAATACCGGAAAGTTTTTGACCAATCAAAACCCCCTGTGAATTTTGATGAAAACTCACCTGTTTGGTTGCCACTTTTATGATGCCTGCTGATTTGGTTACAAGTTTTTCTGGTATCTTGTCTTTTCTGCATCATAGTCAAACCCATCATAAGGATGCAAAGAAAACAACATATTGCTGATAGCCTGATACCACTATTTTCTTACAAAATTATTTGTTACAAATCTCCTCCCAATACCCAGATTACCCCAAATAATATTATCCCTTCTGACACCTGCTCCTTGTTAGTGAATCTGCCAAGCGATTTGCAGCTCTGGGGACCCACTTGAATGGGCAATTGAGGTTCATAGCAAGAACTCTTGCATCTCTAACTGGGAATCTTAATACCCATGGTACTTCTTGTTCTGTTGCAATCCGGACTATTTTGCAGTCACATGCGACCTGTACATTTGTCCATCCAACAATCATACCAATTTTAGCTCTTGTAGAACAGCCAGAAGTTCTACCCTTGAGAAATTTCCCACTTCAACTGGCCCTGAGAAGCTAAGAATAAGGTTTCCCCTATCATCCACCCCTCCAACATCTGAAGCACTTAGGTTATCTTGCTCCACAGCCATCCATTCCTCGAATCCCTGCTCTCTGAGTACCCTGCAACTACTTGCCAGGCTGTCAGCTCGCATCAACTTGTCCATAGTGATTCCCTTGAAGTATTCAGAAGTTGACACACAATGACTACTCTCACTGTGATGAACTCTATATTTGTTGTTGATGCTACAGTTTACATATACCATACAAGATGATGATCTGTATTGATTTGGTTGTTGAAAAATTATTGTTTGACTATCTAATCTGTTTGCCACAAGGAAGCAAAGAAATTTGCTAAAAATACAAAAAATAATAAATAAATCTATTTTTTATATTTTTCAGACATTTCCGATCTCTTAGCCAGAAGACATATAAAAGATGAATGTCTTGCCAAGTCAACTCAGACTTGACTGTACATTGAGTTTCCTGGTTTGGGCCTCAGGTAATGATCTAGGAGTTTAACCTTTTTGTCTACTGTGAATCTTTTTGTCTATGTGGTTGTCCAAAAAAATTATTAAGGGGAATGGAAAACCATAAGAAATGGGAAGTAGGTTTTTTTTCCAGATAATTACATATATGGAAATTTCTATCATTAAAAATAAAAGAATGTAGATGAGATCTCTCTGGTATAGTTCTTGTTGTCCAAAAGAGAAGAAGGAAGAAAGGAAGAGAGAAGAGAGTAGAGAGAAGAAAGAAAAGAGATTTCGAGTCTCAAAGAGATGTTGGCGGCGCCAGCTTTTTATTATTTATACTAGGGTGACACAACTTAAAATAAAAGATGTTGAAAGTACTAAAGTACCCCTGCGGTACTAAACTTACAGAATAATAACCTTTCAACACTCCCCCTCAAATTGGGACATGGATATCAATCATGCCCAACTTGTCACATAAATCATAATGTCGCAAATGATGTAACCCTTTTGTGAAGATATCTGCAAGTTGGTCTTCAAAACTTACATAGGGAGTTCACACTTCCCTTGTGACAATCTTTTCTCTGATGAAATGTTTGTTAACTTCGATATGCTTAGTTCTATCATGCAGCATAGGATTAGCAACGATGTTTATGGCTGCTTTGTTATCACAGTAAAGAGTCATAGGTCTATCAATTGGAAAGCTCAACTCACTCAACAAATTTTTTAGCCACATAATTTCAGCCACTCCATGAGACATTGCTCGATATTCAGCTTTTGCACTAGACCTAGGTACCACATTCTGCTTTTTGCTTCTCCAGGTAACTAGGTTCCCTCATATAAAGGTACAATAGCTACTGGTTGACTTCTTGTCATTCAAGGATCTTGCCCAATCTACATCGGTATACACTTCAACTTTCAAATGCCCATGCTTTTGAAACAACAAGCCTACACTTGGGAACGTCTTAAGATATCTGAGAACTCTTTCTACTACTTCAAGGTGGGTAGTCTTAGGGGCATGCATGAACTGGCTAAGAACACCCACTGCATAAGCAATGTCTGGTTGGGTCATAGAAAGATATAGCAGTCTTCCTACAAGTCTCTAAAACTGTTTCACATCCTCGATGGGTTCACCTTGGCAGTCTCCTAATTTGTGATTAGGATCAATAGGGGAACCAACAAGCTTCACTCCCAATTTTGCTGTATCCTGGAGTAGATCTAGGACATACTTTCTTTGGGAAATGAAGATACCCTTTTTGTGAGCGGGCCCCTTCAATCCCAAGGAAGTACCTTAGAGGACCTAGATCCTTCACTTCAAACTAGGTAGCAAGGAAATTCTTCAACTTTTGAATTTCACATTCCAATCACCAGTAATAACTATATCATCAACATATACTATCAGTGCTGCAATCTTTCCTTCCCCTCTTTTTACAAATAGTGTGTGATCATATTGACACTGCTTGTATCCTCTTTGCTGAACTACTACATGGAACCTACTAAACCAGGCTCTCGGTGATTGTTTCAGGCCATATAATGATTTTTTTAACCTGCACACTTTCTGTTCATTACCTTGAGCCCGGAAACCAGGGGGTTGTACCATGTATACTTCTTCTTCAAGGTCACCATTTAAGAATGCATTCTTGATGTCAAGTTGATGAAGGTCCCAGTCAAGATTAGCAGCTAAGGAGAAAAGAACTCTAATGGAGTTCATCTTAGCAATGGGTGCAAAAGTTTCTGCATAATTCACTCCATACACTTGTGTAAACCCCTTTCCCACTAAACGAGCTTTATACCACTCCACTATGCCATCAACCCTATGTTTTACTGTGAAAACCCATTTACACCCGACTGGTTCCTTCCCCTCAGGAAGATCTACAAGTTCCCATGTGCCATTTTTATGTAAAGCATTAATCTTTTCCTTCATAGCATCTGCCCATTCAGGTATCAAAAGAGCTTCTGCCACATTCTTAGGAATAGGAACATTGTCAATGGAAGAGATAAAGGCCCGAAAGGAAGGTGAAATGTTCTCATAGGAAACAAAGTGGGACATGGGGTGTTAGTGGTGCACGACCTAACACCTTTCTGGTGAGCAATAGGAAGGTCAAGGTCATCAGCAATAGAGGTATCAATGGCAATAGGGTCAGGAACATCAATGGGAATCAAGGTACCTAGTTGGGAAGGATCCACCCCCTGAGAGTTTGATGGCATTGGTGGTACAACTTCTGGATGCTCCACAACTCTTGAACTTGGCTGGCCTTTGTGACGTTGAAAGAAAACACGAAAGGGAGGAGGATCAGGAGGAGGAGGTAGTTGAACCAATTTCTCCTCATTCCTACACTCCCCCTGAGGAGACATTGGGAAGAAAGGCTTACTCTTAAAGAAAGAGACATCCATAGGAACATAATATCTCCGAGAGACGGGATCAAAGCATCGGTACCCCTTTTGAGTGAGGGAGTACCCCAAGAAGATGCAAGGAATAGCACGAGGATCCAATTTTCCATGGGTGGGCACCAGATTTTGAACAAAGCAACAACAACCAAACACACAAGGAGGAATAGAAAGAAGAGGAGCCTTAGGAAAAAGAAGCTGATGTGGGGCTTTGCACTCAAACCAGCGAGAGGGCATACGATTAATGAGATAGGTAGCACAAAGGACAACCTCAAGCCAAAAACGTTTCGGGACATTCATATGAATGAGTAAACCCCTGGCCACTTCAAGAAGGTGTCGGTTCTTTCTTTTAGCAACACCATTTTGTTGTGGTGTTTGGGCACATGAGCTACGGTGAAGTGATCCATGCGAAGCAAAGAATTTCGTGAGATCATTATGAAAATATTCATTGGCATTATCGGATTGGAAAATTTAGATCTCAGTTTGAAATTGGGTGAAGATCATTCGGTGGAAATCTTGGATAATTTTTGGTACTTCATCCCTAGTTTGCATGGGATATATCCCTGTGTATCCGGAGTGATCATTAATAGAGGTAATAAAATATTTGTAGCCACTCTCGGACGGTAAAGTAACAAGGCTCCAAATGTCAGAATGAATAATATGGAAAGGAAATTCAGATTTATTATTCTTTGAAGAAAAATGAGTTCTACAATGCTTACTCAACTGACAAGTTTGACATGTAAAATGTGACACTAACACTGACTTAAATAACTCTGGAAATACCAATTTTAAAGATTCAACAGACAAATGACCGAGACAACTGTGCCACAAATAGATCTGACTCGTACTAGACTTACTCTTAGACTCTGTGACTGTAAGACCAGCCTTATTCTCCAGCATGTAGAGTCCATCCACCATACGTCCTCTACCAATTGTCTTCCTTGAGGCCAAATCCTAGAGTACACAATAAGAAGGGAAAAAGGTTACTAAGCAGTTTAAAGAATTAGTGATACTACTAACAGAGAACAAATTAATAGGGAATTTTGGAACATGTAAGACATTAGTCAGGGTGAGGCCAAAGGGAAGAGAAATGGTTCCTTGACCAGCTATGGTAGAACATGAACCATCTGCTAGTCTTACCTTGTCTCTTCCAAAGAGGAGGTGGTAGGTCTGGAAATAAGTGGACTTACCAGTCATATGTTTTGATGCTCCAGAATCAATTATCCAAGGAGAGTCAGGGGAATGAGACGATACATGGAAAGCTGTGGTACAACTACCTGATGTAGACGCAAATGAAGTTGGAGGAGGAGAAGAATCCATATGACGAATTGCTCTACCATAGAGTTCTAAATAGTCGCGGAAGGAATTAATAATATCCCCCCTCGGGTTAGAACTAGAAGTGTGTCTGAGTCATAGTAGTAGTGGGGGGCTGATTCTCTTGAGAAGCCATATTTGTTGTGGTGAACTTTCTTGGACCTTGCTGACCTGACTTCTTATTCAGATCTGAACCTTGCTTCTTGCTCAATTCCTGGGCCCATTTTGGCTTCTCATGAAGATCCCAACATGTTTCATGGGTGTGTCAAGGTTTCTGGCAATGGGTGCACTATAGTTTGTCTTTGTCTTCCACCCTTTTTTAAAGGTCCCCTTCTTAAAAAAAATTTCCCCCACCTATAGTAACATTCCCTTTTGTTGCCAACACAATTGCATCCCCTCCGGAGCTGTTCGTTAAATTTCTTCTACTTTCTTCTGACTGTATTAATGCATAAAACTCCTGGGCAGATGGAAGATCCTTATTGTCTAGGATCTGGACTCTGACGGATTCATACACTGGGTTTAAGCCATGGAGAAATGCAAACACTCTTTGTTGGGAAACAAGCTTCTTGTACGCTTTAGCATCTTCATCACACTTCCAGTCTACACTCTGATAGTGATCTAACTACTTTCAGACGGAGGTCAAATCTGAATAGTATGCAGAAAGGTTCCTCTCCCCCTATTTACAAGTGGATGATTCTGCCTGTAACTAATAGATTTTTGCATAGTGGTGCAGTTTAGAATAGGTCGATTTTGCCTGCTCCCAAATCTCATAAGCCATTTCAGCCCACATAAAGTTCCTTCTCACCTGAGGTTTCATTGACACCAAAAGCCAGGACAACCATGTTGTTTTCCTAGTTCCATCTGTCATACTCAGCACTCCCAGAATTCGGTTTTTTAATTCTCCCATTTATATACCCTATCTTTCCCCTTGCAGTAATGTATAACTTGATTCCCCTTGACCATTCTAAATAATTCAAGCCATCTAGGGGTATAACAGTCATAGGGAAGGATAAATCTATACCCCCACTTTCCGTTCTGCATTGAGGAGACTCCAGATGTGGCAGAGTCTTCACCACTCATAATCAAAACTTCAGGTTACACTCCAAGTGAACACAAAAAACCAAA
>NW_010729081.1:7799645-7823950 GCF_000365185.1 Nelumbo nucifera
TTTGCAAAATAAAAAAAAAAAAAAAAAAAAACAGACGAACACCCCAATAAAACTCTTTGCACCAGGGAGTTAGAGACAACTCCCCTCCTTTTCCCCCTTTTAAATCTTAGTTCTTCAAACAAAATCAGCTGCTGTTACAGAACTAACAGGTCATCACTGGCCTACCATAAATCAGGCATGTCTGCTGTCGCAGCATATACAGGTCATCCCCTGACCTACAAATTCATCTGAAGGCTGCTGTCGCAGCATATAAAGGTCATCACCGACCTACAGTCTGTTACAGGGATCAGCCGATCCCATAAAAAAGGAAAGAAGGGGGTGCTGCTCACCTCACATTAACTGACTGAATCTATTACAGGTTCTGTTCTGGCACATGACCAGAAAAAAAAATAAAAAATGGAGAAAGGGAGAGAGAGTACTTCAGTCTGATGCAGAAAAGAAAATTGGATCTGGATCTTCAATAAATCTCACTGTAGCTGGCGAAGGAAGAAGACAGAAAAGGTTTGCCCGATCTCTTCTTTCAGATCTGACAGTCCCGCTCTGATGCCATGTTGTCTAGAAGAGAAGAAGGAAGAAAGGAAGAGAGAAGTGAGAAGAAAGAAAAGAGATTTGGAATCTCAAAGAGATGCTGGCAGCACCAGCTTTTTATTATTTATACTAGGGCGACAACTTAAAATAAAAGATGCTGAAAGTACCAAAGTACCCCTGCGGTACTAAACTTACAGAATAATAACCTTTCAACAGTTCTTGTCCAGGTGTCTATGTGCTTTTTCTTGTCAATTTTATAAACCTAGGTCCATTTATAATGGAGAATAATTTGAATTAATCTTGTATGGCCATTATGGTTTTGACTTAACATGTGAAGTTTTGGATCTCAGAGCATGGAAACTATTAGGATTTAGATCCACAGTGCTCTAATTTTCTATTTATTTTATTTGTCAACTGAACCAATTTTCATGGAATGGTTGTCTGTTATCATTATTATCACCTAAATGTTAAATTGATATAAGACAAAAGTAAAAATAAAATTTTTGGGGCTCATTTTGCTTCTGTTCACTTTCAGTTATTGTGTAGTCTATCTTATGAATTTTGTAATTTATTTTTTCCTCTAAGGTTTATTTCTGTCCTAGCTTGAAATAAATCTCATTGAGATACCCATCATATTGGTAACTTTTGCAGGTATATATTTGGAATTACACATATTCCTCGACTTGAAGATTGGCCAGTCATGCCAGTTGAGAGAATTGGTTTTATGCTCATGGTAATCTACTCATCAATCTTCTATTTTCATTTGAACATGATTTTAAAATTTAAACACTATGGACAAGTAATCATGGCATTTTTTGGGCCAGGCACTTTACATATTCAGTTTTTTTGGGAAAATGTGGAAAAAGATTTAAGTTATCTTAATAAGTGTTTGATTACCAAAAAAGAAAAAAAAAATCTTAACGAGTGCTTGCTGCAAGGGTACTCATTAAGAAGCTACTAATGAGGCAATAGATTTTTAGTGTGTATAAATGCATCATCTTTTGTTGGCATTGGTTTTATAATCTCTTCTGGGAAATCCATGAGTTGAAACTAATGTTCAATAGTCATCCTTATCATCATGTTTATGGGAAATCCATTAATGTTGGAGCTAATTCCTTATTGGAATTCCATCATTATTAACATTGTTAATAATGTACATCCACTTTCAATCTGTATTCCCTCTATTTGGTATCTTCTACATGAATCTTGGCTATATCTTTCCACTAAAAAATTTTTTGGACTACCTCAACTAAAATCCTTTTTGGCCTTCACACTTTTGGACCCATAAAACATGCAGTTTAGCAGGGCACAACATGGCTGAACCTTTTTCTCTCTGTATTTGTGTATTGTGTGGAGAGGGGGGGGGGATATGTCATTGACAAAGTTAATAAAGAAATAATAGTAATTTTACAGGGAAAAATTGCAGATGGAACTACTAAATCTGCACACCTTGCAGCTTATTTTAATTTTTTATGACAGGCTGAATAGATGAAAATGTTTGATCCATCATGATGTCATGTAATCCTTTTGGATGGCTAAAGGGGTGTTTGCCAATGTGTATGGTTTTGTTTCTGAAAACAAAAACAACTGCAACATCAGCAAAAACAATGTGCATTGGCAAGCACACCCTAAAAGGTTACATTTATACACAATTAATTATGTTTACCAAAACATACACAATTAATTATTAACATATTGTACAAGTTGAGACATATGCGTACTTGAGATTGTATGTTTGCATATAAAAAAGCTCAGGCATCATGTTAATAATACATGTATAAATTTTTTATCATATGAAAATATGTAGATCACTATAATGGTCAAAGCTTCACTCTTAATAGGCTTTACTAGTTGCCCTTATGTTGGCATTTTGATGTATGTGCAACAGCCGCATGGGTTCTTCAATTGCTCTCCTGCAGTGGATGTCCCACCCAGTACAAGTGATTTGGATCTCAAAGATAACATTGTGACGAAGCCTATTCAGAATGGATTGCTTGCAAAGCTCTGAAGTTGTCGAAGATGAATGGGTCCCAAATTTTATTTTTGCTTCTTTGTTAGGTAGGATGACTATTTGCAGTGTGTTGCTCGACATCATTCAGTTTATTAATGGGCTCAAACATCTTAGTGTACTGTTTATTGGAATTTATTGACGTTTCTTTGTGAACTTCACATTTAGGAGGCGTTCTACACTGAATGCTTTTATTTTCATTTGTTTTTGAAATTGCCCCATCAGCCAAAAAAAAAAAAACAAAACAAAAAACATGTTCTTAACTGTGTTTCTGATTTTGAAAAGCAAAAGCAAGTTGGTTTTGTTTCAAAAAACAATACATGTTTATGAAACCATCAAAATGATGGTTTCTAAAACAAACACAAATTTTGTAGTAATTTGTGGAATATGATATTAACTAGCCAGATGAAGACATGTTCTTTAAGCTAGAAATTCAAGAACATGTTTTCTGTGTTTTTGTTTTAAGAACCAATTTGTTTTCAAACCAGCTGGTTTTGTTTTGTTTTTGAAACTTGCAACTAGGGGGGGGAACTCACATTGGGCAACAACATGGTTGGTTTTGCTTTTAAAAACAAAAATAACTGCCACATTAGCGAAAACAGTGTAATTTTGCTAATGTGGCAGTTTTTTTTTTCCCAAAAGCAAAACCATGTTGTCAACCACCCCTTGGTTGATTGGATATTTATTCAAGACAATTTATTTCAATTAATCCATGTAAAGATTGTTGTGAATTGCTTGCTCAACACGCAATTGATTTATGTTGAGCGGCACTCATCAGAGGACATGCTATTAAGTTCTTGATTTAATTCTTGAATCCTGTTAGTTAATCTAAAATGATTTTGAACACAAGTGAAACTTGTCCCAATTAGCTTCTCTGGACCTGTTGAGTGGAGACATTTTGAATGGGGGTTGCCAAGTAGTTTGGATGATAAAGGTGTTGTGGAATCTATTTGTCCTTTTAGTCTTGTATGCAAATATGCAATGCTAGGAAATGATCAAGGTTGTCTTTGATATCATTGTTGTTCTACCTGAAAGGTTTTGCGTTGATCAATACAAATTGTTCTTTCTATCTGAAACGTTAAATTTGATCTTTCAATTATAATTTATAAACCTCACTGATCAGTCTCGTGCATACATTTTTCTAGTTGAAGTGGCTCTTATATGTGAAGTGGCAAAACATGTTTCTCACCAATTTGTATTGATCAACCAAAAAATGTCTCAGGTGGAAATAACAATAGTATCAACCATAACCTCAGCTTAAGCTTGCTGTCAAAGGCCAGTGGTGCTCTTCATCCAAAAGAAAAATGTTGTATCTTTTGCGAATCATACAGACAAACTGATTTTTGTTCACAAGAACCGGTTAACTAGAATCAAGTAGAACTGTGCCATAAGATAATTACGAAGGCAAATGAGCCTTTCTCTATATTGGACTTTAGGAGTATATTATTCTTTGCTCTAAAGAGGCGTCTGTCAAAGTCCAGGCGAGTTCAATTGAGGACGAGTCACTCTGTCCAGAGTTGTCAATATCGATTTGGTTCGTATTTGAATGAATGAAAAACTAAGCTCCAGAATGAGAAGTGATGGAATAGAAAAAGATGGGTAAAAGCAGAGCCCCCATACCCTGTTTTTGCGTTTCAAGAAAAAATATCTTTGCACAGGAAGAACCACTATTGTTTTTGGATTGACACTAGTTCTCTATATCCATTTGATATAGTCTGCTGTTTTGACAGGTTAGGCTTGAAATCAGCTAACTACTAGTCAGTCAATGCACCTTAACTTTATTGAGAGAGAGGCCTTTGGGAATTGGGAACAGCGTGTGGAAGTTGCTAGCTTTGATTGCTCTGTTATTTTCTGTAGTGCAGTTGTGCAGTTGGGCCCTGGAGGCCATGTTTTGTATGTGAAAAGAAAACAACGTTTGGACGTTGATGTTCCAACTTTTTGAGAGGTCCCGTCCGGCCGTCCGGCCGTGCCACGCTACATTGGAACTAGAAGCATTGCTTCTTATGCGAATTGCAACGTACACAAGTACAAAGAGAAGCAGTTTGGATGTTTTTGATTTGATGATTTGAAGGAGGAACTTGCGATGTTTGTCCAACAAAGTAGATGGTGTGGTGTGTTTTCGTTGTTTTGTACCGTACTGCTGTTGAGTCTTGGGTGCGTGCCACCAACATCAATAGATAGCTACTGACTTGGCTAGATCGAATTCTTCCCCCCCCACACACAAAGTGGACAACCAAACATTGTCAGGTTTTGTTGGAACATAGAACGTCAGAGGCGCACCATTGCACGGACTGAACCCACATCGTTTTTTTTTCCTTTAGTTTTTACTGCCTTATCCACATCATCAGGGAGTGTCTGGTAGTACTGTGGTCTTGGAAAATATATGTGCATCACAGCATCAGAAATATCAAATATGTATTGTCACATCTTAGGATAAACATCAAATTTAACATTTTTGTGTAGAAAATAGCCATTTGTATCCTCAGTTCAAACATTTCAAGTAGAAAAATTTTTATCAATCCAAAAATGCTGCACCACTGTACCAAACACCTAAATGGTTAAAAGAAAAGGAACAAAGTGAGAATGTAATGGGCCAGTTCTCTGAAAAAAGAATTTAATGGGTCAGTTGTGAAAGTTGATGGATTTAGATGTTATACCACAGCTTGAACCGTGTGGGCTATTTCAGACTCAGTAGACATCTGTTACAAATTTTAGAACTAGATGGAAATTATCACATATGGTTGTTCGAACCGATGGTTTGGCATTCAATTTTAATGAGAATGGAAGATTGGCAGTTCATTAGTAACTGGACTAATTTCCTGTTAACCCAGTTTGACCATTGCTCCAATCTGGTTTTCAAAATACCGGCTTAAACGTCATGAGTCATGAGTCTGTTTCCACTTTCCATAATTACTGTGAAAATTCCTTAAACAATCCTACCTATTTGCCACGTGGAGGTCATCTATAAGACAGGATGTCCACTGAAACGGTCATGTGTTCAATGAGTCTGACTCTCTTGGACCACACGGCAAGGCAAGGTCTTTTGGTTTTGGGCCAACTTATTTTGACCCAAAATAAAATAAATGTATGTATAGTTTCCGTTTCACCTGGGATATGACTCGTCTACCCACGACAAGCATATCCGTCTCCTTCCACTGTTAGGCCAAGTATTGGGGCCCTGACCCTTTAATTACTTTTGGGCCAGAGTCTTCCAACGACATTGGTTTTAGGCTTTTAGCTAAAACAAGAGTGGGCTTATTTTTATCGGCATTCATTTCAAGTATTCAGCACTCAACAGAGGGTAGGGTTCTGATCATTCTTGAAACAAGATCCAGGGGATTGAACGGCTTGGATTAATGCATACAGTAAATGATGTGCATGTGGTTGGTACTAGTGTATTATGTATATTGGCTTGGCCATCATCAACGATTTTTGTGCTGGAAAGAGAGAGATAGAGAGAGAGGAATCTGATGGAGCATTTTTGGAGTCGTAATTAATCTAATTTGTTGATACGTAAAAAATACAATGGTATATACGAAAAAAAAAACGAAACAAAAGTAGGAGTGTGGGAGAAAAAAGAGGAATTGGGTGGGGTTAGTATTGGAAACGTGAGCTGAAACGACTGAACTGAATAGCTTTTATTTCTTTTCGCCTTTCAAATTTTAACGGATAAGGATAAAATGGGAGAAGCACCAATCAGCCCAGATCAGAATTTATTAAGCTAAAGTACAGGGGAATGCATCTGACCGTGAATTGATGCCAAATTTATGGACAGGATGCGGCGGTTTATATGGGAAGAGGGCTAATTGTAAGGGGGCTGGAATTCAAAATTCTGCATCGTGTGTTTCTGTACCTTTTCCTAAAATTAATAGCTGATCACCCCAACCCAATCCAACTTCAGTCGCTTCAGCCAAGGAAACTCGTCTAGGAATGGAATGTTGGAGAGTAGGACCACTACTGCTCCCTCGGAAAAAAAAAAAATCTATATATTAAAAAAGAAAGGAAAAGACGCTACTTTAATACTTTATTTGGGAGGGTGCAGGAAGAAGAAACAGAGACGATGGTGAGATCTATTTTGCTCAGGTTTTCTGGTTGATTCAAACGCATTTGCTGCTGCTGCTGAGAAGCGGAGAAGGACATACAAATGTAAGGGTACATGTATTGATCAAAGAAAAGAAAAAAGAGAAGGAAAAGAAGAAGAGAATCCATCCATTGATAAACGATGGCGGAAGAGAAGAGCATCGAAGATGAGCTATACTCTCCAATCCTACTCGCTGAAAGAGTACGGAAAGCCGTCGAAGAAGCAGAGTCCTTCAAGCTCGACTGCTCTGAAGTAGGTAAGCAAGTCGACCGTCTCTCCCAAATGCTTCGCTCCGCTGTCCGACTCGCCAACTCCAACCCTTCCCTCTACGAACGCCCTGTCCGTCGTATCGTCGCCGAAGTCTCCAAGAATCTCGAACGTGCCTTGGCCCTCGTCCGTAAGTGCAAGCGCAGCGGCGTCCTCCGCAGAGTCGTCACCATCACCAGCGCCACCGATTTCCGCAAGCTCTTCAACCTCCTCGACGCCTCCATCGGCGACATGAAGTGGCTCCTCAGCATCTTGGACTCCGACGGCTCCGGTGGCGGTACCCTCCCCCCTATCGCTAGCAACGACCCTATCCTCTCCTACGTCTGGTCCTTCGTCGCCGCCATTCAAATGGGTCCTCTTCCCGAACGAGTGGAGGGCGCCAACGAGATCGCCTCGCTCGCCCGTGACAATGACCGCAACAAGAAAATTATTGTCGAAGAAGGTGGGGTTCCCCCTCTACTGAAGCTCTTGAAAGAAGGGGCCTCCCCCGATGCCCAAATTGCCGCTGCCACTGCTCTTTCTAACTTGGCGACTGACCAGCAGAGGGTCAGGCACATCGCCACCGAGCTTGGGATTCCCATAATTGTCCAGGTTCTCTGTGATTCTCCGATGAGAGTTCAGGTTTCCGTCGCCAATTTGGTTTCGAGGATGGCGGAGCACGACCAACTTGCCAAGGAGGAGTTCGCGAGGGAGAATGCAATTAGGCCGCTCGTGTCCTTGCTGTCGTTCGATATGTTCTTGGATGATCCAAAGCCCCAACCGGGTAAGCCGCACAGTATTCATTCTATAGTTCAGATTAACAAGGAGTTGGGGGGAAAGTCGTTGGCAATAAAGAATCGTCATTCCCACTCGAATTCTTCTTCTTTGCATTCGGAGGGTTTTAACAGGGGTGGCCACAACAGAAAAGAGCGGGAGAACGAGAAGCCTGAAGTAAAGCTGAAGCTCAAGGTTAGCTGTGCCGAGGCACTATGGAGGCTCTCCAAAGAGAGTGTCTCCAACAGCCGCAGGATCACTGAGACCAAAGGCCTTTTTTGCCTGGCGAAGCTCATTGAGAGCCAGCAGGGGGAATTGCAGCTCAATTGCTTGTTGACGGTAATGGAGATAACTGCAGCGGCGGAGACCAATGCTGACCTCAGACGGGCAGCTTTCAAGACCAACTCTCCTCCTGCAAAGGCAGTTGTTGATCAGCTTCTAAGGGTGATTCGGGAGATAAGCACTCCGTCGTTGCAAATTCCCGCCATAAAATCCATTGGTTCATTGGCTCGTACATTCCCGGCGAGAGAGACGAGAGTTATTGGTCCCTTAGTGTCACAGCTCAGCAACAGGAACCCTGATGTGGCTACAGAAGCTGCCATTGCTTTGGTCAAGTTTGCTTGTCCTGATAATTTCCTTTGCGTGGAGCACTCAAAGGCGATCATCGACTTCGGAGGGGTTCCGCCTCTTATGAGATTACTAAGGGGCAATGAACGGGCTCAGTTGCACGGAGTGGCACTCCTCTGTTACCTGGCATTGCATGTGGGCGATAGTGAGGCTCTGGAACGATCAAGGGCATTGATGGCTCTTGAGGGGGTTGTTCGTACAGTGGCAGCCCAAAATTCTTCTTTGAAAGAATTGGTTCATAAGGCCATATGCCACCTCGAGGTGTATCAGGCAGGAAACCATCTTCATCGGCAGTCTTATGCACCGTAAATAACACTTTATCGAGCTACTAGACCAGATAATTCATCCAGTTTACTTGGATTTCAAGATACTTGGACCAGTTTGGTGCCTGTATGAACAAACACAAGCAAGGCTGATTGATGTGCAGATGGTTGGAAATCAAGGAAAGTGTTTGTTCTTCTAATTCAAAATTATTGAGGCAATGCAATAATCCTTGTCTTAAAATGGATTAGTAGGAGGTTTGGAGAATGTATCTCTTGTTAAATGCACATATTTGGATTTGCTTGATTTCATGGAAAGAATACAGAATTTTTGTTTTCCTTGTGCTTTAACTCCTGTTTATATGCTTCATATGCTTTCACTTGGCAAATGCATTATTCATGTAGCCACTTGCAGATTATTATATGATGCAGCAAGTACTGCACATTTCACTCTTTGACTTTGGCTTTCTACCTTACTGACATTCTTTCTTAAGTTCTACACAATTAGGCTTTTGTGATTTAGAACGACTGTTGTTCATAAGCTGAATCACTTATCTTAGTGTTGCATGGTAACTTCAATTTGCAATGTCATGGAGAAGGAAACTAATATTTGCAGTGCTTTTATACTATATTTAGCTTTCCTAAGATTTAGTTGATTTTTTTGTAATTTACTTGCATCATTAATGTTGTACTTTATTCTTACTTCTCATCCAACCTATAGATAAATAATGGTGTACCTTACATTTCCTAGTGATGTACTCACAACTGCTAAATCTATTGTTGCATCAAAAGTGTGTGGTTGTCCTTTAGGATACCTAATGAAATACGTTATTCATGAATACAAAACACTTTCTTTTGTATCCATTTTAGTTTCTTATTCTTGTTTGATCCGGCTACTTCTTGGAAACTTCCTTTCTCTTCTATTTTCCATGACTGATATCTTCCCTTGGTGAATGTTGGATAGTATTTACTTTATGGAAAAAACCAAAATAATCAAGGGGTGAATGGAAGCATTGCACATATGCCATCTTTACTTATACGTCTAAGATCACCTTAAATTCATACATTTATTAATTGATACATCTCTAAAAGTTCTTTCATCTGTATAAATTGTTATGTTTTTGAGAGCAACTGCAAGACCTATTGTGGGTCTTGTGGCATCAACTCAAAATGGAAATTATATAATAATCAAAGTATACCATTGATTAACACACAATACGCAAACATACATACATATATATGAAAAGACAGTATAGAAAGTACATGTTGGTTGCACTTAGGGGTGGCCACGAGCCGAGCTCTTTACGAGCTATTTGAGCTTAGCTTGTGAAAAGCTCGGCTCGTGAGCCGAGCTCGAATAGCTATAGAAAATATTATATACATAATATTTTTATTTTTATATATAATAATAACTAATTATTATAATTCTTAATTTTTTAAATATCAAATAAAAATATTTTCATATATATTTTTTATTTTTATAAAACATTTTTCTCAAGTCGAGCTTGAGCCGAGACGAGCTCGAGGTTACGAGCTTTTGACTCGAGCAAAGCTCAAGCTCAAGCCTCGTATTGCCTTGGCGAGCCGAGCTCGAATAGCTAGCTATTCGGCTCGGCTCGAATCCACCCCTAGTTGTGCTTTCAATAAACCTGATTTGGATTGGATCTAATCTGAACCCAATCCAATAAAATTGGATTTGGACATCCATTAAACTTATTGAATTGGATTGACCATTATATTATCAGATTGGGTTGGATTTTATCAAATTGGGTCCATTAAAAATCCCTTCCAATTTCAATGTTAACTGATACAAAACAGAACATGTTAGGGCCCAACCTGAGAACGACTCACATACCAGCCAGGTTGCCCCGTTGGCCCAGATCATTTATAGCCCCATCATAGCTCGGGTCTATTCTAGAAGACCTCATCAGCAAGTTTGCATTATCGAGACCGTTGGAGGATATTTTCCTGCCACCGAATAACTAACTTGACAGGGAATATCCTTGTAACCACCGGATGATTAGGGAGATTTGCTTTTTGGTTTTACGCTTTTACCTTGTTTCTTTTTGTTTCGGGTCCATCCATAAAAAGGGCCTAGCCTAAGGATTAATGCATATCAAATTACCTTCAAAATCTCTCTTCTTCTTCTCTTCAAAATCTTCAGGAGGTTGTGTCTCCCTCGAAGGGACACCTGTGGTAGGCAGACTCCTACCAAAACATGTTAGGGTTTTGGAATTTTGGTTGGAAGAGCTGCAACTTGAACTGTGATTTGAAGTTGTTGCTTCTGTCATCCACTGATTTGGTGCTGCCACTTGAATTGCTTCAGTCATCCACCGATCATAGTTGTCAAGGTGACGCCTAGGTGGCATTGGAGGCTTGCCTCACCTAATCGCCAAGAAGTTTTCTATAGCGTGTTATAAAAAACCTTTATATTCTTAATTTTTTGAGGTTATAATTATAAAATAGACATTTTTAAACTAAAATATTCATTTTGTGTTTGTATACTAATTTCTTTTTATTATTTTCTTATTTGTTAGGGTTTAATCAACACAAACATTGCTAAATGCTGTATCGAACCCTCAAAGACTTCAAAACCTGAACCAATAAGTAAGGAAGAACATAAAATGTTGTCCAATCAACACATTTTCTTCCTTTTCTTTACTAATTTTGTGTGTGTGTATACTGATTTCTTTTCTTCTTACCCTATAACAGAAATAGGGGTTCAGCCCCTATATTTTTTTAATTTTCTTTTTTTTCTTCTCATGAATATATTGGAATATGTTGATTTTCTATACTTAAACATGAAGTTTATACTTTTCTTATGAAAATTATGGATATTTATCAAGGAAATATGATTAGGGAACCTAGGGAACTACCCTAGGATATGTTGTGGACGCATTTATTGGGAAGAAGTACCGCCGCCGGCAGCAGCAGTGATGTGGTGTCCTCATCGGATTATCTAGCTAGTCACAATTCACCTTATCTTATCTTATCTGTTTTCTTATCTTATTCTTATCTTATCTATTCCAGTAAGGATTAGTAGAGAGTCTTATCTATCTTAGGGAGTCTTATCCTTCTTGAGTAGGGAGTCTTATCTATCTTATCTGTAAGCAGTATAGTTTAACAGGGAGTCTTTCTACAAAGAGGACTCTTACCCCTTGTAATCTCCTATTTAAGGAGCTGAGATTATTGAATAAAGGCATTGAATTTCAGTCAAGAAAGAGAGCAAAAGGAGAGTTAGGTGATCTCTTGGACAAATCACCCTTAGGGCGCCAAGATAGGTTCTACAAGAAAGGGGAGGAACAAGGGAAAACAGGAGGTTTTCCCTGTGGACTGACCCGTGACGAGATCCTATTCCCGGGCCCATAACATTTTGGTATCAGAGCCAAACGTCATGGGCGATCTGGAGCAGTTGTTGTCCAGGGTCCACGAACTGGAGCACAGGCTCGTGGAGAACAATGCAGAGGTACGTGAAGTCAAGGACGATGTTCGAGAGCTACGACGCTTGCTGGAGTTGTATTTCTCTAACAAGGAGAAGAGTTCCGAAGGGACTGCAACCACCAACAGCCGCCGACCAGATTTGACGGAGTCGTCCGGCGAACAGCAGATCGTTGCCCTGGCAGCCGCGGTTGTTCCCAGGTACAACAGACTGGAGTTCCCTTCTTACAATGGCACCGGAGATCCGCTGGGTTAGCTATACCGTTGTGAACAGTTCTTTCGCAATCAGCGTACGGAAAACAGAGATAAGGTCAGCCTGGTCTCATTCCATCTAACGGAGGAGGCACAGTTCTGGTTCTACCGATTGGAGCAGGAGGAACCCAGGCTCAGTTGGGGCCAATTCAAATCCTACTGCCTCCTCAGGTTTGGGCCCCCATTGACGAGCAACCCGCTAGGTGAATTGATCAACCTCAAGCAGACAGGAATCGTGGCTGAGTACCAGCGCCAATTTTAGACCCTCCTTGCCAGAGCAGCCTCGGTACGACCGGATTAGCTGGTAGACATGTTCACCGCAGGATTAGCAGAACCCTTGCGGGTGGATGTGGAGATGCAACACCCTCCAAACCTGGTCACAGCCATGAACCTAGCCTGCGCCTTTGAACGTAAGCTACAACTCAGCCGCGGTACCTTCAGTATGGGTCGACCGCCGACATCATGGACACCTTTGAATTCAACCGGGGTGGCCCCTTCTTCAGCAACTAGTAGGGAACAAAAACTTCATACAGGTAATGTTCCCAGGTCGGCATCAAGCATGAGAAGCAGCATGGCAGCACCACCCATTAAACGTTTGTCCAGAGCCGAGATGGTAGATCGCCGAGCAAGGGGACAGTGCTTCAACTGCAATGATCTATATTCGGCGGGGCACAGATGCAAGAGGCTATTCTGCCTTCTGGTGGACGAACAAGAGGAAGACGAGGATGAACCCGCAGCGTTAGAACCCGAGATCCCCCTCCATGCGATCACCGGGATAAAGACCTCTCAAACTATGCAATTACGGGTGCAGGTGGCAGGGAAACCAGTACGTATCCCCGTTGATTCGGGAAGCACGCACAATTTTGTAAGTGAGCAAGCTGCCCTCCAGTTGGAATTACCTATGGAAATCAGACCACAGCTGCAGGTAGCCGTAGCAAACGGAGAGAGGGTTCACAGTCCCGGAATCTATAAGAGCATCCAAATACAGGTTGAATCCAAATCCTTCTCTGCTGATTTATTTGTGCTATCCTTGGATGAATTTGATATAGTTCTTGGAGTTAAATGGTTGATCACCCTAGGCCCAATCCTATGGGATTTCAGCGCCCTAACAATGACATTCCGCTTGAATGGAAAACAAGTAACTTGGCAGGGAACCAGAGTAAAGGCAAAAAAACCGTAGGTGCATGCACTTCATGGCGAAACAGTACACACAACAGATATGGAAAGACTCCTCACCGATTTCTCAGATGTATTCCAAGAACCCAAGGGACTTCCACCCTCCCGAGCTTGCGATCATCGGATCCCTCTGGTGACGGGTTCAGAACCAGTCGTCGTCCGGCCTTATCGCTACCCACATCTGTAGAAGGACGAGATAGAGAAGCAGTGTACGGACATGATGAAACAGGGAATCATCCGTCTTAGCCGCTCTCCCTTCTCCTCGCCGGTTCTGTTGGTGCCAAAGCGAGACGGTACTTGGAGATTTTGTGTGGACTACAGAGAGCTCAATAACCGGACCGTCAAGGATAAATTCCCTATCCCCATTGTGGACGAGTTGTTGGATGAACTCCATGGAGCCCAGTACTTCTCGAAATTAGACCTCAGGTCGGGATATTTTCAGGTCCGGATGGCTTCCGAGGATGTAGAGAAAACTACCTTCAGAACGCATCATGGTCACTTTGAATTTCTAGTTATGCCGTTCGGTCTCACCAACGCCCCATCCACATTCTAGTCTTTGATGAACGAGGTATTTCAGTCCCACCTTCGCAGATTTGTCTTAGTGTTCTTTGATGACATCCTAGTTTACAGTAAATCATGAATAGAACACGTGCATCATCTACAGATTATTTTTGAACTCCTGCACCAACACAAGCTCTTCCTTAAGCGGTCCAAATGCTCTTTTGGGGAGCGCCAGGTTCTTTACTTAGGACATATAATCAGTGGGCAAGGTGTCACGGTGGATGGTTCCAAAATTCAAGCAATCAAGGAATGGCCCAAACCTCAATCCGCCAAGGCTCTCCGCGGGTTCCTAGGTCTGACAGGATACTACCGCAAGTTTGTACAAAATTATGGACTATTGGCTGCCCCATTAACCAATATGCTAAAGAAAAATGCCTTCCATTGGGACGACACAGCTGATGCAGCCTTTGCAAATTTAAGGGATGCCCTCTCCTCCACACCAGTTCTGCAGTTGTCGAATTTTGACCTCGAATTTACAGTCGAATGCGATGCATCAGGTATAGGTGTTGGAGCCGTATTGCAGCAACAAGGACACTTGATTAACTTCTTTAGCCGCAAACTGGCTGACCGACATCTAAAATTACCCGCCTACGAGCACGAACTGATTGGGCTAGCTAGAGCAGTGCAACACTGGAGACCATACTTGTGGGGAAGGTCCTTCGTCGTCAAGACTGATCACTACAGCCTCAAGTATTTGTTAGAGCAACGGCTTACCACTTCGCCTCAGCAACATTGGGTTAGCAAATTGCTTGGTTTTGATTTCCGGGTAGACTACAAGGCGGGATCCTTAAATCGTGCCCCAGATGCCTTGTTTAGACGAGACGAAGATACTATGCTCCTTTGTGCGATTTCACATCCCCGAGTCACCCTGTTAGAAGACATTAGGAATGCGCTGCCACAATCACTAGAGTGGACGGACCTTGTTCAGAAAATACAGTCTGGGACAACCGACTCAAATTGGTCCATTCACGACGGGTTGGTGCTATACAAAGGACGGATATACCTCCCAGTCGATTCTTCTTTAATTCCCTCTGTCATCTCCAGTATACATAACTCCACCCATGAAGGCATTTAGAAGACATTGCATCGCGTCCGAGCTGATTTCCATTGACCAGGTATGAAAACTTCTATTAGGGACTTCATCCATAATTGCTCCACGTGCCAACAACACAAATGGGAGAACCTACACCCGACTGGCCTTCTTCAGCCCCTCTCAATTCCAACACAAATCTGGGCTGATATCTCCATGGATTTCATTGAGGGCCTACCCAAGGTTGGCGGGAAATCTGTTTTATTCGTGGTGGTGGATCGCTTTTCTAAGTATGCCAATTTCATCCCTCTGTCACATCCGTACAGTGCTACTTCAGTTGCCCACGTTTTCTTTATGCATGTTTTCCGTTTACATGGGTTACTGGAATCCATCATCAGCGACAGGGACCTAGTTTTTACTAGTGCCTTTTGGAAGGAACTGTTTCGGTTGCATGGTACGACCTTAGCTTTTTCCTCCGCTTACCATCCTCAGACAGACGGCCAAACAGAGGTAGTAAACCGTATGATCGAGATGTATCTCCGCTGTTTTGTTGGCGACCAACCGCGTCGATGGGTTGATTGGCTTCCTTGGGCCGAATATTGTTATAACACGGCCTATCATTCTTCCCTTGGCATGACACCCTTCCGGGTCGTCTATGGCCGAGACCCTCCTCGCTTGTTATCCTATGAGCCCGGTTCGACTCAATTTGATGAAATTGATCGTTCCCTACAAGAGCGCGATGCCCTCCTAGCTGAAGTTTCTCTCCGCTTGCACCAAGCGCAATTACGCATGAAGCTCTATGACCAGCATCATCGGGAATTAACACTTGAACCAGGACAGTTTGTGTGGTTGAAGCTTCAGCCCTATCAGCAACGCTCCTTAAGACACAAGGCTGCCCTAAATTAGCTCCTAAATTTTATGGACCCTTCAAGGTTTTACGGCGGATCGGCACAGTTGCATATTAGCTAGAACTGCTAGAGCACAGCAAAATCCATGATATTTTCCACATTTCCTTGCTCAAGCCATTTACGGGTACTCCTCCTGACCAAGTACCCCCCCCTACCACCCTTGAAAGACGGTAGACTCATCCCCCAACCTCGGGCTCTTGTCCGATCCAGAATCAATCGAGGTGTTCTTGAAGTCCTGGTGGAATGGGACAGCTTACCATCAGCCGAGGCCACCTGGATTCCCTTGACTGAACTCCGAGACACATACCCAGATTTCGAGCTTGAGGACAAGCTCGTAGTCCAGGAGGGGAGTAATGTTGTGGACGCATTTATTGGGAAGAAGTACCGCTGCCGGCAGCAGCAGTGATGTGGTGTCCTCATCGGATTATCTAGCTAGTCACAATTCACCTTATCTTATCTTATCTGTTTTCTTATCTTATTCTTATCTTATCTGTTTCGGTAAGGATTAGTAGAGAGTCTTATCTATCTTAGGAAGTCTTATCCTTCTTGAGTAGGGAGTCTTATCTAGGAGTCTTATCTATCTTATCTGTAAGCAGTATAGTTTAACAGTGAGTCTTCCTACAAAGAGGACTCTTACCCCTTGTAATCTCCTATTTAAGGAGCTGAGATTATTGAATAAAGGCATCAAATTTCAGTCAAGAAAGAGAGCAAAAGGAGAGTTAGGTGATCTCTTGGACAAATCACCCTTAGGACGCCAAGATAGGTTCTGTAAGAAAGGGGAGGAACAAGGGAAAACATGAGGTTTTCCCCGTGGACCGACCCGTGACGATATCCTATTCCCGGGCCCATAACAGGATACATGTTTTTACTTAAAAAAAATCCATCGCCTAGGCGACAAGGCACCCCCCTGTCGCCTAGCCTCCCCTTGGTGCCTTGAAAACTATGCCACCGATCAAAAAGCATGAGTTTGTGATTGAAGCAACTTGGAGCTGCCTCCCCAAGCAGGTAAGAAATACCAACTCCTATATTGACCTGTTGCTTCTATTGTCGAGTCCTTGTTTTGTTATTCAAAACAGAGATATTCATTTTTGTTTGATTCAATAGTTGTAACCCAATTTTTTGTAATGTTCACTTCAGTTTTCAAATCAGGTTCTTTTGTCCCCAAGTTAGACGTACACCTGCAACTTCAAATGAATCCTTGAACTTCTGACTTGCTTGCATGACCAGTGAAAGCCAGACTCATATTTCATTGGATTCAGGATCTTGTTCTCTTCTTCCATGGACTCAATAGATCTAATATTTTAATATTTTAGAACGCATTATTCTTCAGTGGTTGCTTTTACTATGTCACACATGATCTCTCATATAAATGATCATTCAGGTATTTTCATTTCAGGGGTTGTACATAGTTAAATAAAATAAGTAAACTAATATATATATATATATATATATATATATATATATATATATATATCTGCTTTGTAACTTGATACCAAGAATTGTTTCATGGAGAATTGGGGAGCTTTTTCATGGCCTTGCTGCCCTGTTTTCAGTTGCATACTGTGGCAAAGACAGCTGGTATGCATCATGGAGAGTGGGTTGAGAATGCTGGTTGTTGGATTGCAGGTTTTCTTAATAAGTTTGAGGAAGGTTGCCACATAATGGTACGTTATGAGTTATTTTATTCTAGCATTCTATTCTACCTCTTTCCTCATCCTGTCTTCTTATGTTTTGAATAAGAAACTGCGATCTTGAGATGAATGTTGCAAGCCCTTTGTGGGAAATGGAGGTAAATTAATAAACTTAGGTGTAAAGTTGTAGTTGGTTTAATTTTCTTCTCTTGAATGCTTTCTGAGTTTGTGAATGGGTTTTGTACAGACTAAAACTACCTCAGTCAGTCTTTAGAAGAAGAGATGGCATTATTAGTTGAGTCTTCAGTGGACCGATTGGGATAGCCTCTTCAACAAAGGCTGAAGTCATGGCAGCCTTACCTGGCATCAGGATTGCAAGAGACCTGGGTTACTTGAATCTCACCATTAAAGGAAATTTTGCCGATACTATTAATTGGCTAGCTAATCCTGACGGTGGTCCTTGGGCCTTAGCTCATTACTTGGCTGAAGCGAGAGACATTCTTTCCACTTTGAATGCACATTTGAGCTGGGTCCTGAGGGAGCTTAAACTCTGTAGCTGACGGTCTAGCAAAGGCTGGTGTTCACAGGGATTACTTTTTTTGTGATAGTATTCTTCCTGTATTACTCTTTGAGTGCTTAGTCTCGTGTACATCTCCTCATGTACCTTTTCTCACAAAAAAAAAACCACCTCAATCAGTTTCCAGGTTCCATTTAAAGTTAGTCCCATGTACATCTCCTCATGTGCCTTTTCTCTCTATTGAATAAAGTTACTAGTCTTTCAACCCAACAGCCCCAGAAGTTTTACCTGCATCCCAATTGCTATGAAGAATGATCTTTTTTCTTATTTTTGCAACTCTGTCTTTCAACCCAACTGCCCTAGAAGTTTGTCCTACATCCCAATTGCTATGAAGGATGAGGTTTTTTCTTTTGTCACTCTAGTCTTTCGACCTAACTGCCCTAGAAGTCTGTCCTACATCCTAATTGCTATGAAGGATGTTGAATGTGCATTACTCTATTGACAAAAACAGAATATATCTGTAAAATAACCACTAAAGGGGTGAAGGAAGATAAGAATATGGGGAACAGGTTTTGATAAAATAGATTTGATGTTTTGGGAGGAGGTGGAGATGTTGGTTCATATTCAATCTTGGCTACCTACCAAATCCATGGCATTGTGAACCAGAGGAGGTTTAACCTATGACCCCATTCAAGGTAAGGGCGGAAATTATGGCTTTGGTTTGTTCCTCCAAAGGCTGATTTTATCTTTTTCCTCCTCACTTTTCCCTGTGCTCATGCTTCTACAAATTGGCGACCTAGTATGTGTGAAGTGGTTTATAGAAGAACCAAAATATGGTATTGCTCGGGGGAAATTATGAATCAATAAATTGCTAACAATATCATCATCATCATCATCCAAGCTTTTATCCCAACTCTCGGTTAACAAAGTCTGGTAGCAAGCACCTTTGTGCAAGAAATTGCCAAGATTAGGTTGTTTTCTTATTCCTATCAAGACCCCAGATAGAGAGGACCAACTTTGAATAGTATCCTTCTTATAATAGATCATGTTTCCTTTTAATTCTCAGCAAATTACATGTATAATATACTAATTAGGTTTCCCATTTATCGCAGAAATTAGAAAATCAGAAATCAGGGTTCAACTTCTTACTAATATTGTTCACAACGAACTGCAATTTTTACATTTTATGTTATTTTAATTTCTCTATGTAGATAACTAGTTTCCATATTGAAATTAGCTACTTATGGTGTCTTCTTCCCAACTTTGCTTGCAGATAACAATTGAGATTCCGTGATGTTGTTGATTGCGCAGCTATTCGCCTTGGCATTCCTCTCTATTACATCCTTGTATTTTCACTTTAGTTTTTTACTTCTTGATCCGTTCACATGGTGGAAGGGATATAGGTTTTTTTATCAATAATAGAAACTTTTATTAAATATCATTAAAAAAACAAATACAAGAAAGCAAGGGGAGAGGTAAACTCTCTTAACCCTCCCCAAAAGGGAAATCAAATTACAACAAAGCCCAAAACAAACCATCCCTTTCCACTCTTTATTTCACAAATCTGTCAGTAAAAGAATTTAAAAGAATTAGCATTTCTATTTACCCACTGCAACTATTTCCATGCCCTGGGTCAGACATTTAAATTTTCAAAGTCAGCTTTGAAGAATTTAAGTTGGATACCTGATTTGAAAATTTTAAATTGCATCAGCCATCAGGCCTAGGCTTATGGAACACAAGCGCCCACTAAACAACAATGGAACTAAAACGACTTACCTCTTTTTTTGCTTTTAAAAACTCAGTTCATAGGAGCATTTTAACTGCAAAAGGAGATAAATCCTTAAAATAAGGAATGCCAAATGTAGCCTAAGACATTATTCCATTCATGTCCTAGAATCTCCATTAACTTCCATCAATGGGATTTGCTTTTCACAAAGTGCACTTCACACCAAAAGCATCTCCCATACTTGATTTTGTCAATCATGAAAAGATACTTGTAATGCACAGTTGCGATGTGTTGTGAGGTTGGTGTTAGGCAAAACCCGCATGGAGATTGCCCCTCATTTTGGTGCTGGAGTCAAGAAATGGATGTGAGGCAAAGAGAACATGGAGCCCCATTCATGCAATTCAAGCAATACATGTTGCATTTACTCTTGTAGGAATCAGCATGAACTTGATTTGAGAAAAAAAAAGAAAGAAAGGGCTGGGAAAAGTAATTTGCATTGACTCCCCACAAAACACACCTACATGCATCCACAGCACCTCTCAATTGTGCATTGGGAATATCTCCCTGTGACAAATAGATGTGCTGTGGGGTGTGCTGTGAAGAGCCAATGTGAACCCTAGGAGAAGAGGGCCAGAGGGGGGCAGCCACCTGTTGTCATCGTCTTCTATACCTGTCAGGCTGCTACCACCTGATTAACAATGGTAACAATACTTGAAAGTTAATTAGTAGACAAAGAGAGTTGCATATGATGATTATGTACTTACCATGATTTTTCTACTCGGGTTTAATTTCTTTGATCGTTATTGAGCACCAATTTGGAGATGTAGATTTGCAAATGCTCTGGTCAGTTTCACGGTTTCAAAGAGAGAGAGAAGGGGTGAGCTGAAGAAAGTAGGAGAGATGTGTCACAGTCAATTGAGGATGAACGAGATGAAAAAAAAAATCTTTCTAGAGGGCGGTCGGTTGAGAACGAGTGTCACGAGAATTGAGGAATGTCGGAATAATGGAATGCACAGAACCAAGTCAATCACCATCGGTTGGTTAGCTTGGTGAGAATGGGATTTGATCCCAGTCTCTACTACAATGAACCAGAGACATAACCAAGTGAACCATCAGTTGGTTAGCTTTTGCTTTTATTGTTGGGTCATTATAATTTGTATATTACTAAAAAACTCTTCTTGCTACTCTATTTAATTGACAATAACTGTTTGTATTTAGGGATGCAAATGGATCGGATCGATTCAAATTAAGGTATATCCGAATCTAATCTGAAGATTTATCAGATCTCATAAATACGGATTTGAATTTGAATCCGATCAGGACGTTGGATATTCAATCTGATTTTATTTTTACAAAAATACAATATAAATAACATATTTATAAATAAATAAATCACACACATATACATATATAACATATATATATATATATATATATATATATATATATATATATAAGTTATCTGAATCCAATCCGTTTTCTAATCAGATCCGATTATCTGATCTGATTCGATCCGAATATCCAAGATAGAAATATCTGAATGACAAAATAGGATTGGACTTCAGATCATGATCCGGTCCATTTGCACCCCTATTTGTATTTTCCTTTAAGAATGGTCATATAATCTCTCAAAACAAGTGAAAAATGTAAAAGGGTTTGGACCAAATTTTCTTATTTTGAAAATACTCTAGGCAGTTGTTGCTTTCCTTCTAGAAACAAAACTTTGGGGTAAAATTGATATTTTTTTTATTTTCTTTGGAAAAATCCATGCTACCCAAAAGACATGATCCAAGAAAAGCATTGATTAGGGATGATTATTTATGATATACACAAAACCTATGCTACCTATGACAAGATACAAGAAGAGCTTTGATTAGGGATGATCATGTCTGGCTTGTCTTGCTTGGCTTGTAAATTTATGGGCCTAAGCGGCCATATTTATGTCAAGCCCAAGTCGATCTAGATCTGCATCAAGTTTGCACACAATGCGGGCTAGGCCTCGGCAAAGCAAACCTTAGGCCTGGCTGGCATGGCCTGTAGGGCTGTCAATGGATCGAGTCTACTTGATAGGACTTGAACCAACTGAACCGATTATGAAGTTCTAGTTCCATGATTTTGTCTCATTTAATAATTGGGCCAGTTTTGATTCTTGCCTATCCCGAATCGATTCAAACTTGAAACCAATCATTTTGTCAAATATATAATATTTTTGTAATTTTTATCATACTTTACATTTGAAATGATAAGTTTGATGGATAATAAATAAGACAATATTAGTTAAAAATGTTTAATTTATCAACATATAAATAATTTTGTATGGTTCTATCATTTTTATTAAGGTTATAGAATCAATTTTAAATTTTTAGTTATTGTTTAAATAAACAAGTGCAGTTTTCAGCAAAATCAGGTCTATTGGGTCTAGACCTAGTTGACTTAGACCATGGCAATTTCTGGGTCAATGATTTGTCCCAGTTAATAATTGGTTTGGGACTAGTTGTACTTGGACCCAACTTAGACCTAACCCACTGACAACCCTACTAGCCCAACATAGAAATTATTGTATATATAATATATAGTAGGGAGAATTGCAGATTAGTACTCTGTACTATGGGCCTAGTCTCACTTTGGTCCCCGAAATTCAAAACATAACAATCTAGTACCCAAACTTTAAAAATGTGCTAGTTTAGTCCCTACTATTAGCAATTCGTCAATTATTTCTATCATGTGATGACATGTACAACTTAAAACTTTTGAAAATATCAAAATTATCCTTCAACACTATTCATCATCTTTTTTTATCAAAAATTAAGATTGAACCAAAGCAACATATCAGTTTTTGACAGATTGCTTTTCTATGTTGGCTTCTAATAGATTTAGGCATTTGGATGGTTGGTAAAGAAAATTAGATGACACTCAAAGGACATTTGTGTCATTTCACATGCCACTTAATGGTTGTTAACGGTTTTGTACTAAATTGGCATGTTTTGGAAGATTAGGTACTGGATTGGCAGATTTTGAAGTTCGGAGACCAAAGTAGGACTAGGCCCAAAGTACATGGTATTAACCTACAATTTTCTCTATATAATATTACTAGTAAGTATGCACGTGCTTTGCAAGTAGTAATTCTAGATGATGATAATGATAGTAATAATGTATCCAAATTCTTTTATAAACTTTATATATCATTTATTTTTTGTTTTTTATTATTAATCGGATGCAAATTGAAAATCCAAATTTGATTACGTAAACACCTCATGCAAATATGTGATAACCGAATCGAGTTATGAAGTTTCAAGTATCATTGATAGGCTTACTTGCTTAGTTAGATTTATCTTTTTTGCAATATTTAATCCTTTTTGTGTTTTTTTTTATTTTCTTCATTTATCAAAAAAACATGTAAGATTTAAATAGAGTGAATTGAATAGAGTGAAAAGTAGTAGTTCAATTTACAACTTAAACCTCATAATTAAATAGTGAGTAAATTAAAAAATGAGTATCTTAGTCAAAAGAAAGTTCCACAATCTTATTCATTTTTTAATAGTAGTGTAAAATATAGAATTATTAGATGTGTTCAATTTTTTCTATAACTTTTTTTGTATTTTTGTGTGTAAAAATAAGGGAAAATTTCTAATTAGTACCATGTACTTTGTGCCTAGTGTCACTTTGGTCCATGAAACTTTAAAATGCGACAATTCGATACTTGGACTTTCAAAACGTAACAATCCAGTACCTGTTATTAATTAGCAGTTAACTTGTCGTTAATTAGCAGTTAACTTGTCATTAACTCGGTGACTTCGCCGGCGCCTTCGTTGTTGAGTGGGCCTGGTACTGGCGCTGCTGGCCTCTGTGTTGCTGAGCTTGATGGGCCCAAAATGTTGGTAGTCTACTGCCAGGGTGCTGAATCGGTTCTCCGTGAGCGGGAACTCAGGCCTGGAACGCCGAGGTGCTGACCTTGCAAGTGAGGTTCCTGACCCGCCTGCGAGCTGCGAGGCGGGGGTGATTTTTCTTTCCCCTCGGCCTGGGGATGAGGGCTGGCTGTTAGGGGGGTTCTAGGGCCGGGTGACTTTTCCCTGGTGGGGGCGTCCACCCTGAGGAAAGGCCTTAACCGGCTTCGGAGCAGGGTGTCGAGGTGGAAGTAGTGGTTGGTTCAGAGGCAGTTGGGGGAACTGCTGCTGATAGTGATACTGGGAGATGTTGTGCACTACTTGGTGTTGCTGGAGCTGATGTTGCATTTGGGCTTGCATTGCCCGCATGTATTGCATCAGGTCGTCCAACTAGTTCTGGCTGGTTTCCAGGGGGACAACAGTTGATTCAGTAAAGGTTGTTTCGATAGGGAGAGGAAAGGGGATGCTCATGGCAAAAGGTTTACGGGTGCCACTGCTTGTGGCGCATTCAAGCTGGGGATCCCATCCACCGGAAGGGGGATGGTGAACTGTCCGACGCACACCACGGGGACTTGAAGTTGTTCCTCGGTGGTGTTTGTCTCCGTGCCACGCCCGACGTTGCTGGACGAAGCCATGAGTGTTGGGGTTTTTGGAGAAA
>NW_010729081.1:7847829-8142942 GCF_000365185.1 Nelumbo nucifera
TCTGTCGACAGAATCACCCTCTCTGTGTAACTAATTCTGAGGCTCTGTCGCCTGTCCTTTCTGCTTCCTTGAGTACTGCTGATGGGTAGTGGCCTGCTCCACTCCCTGTGTTGGGTTAGGGGAAGGTATTTGGGTCCCAACAAACTCCAATAGTGCTGGGCCTGGAAAATGTAAGTTGGGGCAATTGGAGTTGTGTTTGTTCAAAACCACATTTGGAGGCCTTTGCATATAATTGGTATTGTCTCAGAAGTTCCAAGGTAATGGTTAAATGGTGTAGGTGGGAAGGCCAATCAACACTATATACATATCATCAAAGAAGACTAAAATAAAACGATGCAAATAGGGATGGAATACCTCTTTCACGATGGCTTGAAATGTTGCTGGTGCATTTGTCAATCCAAATGACATGATGATGTCATGCGTACGGAATGCAATTTTTGGTACATCAGTCAGGTGCATCCATATTTGGTGCTAGCCTGACTGTAGAGTGTAGATCAAGCTTAGAGAATATAGTAGCTACATGTAAGTCATCTAATAGTTGGGAATGGGAAACTGGTCTTTTACTATAATCTGATTTAAAGCACGGTAGTCAAAGCAAAATCTCCGAGTCCCGTCCTTTTTTATTTTTTTGACCAAGAGGATTGGTGCTGAATATGGGCTTGAACTGGGCTGTATAAACCTTTTCACTAATAATTCTTGTACAATGTTTTCCATTTCCTTCCACTGGAATCTTGGATAACAATAGGGTCTGACATTTGATGGAGCTGCACCCGGGATGATGTCTATGGTCCATGGGTCTGGAGGGTGGTAGCTCCTTAGGCTCCTAGAAAATATTCGAATAGGTGTGGAGCAGCTGCCGGAGGCCTTGTTGGTCTTATGCTGAAATGGATGCTTCCTCTGGAATTGTCAAAACTAGGCTGGGGTCCAACCCAATACGCAATAGGATTGGTTGCCCTTCATTGTAACTGGTTTTAATGATGGCTCTCAGCCCCTCAGGTTGTGATGAAATTGTGGCCAATCCATCCAAACGGTAATTCTTTCCATTAAGGGAAAAGTCCATTGTTAGCTGAGACCAGTTGCATACAACTGGTCCCAACTGTTGTAACCATTGTACACCCAGTACAGCATCTACCCCACTAAGATCCAATGGATAGAGTTCCACCTTGAACAAATAACCTTGAAACTTTATGTGAACGTCTTTCAAATATTGTCACAGCTGATAATATTACAATCAGCTACATGGACTTTGAATGGTGCCACTTGTTCAATGATTAGGCCTAATTGTTTGGCAGCCACTTGGCCACAAAGTTTAATGATGACCCGCTATCAATCAAGACTGGAATAGCCTAGCCCAATAGGGATCTAGCTACTCTCATTGTCTGGGTGGATGTTAACCTTGTTAGTGGCATGTAAAGAGATTTTGGGTTGGTCTAGACCATATTCAGGTCCATATTCTCATTCAATTTGTATGTGATTTGGTGTGTATTGGGCCTCACCCTTGGAATCCAGTTCCTCCGCTTATCGCAGAAATAATTGCTGGTTCTTGCATAGTTGCATTATATTTATGCCCAAGACCGAATTTGTCGCCGCAATTATAGTAGAGACCGTGGTCTCTTTGGGCCTGCATCTTGGCCCATGATATTTTTCTTAATAGTACTGGGGCTGGGATGATGCATTGTACTTAGATTGTGGGCCTTCTGTCTACGTGTTGGATTGAGTTCTTATGGGTGCCTGGCCGGATCCCAGGGTTGATGGGCTACTCGGTTGGATAGGTGGACTAGGTAGTAATGGCAGGCCAAGGCTGAACTGGCTTGGTCAATTCACTCTTTTAAGGCAACTGATTCTTTCTTCTTGCAGTCATGCCAAACCAATCGCTACAAGCATTGAAGTGGGTTGAAGGGCCTTGGTTTCTATTCTTATATCATCTTTCAGGCTACCGATGAAGCAGCCAAGTAATGATTTTTCAGGCCAATCTTGAACCCTAGTTGATAACCTTTCAGACTCAATTTGATAATCCCTCATAGATCCTGTTTGCTTGAGTTTAGACAGGACTTCATCGTAGTTGTGAAATCTTGTTGGTCCAAAACGGATACACAGAACTTCTGTGAAATCTACCCAAGAAATTTTTGGATGGGTACGACAAAACCATTGGAATCACAAAATTGCTTCTCCTTCTAGATGGAATGAAGCAATGAGAACCCTTTAGTGACTGGGTGTATCATGGTATTCAAGGTATATTTCCGCCCTAAATATCCAAAGTATGGGATCGTCACCTAAATATTTTGGGAATCCAGTTTGGCCGATCTACTTGCCGTCCAGACACAATTTCCTCCTTTTTGATCTCTGCTGTTCCCTTCTTGATCACTGATGTGGTTTCCGCCCGTATAGTTTTTCTCCAGCTGGGCCATCAATGTTGCCAGAGTGTGTTGGATTTCTTGCAAATCACCAGTGGTCTTTTGCAGATGAATCTCCATTTGATCCATTCGCTCTTCCATGGTTTCTGATCGTGTGCTTGGCATAATGCCTCCTGTCGCAATCTCTGATACCAAATGTCGGGGATCTGCCCAACTCAGTTCCTCTTTGAGGGAGGATGACCTCCTGAATTTGTAGAAGAAGAAAAGAGAAAGAAAATGAGGAAAACTTCATTAACACTTTATTGTAGGTACAGTGCTATCTTATACTGGTCTAACTCCTATCATAACTGACTTACAACAGAATTACAACAACCTGTCAACTTGTTTAGTTATCTTCAACTATCTTTGAAACTGATTCATTAGGCTGATGTGGCCCTCTTCTTCTAGAATATACCCACAGCTTCTGTCTGTTTGTGTCTCTAACACTCTAAGGACAACTTAAAGCAGATTTTGGAATGACTAAGGCAAAACCAAATCAAAAACATAATTTCTGAACTACTATTCCAAACCTTAAACAGAAGAGATTTTGTAATTCTTGACAGCTGAGCTAAAGAGGAATGAAGTGGACCTGATACATCTATACCTCATAGCAAGCTTCCTCTTGCATCCATATACTGCTTTGGGGCTCAGAAATTACATGTGGCACCCAAAGCAGGAATGTCCATATTCTCAGATTTTGGCCCTACATCATCTTTCCCTTTTTGGGTAGGCAAATAGGCTACACAACAGTGGTATCCCTCCCTAAAACCTTAACCCCCCCGCCAACCTTGGTGAAGGCAGGACTTGATCCTTGGTCTCTGCTACAACCAGTTAGAGACTCTACCAGTAAGCTAGCTGGTACCTTCCTTTTTTCCCCTTCTCTCCTTTCTTAGCAACAACAACAGTCTAAAGTGAAGGAAGAAAATGTAAAACGAGTATCTGGGTTTGGTGAGAATAGAATTTTGCACTGGTTATGAGGAAAGTCTGGCCATTAGCTCTCTTGAGAATGTAACCAAGAAATTCTAAACATACTGCATAAATAATGATGTCAGTGCAAGAAGTAATATCCTTCTAGTAATCATTGGACGGATCTCTTCTTCTTCAGTATTTGTGACTAGCATCTTGTGTGATAAAGGATTTATAAGTGGCTAAGTTCTTCTATCTTCCAAGTGTGAATGAATCTGTTTACATGTTTCACTATTTCTAGGTGATTTCTTGCACTTTTGCCATAATTGTATCTGAGAGATGCTAAAATCAATACAAAGACCATTGGCTCAGCCAAACCTGAATGCTTATTAGTGTTTTACAAGCCATTGCTTTTCCTTGAAGTTGTTTAGAAGTTGAAGCTTCCCTTCGCTTAACAGTATAAGCCTGCAAGTGAAGAAAAATATTGTCTTATCTTCTCAGCATCTTTGATTGTTTTATTTTATTTTATCATTTGTTAGTTTTTTTCCCATTTTCAATTTATTTTCAACCTTATGGTTGTATCTTATTATGCATATCAACACAGAGAAATTCCAAGGTTGATAGCACAGCATATGGCAGATGCAGGTTCTGAAGTTTATTATCACAAATTTCACCCTCAAATGAGTCAATTTTATCCACTGCACTTCTTTTCTGGTAGCCCTAATTCTGGGAATATCAAAGAGAACCATAGTTGTGTATCACATGCCATCAATACCGTTGGCATAATAAGAGCTCCACGTGGTGATGGAAAAGAAGCTATTGTTTTGGTGACACCTTACAACTCAGAGAAGGTTGAACTGGGTGAGGCTTTATCATTAGCCCTTGCCTACTCAATATTCTCCTTACTTACTCGAGTCACATGGCTTGCAAAGGATGTTATCTGGCTGGCTGCAGATGCACGATATGGAGAGTATGCCTCAGTTACTGCTTGGCTAAGAGACTACCATATTCCTCAATTCAGTGCTTTGGAAAAATTAGATGCTGACATATGTTTTGAAAGTGGTTATCCTCATGAACAGAATGAGAATCAAATCAGAACTGATGTCATCAGCCGTGCTGGAACTATGGCTGCTGGACTTGTCTTTAAGGTTGTGGATAAACACAAAGAGACTGATAAGGATACTCTCAGTATATATGCTGAAGCATCCAATGGACAGATGCCAAACCTGGATCTTATCAATATTGTGAATTATTTGGCTGTGCATAGACAAGGCTTGCGTGTAAAGGTGGAGAAGTTATATTTTTTACTTGACTCTGTGTTCCTCAAGATTGTTGGTGATGTTCTTGAAACAATAGGAAAAGTGGCCAGAAGCTTGAATGCTCGATGGGAATTTGGTATCCCTGTTGCGGATTATATTGATGGTGCTGCTACTCTTGCAAGTTCAATGTATCATCAGGTAATTACCATAAATGGTTGCTTTTCTTGTTATGGTGTATGGATTAAAGAACTCCAGAATACATGTTTGTTAGAACACAACGGTGAACCATCTATAGTCTACTGCCAAACATGATTTACATTTTGGGGGTTTTGCTTACTATTTATTCAATCAATCACTAAGGCATACCTATGATCCTGAAATTGGCCTTATCAGATTATGAACAGTGTTCTTTGACATTCTTTTGACATTAAAAAATAAGTTCTTTCGAAGCTGCCTTCATTTGGTTGGGTTTGATCTTTGGCATGGGATATCCTTATGTGGGATTGTTTAAATGGTTGTCCTCTTCTAGTTAAATGGAATTTAAATATGCTTCGTTAAGCAGTTACTTGGTGTTCTGTGGATTTTCTTCTGATATGATTGAGAAAAAAAGAAGGTATATCTTGTACCTCATGGCCAGATTTATGTGATGTTGCTGTTGTTTACTTGTTTATAGGCTCTAGGTGTGCCAACTGGTTCACATGGTGCTTTTCGTGACTACCAAGTTGATGCAATCACATTGGAGATTTCACCTAAAGTTTCTCTGAATAATGAAGTCAGGATATTGGAATTTCTTCTCCGAGGTGGCAGGTTGGTGTTCATTTACCTCTTATATTTCCTCTATATATAGTCCAAATGTTGATACTAAAACCAATCCCTTTTTTAATCATCATTAGGATGAAAAAAGTTTATAACATATAAAGCACATATATTTGGAAACATGGACATCATTTCAATCTTTTCTCTTTTTCCAGTTAATTAAATCGTGCCTAATTGTGAAAGAGAAAAAGTTAATGATGTTCAATTTTTCCCCTATCTGCCACTAGTCGAGGTAAGTGAGCTTTGTTGTCCAAGAATGGGATGTGGTCTTTCCTTTTCCACATGACATGGAGTGTATGGTCGATGGTGAAATATGATGATATGTGGGTCCGGTCGTCAAAGCAATGGGTCTGATGCAAAGTCAAAGCAGGGGGTGATGTCTGGCGAGCATATGGGTAGGGTTAGTAGGTACAAGGAAGGCCCTCGAATAGGCCGCCCGCCGGGCAGTGATATTTGTGTTACTGGGGCATGAAAGTTAATGGTGCTTAAGGCATAGGTATAAATAAGATTTCGTCCAATTTTGATGGGGTAAATTAGGGGTGGAAACAATTCGTGCTTTTCAAGAGCTATTCTAGCTCGGCTCGTGAGTCGGCTCGGTCTAAATCGAGCTTTGAGCCAAGCTCAAGCCCAGTATATAGGCTTGTTTGCTAATTGAGCCAAGGCCGAGCCCAATAAAGCTTGGCTTGTAAGGCTTGTGAGCCTAAACAAGCTTTTATATATATATATATTACGTATAAAAATAAGAAATATAAAAATATTATACATATAAAAAATAATATATATAATAAACATATTATATATAATATTTTTATTGTTATATGTATAATAATAACTAGTTTTTATAATTCTTAATTTTTTGTATATAGTTTTTTAATTTTATGGAAGCTTGGCTTGCAGTCGAGCTCGAATTTATGAGCTTTTGAGTCGAGTCAAATTCGAGCTCATGTCTCTAGCTTGAATTGAGTTTGAGCCTCATAGTTTTTTGGCGAGCCGGGCTCGAATAGCTAGATATTTGGCTTGGCTCAGCTCGAATCCACCCATAGGGTAAATAATTATATTTAGAAACAATTACATGAAATAAAATTAAAAAAACAATTACATGAAATAAAATTAAAAAAAACAATTACATGAAACTAAGAGATCATAAACATATTTTATTAGTGTGGACAAATTCCATAAACTTACAATTTGGTATAAATAATGCATTTGAAGGACTGTGCTAGCATTATTCAATAGGTGTGAGGAATCAATTGTAAGGGTAGGGCACACTCTGACTTGAGCTATCCATCTAATGAGAAGTGATAACAACCCATGGAGGACAAAAGCATAAAAAATGGCCCTAATAAAGTCTATTTGCAAGCCAGAACCTTAGGAGTAATAATAAATTATGGTATTCAAAGCTTTTTTTTTTACTCCTCATGCTTTGCCATTCAAATGGCTAGTGGAGATTTTGGGAAGGTATTCCGAATCTTTTTTCAAGACTTGGTCTATTGCTGATTTTTTTTCCAATTTTCACCCAATAGTGGTGTCTCATGGTATTATTATGGCTGGAGGGGCTTCTTGGACTTTGAATCTTTAGAATCCTTTTTCTCCTTGTGTCATTATCTGTTTTTCCCCCCTTCTCAAATCCTATTGGTTGTTGGATCCAATAGGAGTCCTCTTGTTCTTCTTTTTTCATTAAAACTCTATCTCCTATGTTAATGAGACAAATAACCCCCAACAACTCATTACAACTAGTATGAGAAAATTTAATGATTTTATTAATTGTAGTGAGCTTAAGGAGTTTACTCTTGTGCATGGCCTTTTTACCTGGTCCAACTTCCAAGAAAGCCCAACTTGCTCGAAGCTTGATAGGTTCCTTTTTAACGAAAGTTGGGAAAATCATTGGAGAGATTTGCTATCCAAAGCTCTACCTAGAGTTACCTTTGACCATTGTCCTATTGAGCTAGGACAAGAACCTTTCTGGAGTGGACCCAAACCCTTTAGATTCGAAAATATGTGGCTGACACACCCAGATTTTGTTAAAAAGATTGAGGAATGGTGGAATCAAGATATGAGGGGGGTGAAGTGGAAAGGGGTAAGGTTTCATAAAAAGTTGAAAAGCTTGAGGGGGAACTTAAGAGAACGGAATAGGGACCTTTTTGGGAGAATAGAGGAACAAAAATCCAATCTGATGACCCAAATAGAGGACCTGGATGAGAAGGAATCTTAACGAACCATGAATACTCAAGAAAGAGAATTAAGGTAGAGGTTGAAAAAGGAATTAGAGGAGGTTCTTTTGCGAGAAGAGATATCTTGGAGGCAGAAATCAGGAATAACTGGATAAAGGAAGGGGACAAGATTACCAAATTTTTTCATGAGATGGCCAATGGAAGAAGAAGGAAAAACTTGGTGACTAAACTTGAAGTGGATGGTGTGGAGTTGGACTCCCAAGAGGAAATAGCCAATTGTTTTGTAACGCACTTCAAATCTATATTAAGGAAGCCTCTAGCTAGTCGAGTGGAGTTGGCTGGGTTGGATTGGCCTACACTGTCTGAAGAGATGAAATTGTGGTTGGAAAGGAGTTTTGAGGAGGAGGAAATACGACAAGCAGTTTTTTCAGTGGATAGATCTAAGCCACCAGGGCCAGATGGCTTTACTATGGCCTTCTTTCAAGACTGTTGGAACATAATTAAAGGAGACTTGTTAGAAGTTTTCAAAGAATTTGAGGAACAACTTGTCATTAGCCGTGGAGTAAATTCCACTTTCCTAGCCCTGGTCCCTAAGAAGAAAGAGGCCAAACATCCCAAAGATTTTAAGCCAATCAGCTTGATAACAAGCATCTATAAGATACTGGCAAAGGTCTTATCTTTGAGGATCAAAAAGGTTCTTTCCCCCATCATAAGTCAAGCTCAAGGTGCTTTCGTTCATGGTAGACAAATAGTTGACCAAATTTTAATAGCAAATGAAAGTGTGGAAGAGATGAGATGATTGGGTAGGCAAGGTTTTGTTTGCAAATTGGATCTTGAAAAGGCCTATGATTTAGTGGATTGGAGTTTTCTGCTAGAGGTGCTCAGAAAGTGTGGTTTTGGAGATAGATGGTGCAAGTGGATAGGTGGTTGTCTGACGTCTTGCCATTACTCAATTTTAGTAAATGGAGTAGTAAAGGATTTTTTCCCTGCATGTAGGGGCTTGAGACAAGGTGATCCATTGTCCCCTTTCCTTTTCACATTGGTTGTTGATGATTTTAGTAGACTTTTGTCAAAAGCAGACAGGGTTGGATTGATAAGAGGATGGAGATTAGGAAGAAATCAAGTTTTGGTTACTCACCTTCAGTTTGCAGATGATATCATAATCTTTTGTGAGGGATGTGATTTGTTGAGGGCAAGGAATTTGAGCAATCTAATAACCCTCTTTGAGAATGTCTCAAACCTGAAAATAAATTTTGAGAAGGACTGTATGGTGGGGCTAAATGTGGAGGGAAGGGAGTTGGAGTCTATTGCTGCTTGCTTAGAATGTCCTATTTCTGCTTGGCCCTTGACCTATCTAGTACTTCCCTTAGGTGCAAATCCAAAGGAAAGTAGGTTTTGGATCCCGGTGGTAGAGAAGTTTGAAAAAAGGCTAGTGACCTGGAAAAAGAACTATATCTCTCTAGGGGGTAGAATAACTTTGATTAGGGCCACACTCGCAAACTTAGCCATCTACTTTTTGTCTGTTTTCAGGATACCTGTTAGGGAAGCCAAGAAGATAGAAAAGTTGATGAGGGATTTTTTGTGGGAACCAGGTGCAGAGAAAAATGATCATTTGATTAGATGGGAGGTGGTGAGTCGAAGCAAGGAACAAGGGGGTTTAGGGTTAAGGAACCTAGTAAATAAGAACGAAGCTCTTTTGGGCAAGTGGTTATGGAGTTGGCCTCTGGAAAGAGAGAGATTGTGGCATGAGGTGGTGGCTAGTATCTATGGCTGTTCTGAATCTGGTTGGGATGCTGAGGTATCTCAACGGGCCACACTCACTACGCCTTGGAAGGCGATTTTTGGCATCCTCCCAAAATTTCTCAAGTTCGTAAGGTATGATGTCTGCAATGGTAATTCTGTGTTTTTTTGGGAAGATGTTTGGGTGGGCAACCAACCATTAAAATACCTCTATCCCTCCCTTTTTTCTATTTCCCTCTATAAAAAGGAGCCTGTTTCAAGGTTTCTTTCTTCCCCCATTCTTCCATTGTCTCTTAATTGGGATTTTGGGTCCGTAGAGGGTTGAGGGATGATGAATCAGTTTCTGCCTCTGAGCTCTTACTTTTACTTGATTCTGTTTGTTTGGACCCTCCTAAACCAAATAGAAGAATTTGGTCTTTGACCTTGAGTGGCTCCTTCTCTTGTTCTTCCTTCTTTAAGTCCCTTTGCTCTACTCCTTCCCCTTTGTTGTTCCCAGTTAAAGAAGTCTGGTCAAGGCCAATTCCACCTAAAATTGCTGGTTTTTGTTGGGAAGTGTATTATGGTAAAATTAATGCTGTGGGCAATGTACAAAAAAAGAGACCTTATTCATGCTTGTCCCCCAATTGGTGCATTTTATGTAAAGTGCAGAATGAGGACTGTTATCACCTACTGATTTCTTGCTCTTTTACAATAAATATTTGGAATCAGGTTTTTATGCTGTTTGGGTACAGGTGGAACCTGCCTCCTGAAGTAAATCTGCTTTTTGATCCGTCTGTTTTTGGTTGGCCAACAAAGAGAGGGAAAGTAATGTGCAAATGTATTAGGACAGCCCTCTTATGGACCATTTGGGAGGAAAGAAATGCCAGAATTTTCCAGGAGGAGAGAAGCATTGTTGAAATAAAGGATTGTATACTGACAAGGGCAATCCTTTGGCTAAAAACTACTGATCTCTTTGCGGATTACTCTAGTGATGACCTTCGAAGGAGTTGGGCAGTAGTGGCCTCCACATCATCCAAGAAAAATAGAACACAAGCAAGTTGGTTACCCCCTCCGGAAGGAGTTGTGAAGTTGAGCTGTGATGGGGGCAGTCAAGGCAATCCCGGACCTTCAGATATAGGATGGATCTTGAGGAATAAGGATGGCAACATTATGTCCTTATTCTCAGGTCCAGTGGGTTATGGCGACTCTACAAGGGCTGAGATATTAGCTGTGGTACAAGGACTACAGATTTCCAACCAACTTGGAGTGACTATTTGATAGTTGAAGGAGATTCTAAGGTGATAGTGGGATGGATGTTGGACCCAGAAACTGTTGTTTGGGGATATAGGGACATCATCAAAAAGGTTAAATGGCTTACGAGCACCATGTCAGTTAGCTTTCAATGGGTTAGTAGATCGGCAAATGCTTTGGCAGATTCTTTAGCTAAACAAGGGGCTTCAAGGGATTCTCTGTTTTTGGCTAATTTGTAACTGCAATTGGAACCACCTTTCAGGGGAGGTAACACCTCGTGCCTCCTCTTAGGGTGCTTCATGCTTGTACTATTTCTATCTCTATTTAATAAAATACCATTCATTCATCAAAGAGAGTTGAGTTGGTCATATGCAACTAGTTCATCTGCATCGAAACTGATATTAAGTTGGAACTGGTTTTCTCCGCAAGAGAGACCAGATATTTTCTGCCAGACTGAATATTTCATTCATCTGAATACCAAAGTTAGCCAACACATTAGCATATGGTCTAGCCTGACCAGACAAGATTTCCATTGGGGGTATACAACCAGAACTGAAATGTTATTCCAATTAATAGATAGCATCTCACCAAATTTGTTTCCTGTTCTCTCTCTACCTTAAGCATTGAGAAGCACAAGTCAGTCTATGTACTGTTTAGACCCTTATTTGATCATTACAATCCAAGTTTCTGTTTCTGATTAAAACTGGTGTTCAAGAGAGAAGTGGAATATTGTTAACTTCTGCATAAGAAAATTAGATTTTTTACCACTTCTGTGAAAATTCTGAAAAATTTCAATAACATATTGATTTTGAATAAAACATTCTTCGTACTCTGACTACCTAACCTATTTCATGGTAGGGGACTTTTCATATATAATGCAGTGACATATTGGTTTTTATTGTTATTCATAAAAAATAAAATTAGAAGCATTGCCTTTCAAAATTCATCTCAGAGAAAAAAAAGAACATTTTAAAAACCTGAATTAATTTAGGTTCTTGCAGTAGCCCTTTTGATTCTATTAAGAATAAATAGTATGCATAATGATCCATAAATACTGCAGGAACCAGAGTATTAGCCACTGGGATGTGAATTGGGATCACCTGCCAACAAAACACATTCCAACACCCTCCCAACATGATCTTGCACCACACATCTAACCATGAGACTGGGACCCATCATAAAAGTGGGACCCACCATTAATAAGATGTGCTGTGTCAGATCACGTTGGGAGGGTGTTGGAATGTATTTTGTTGGCAGCTGATCTGGACTCCGGGATGTTAGTAAGTCCAATGTCTTTACAGCAATGCACACCATCATATATGGACCAAACTAGTATTGGTGCAAAGTCCATACAAGTTTAGAAATCCATGAAGGAAATCCTTATCTGCATTTGTTGGACTATATGATGTGTGATTACAACAGGTATTGGACTTTGCACCAAACTAGTATTGGTGCTGTACATGGGGTGAAGGACCAAGTTAACTATATGATGTGTGATTACAACAAGTGGACATCGGTTGAGATGTTGTGTGCCTTTGCCCAAGTATGTAATTTTGCTAACATGTTGTGTATAATTTCATCAATATGAGAGGATGTGCCTTCAAAATTTCTGCTGTTCCTCTCCATCCAAATAGACCATAACACTGCTTCAGGTATCATATTCCATTTGATTCTGCCGTTACTAGAAAGTCCTTCAATATTCCAACTGTTTAGAAAGTTTAGGACAAAACTGGGGAAGATCCAGCATAAATGCAGATTGGCCAACACTGTTCCAAACAAGCTTGCATCTTCCTGAGAGGTATTGCATAGAGGACAGTGAGGGAAGTGATAGGGATCCCTCTCTTCCTCAGCTTGTTCTTGATGAGGTATTTGCCATGTGTGGCAGTCCAGACTAGGAATGCAACTTTGGAAGGTGCATTCTGTGCCCAAACAACTTTGTGAGAGAAGGTAGGCCTGTCCAAGTTAAGATGCTGTACCATAGATTTTACAGAAAAACTCCCTTCTTGTCCCATTTCCAAATTCTACTGTCCTTTGCTGACCTAATAGGCTGAAATTGTTGAAGATGGAGAAGCAATTTTTCTAGACTTTCAATTTCCCATTCAAACAGGTTTCTAACAGTTGCCTCTTTGTTGGTGGCTGTAGTTGAAGAGGCTGGGGTAGGATTTGGCCAATGGTCTGTCTCCACACCAAGAGTCCAACCAAAATCTCTGTTGAGATCCATTGCCCAACTTGTTGGTGATTCCTTCTAGAAAATGAGAATGAGTTTTCTGAATGCCTTTCCAGACAGCACTAAGGTGTTGTACGGGAAGCTTGATTAATATCTCAGATTCCGTTAGAGACCATATTTATTTGCATTCAAAAGCCCCCACCAACTATTCCTTTTGGCATTCAAAATCCCCCACCAACTATCCTTGATTAGTATCCCAGATACCAAGGCCTCCCATCTCCTGGATTTATTCTCAAGGTACCATAAAAAATTACTTGAACTTGGCCATTGGATAGAGTTCTTAATCTGGTAATTTTGATCCTTCTTTGATGAACAGCTATAAGATAAGCTCCCAGAGTTTCAAGAGCATTTTGCTCAGTCATGGGGCATCATTTAGGAAATTCTTTATGATAATGAATAACATGTAGCCACTCTTCTTTCTTTTTTTTTAACCTATTCTTATGATGGTTTCTGAGCACAAAATGCCTCGCCATTCATATGGCAGTGGTTGTGTGGGATTAGGTAGCTGGGACTAGTCTAGATCTCTAAGAGAGGTGCTTGACACACTTTGTACTATAATCCATTCTTTTTCAAACCTTAATAAAGTTTATTGTTACTGATAGAAAAATTATCTGGCTGAGCTTTCATTCCATCCGTATCCCCAACATGATGAATAAAAGCAAGATACCTTACATGTAGTCCCACTCATTGCTTAAGGAAGTTTGTTTTTGTCACTAAATTTCTTTCTTTGATAGTTTGAATATTCAATATGACCAATAAAGTGCCAAGTGGTCTACTTTAGCAAGGGTGGTTGAAACCAGGAGGTGGTTTGAAGCCTCACAGTTTGGGGCATATCCTTGACTCCAATCTTCTGAATAAAATGCCAAAATGTGTATCCTCCCAAGACTAATGTGCTTCTTAGAGCTTAAAATTCCAAACTTCATATGATAAAAAGTAAAATAAAAAGGAATAATATTTTGTTTTTTTTTCCCTTTTGGGAGGGGTATTCTAAACAATCCATTTATGTTATGATTTTAAACTGGTAAAGAAAGATTGTACAATCAGAAAGAACATCTTTATCCTTATATCCCACTTCTCTCTTATATGGTTTACTAGTGTTGGACGGTGAAGATTGATCACCGTCCTCGTGTTATTTTTGTTTTTCTACTACTGCAAGATTATTTTCCAATACAAATTTCTAGATGATAATTTATATGTGGATTGGTAAATACAGTCTTCTATAGGAATTCTTTGTTTCTAATCTTAGGCTTGAAGATTTTGTTATAATTGTCTGATATCTAAATAAGATAATTGATTGACATATTTTGAACTGTGTGGTTATCGGGCCTTATTTTCTATATCAATAACCATGGATTTTATTAATTATGAAAATAAAGGATACAAACAGCTCAAAACTGACAGTTATCATTAATTTCCTGGTAACACTAACAGATTTACATTAGTACCCAGACCCAGAGTCCCCCATGTGGGTATTGGGCCTTCTATTTTCTTTCCTGTATGTATCATTATTGTTGTTAGCATATACTTTGGCTCCAGAATCCTGTGCAAATGTTGTTTTGAACTCATTTCCCTGCATTATTTTCGTTATGCATTAGATTTTCCAACGGAGCTCTATGTAGATAGAAAGCCATCATGAGGTGGTGTCATGTTAGTATGTTACACTTACTTTTGAGTGCTTAGTTTTTGTTACATAAAAGAAACACTTAAATTTTGATGGAATTGGTTTGGGAAGTTTCTTTTATTCTTTTATTTTTTTTCAATATTCATTCATTCATTAATTTATTTGGTTTTTGGTGCAGGTTGATTGAAGGAACCATTCGATCAGTGAACAACCTGCTTGAAAAGTTTCACCAATCCTTTTTCCTCTATTTCTTGACCTCTCCCAGTAAATTCGTATCAGTTGGAGTCTATATGATTGCTTTTGGGTTGCTTGTTGTTCCCCTTCCAATCATTGCAGCATCTCTCTATTGCGATGCCAATGTGTTGGATTCTCACTGTATAAAAGAACAACAAAAATCTGGTCCTGCCTCTACCAATGAGGCTGGAATTGCTTTTCAGTCATGGAGATGGCTTCATGCTGCAAAAGTTGTGCTTGTAATTCATCTATGGGGTGCCATTGTTTCTCTACTCCCCTATCTGATGTATCAATTTCCTGAGATGACCCCAACAACCAGCATGCTATCCTGGGGCTTACTATCCATTGCAAGCCTTCTATTCTTGCACCAAATTCTGGGTTCCCCATATTCATGCGTTACTGTGAATCAATCTCCAAATAGAGAATGGGCTGTTTTGAAGTCTATGATGATTGCAGCTGCCGGTATTGGTCTGGGGCTTATGTCAATCATTAACTTTGCAACAGCTCAGATTGGAGCTCTGCTGATTGTTCCAATGTGTTTGATGGTTCACCCTTTAAAGCATGTGTACAGAGCTGGGAGATTGAGAACACTTGCAGTAACAGCCTGTAATATATCGTTGGGGTTTATAGGATTTCCTCCGGCTGCATTTCTGTTTTTGAAGGCATATTCAGAAGGCCTAGGCAGTGTCAGTGCAGGTGACTTCTGGAACTGGGTAGAGTCACTCTGGGCTTGGAACAGCGCCACTTATCTTTACTTAGGTTTGATCCATCTCCCTTGCTGGTTATTATTTATGTACGTTTTACTGCATCCTTGTTGAGTTTTCCTTGTCATAAAATTATACTTGGAACAATACTTGCACAAATGGATAATTTAGTTAATTAGAGGTGATGATCGCAAATTCTAACTCAGAGATGGGCTCCACAAAGAATGCGGTATTAAGACTTGGTCCCAAAGTGTCGGTCCTTCTGTGTGCATGCGTTACTTCACCCATGAAAAAAAATGGCTGTAACAGTCATCATGATGCAGAGGACACGATCAAACGAGTCCCTCATCTCTTGAGAGGTAAGGGTAGGCTGTTTTGAGCCCTACTGGGGTGGGCTGCATTTCAGGCCTACCCAAGCCTATCTCTAAAATTTGACTCCACGTAGCAGACCCATCCCGAACTAAAGCAAGCCCAAGCCCAATCCAAACAAAAATCCTAACGTTACTCGGGTTGGGCTTGGTCAAAGCCTGGGAAGGTTAGTCGGGCTTAATGGTTTTTTACCTTGCAGTTTTGATGTCTTACATATACTGTACTTGGTACAGATGTTTGTGTTATACATGTATGTATGTATTTTAAGTGCATGTATATCGCATAGGTGCATCGCACGTGCTTGTATGTGGATTATGAAATACAGTATACGTATACATAGTGGTATGACTAATAAAAAAAAATATGCATAATAATACATCTATATGTTGGGTGGGCCGGGCTGGTCAGGCTCACGCTCAGACTTTCAGAGGCCTCAACTTAAGCCCGTTCATATCCAAGGCTAGGAGGTTGGGTTTAGACGGGACTGGCCAAGTTACATCCTGTCTTTGGCCTCTTGGGTGGTGTTTGGTACTCTGGTTGCTTTCTCACAACCCATTTGTACTAGTGCACTACATCAGCACTATATATGCTTTCTATCCTTACCTAATATTATTTTTTTTGGTTGGATTGTTCTAAGCAAAATGGTTGTATTTGTGTTGTTGTTTTATTCATGTGGCACCTAATGGTGCCTACTAGACCTGTTCATGGGCCGGGTGGCCCGACGGGCCGGCTCGGCCCGGCTCTCGGACGGGCTTGAACATGTTTATAGGCCCGTGGGCTTAAATTCGGGCCAAAAAGCCCGGCCCGTAATAAATTCGAGCCGGGCTCGGGTTTTGTCAAAATAGCCCGTCCTGAGCCCGGCCCGGCCCGATCTTAAATTAGACTTAAAATGGGTTATGTGATTATGTCCATTTGAATAAATTTTTTGATTTAAGAATGTAAAACTGTGTTTTAAAACGTAAAAGAAAGGGAAAAAAACCATCTTGTAGGCCCATTGTTCATTTAAATAGAAAAAAAAAACCATATGGATTTTTAATTCTAATTTGAATAGGGAAAATTGTAATTTTTTTTATTAGGTTGGGCTTCGGGCTTTTTATCAGGGCCGGGCTCGGGCTCGGGCCTAGCGTATTTCCATTAATGATGAGTAAAAGCCTGGCCCAAGCCCGGCCCGGCCTGGCCCATGAATAGGTCTAATGCCTAACTGGAATAAACAAAATAAACAAATTATCCTTGGGTTATGTGCAGAATCCAACCCTCCTGATTTTCAATGCATCAGTCAAGTACAAACAAGTGGTGATAAAAATGACCACGATACCAAAAACCATCTTGGTAATGAGATCACATATGTGCCCTACAGATGGTGCCCCATATGTATGGGGCGTTTGTGGGGTGCAAATGTGAATTCCTTGGTAATATATCAAAGATGTGAAGTACAGATTACACTTGCGTAAGTGCATTGCCTTGATATATGTGGGATTTCACGGCTCAAAGCTACCTAATAGTATTGGAAATGCAATTTTAATGCATATGTACTGGGATTCACTTTGAATAGGCATGAAATATGCACATTGTGTTGGGGAACCTGTAAATACATCAACAATATTAAATCTAAGACTCAAATTACTGTAAATACCAATGTACGGAGAGCCAGGCCTACTATAGAACTGGAGAAGGGAGAGGTTCAACCAGGGCCGAATCAGAGGCCAAACTGTGATGGTGTGACATATATGTATATATAATATAGGTTATATAAATATTATATATAATATGTTTTATAATTTTTAATATACTTAAGTATGATGGATGGATGACAAATTCTATAATTTTTAAAGCAAATGATCAAGGTTCAAGTCTCTTAATTTATATTTTCTTTAAAATAAGTGTGTGATGAAGTAAAGCACATTTTAAAATTTCAAGTATTTAATGGCCTGAGCGGTTTCATGAAATTGGCACCGGTTCATCGGTTTTTTGGTTAAATTGACCAGTCAGCCAGTTTTCATTAGGCTAATAGTAAAATGGTTATTGGGGTATGACCAACTAACCAGGGCCCTAGGTCATGGTTCAACTAGTCTGGTATGGTTTTCTAAACATGGGTAAATATTAAATATAAACCACATAATAAAAGTATATATTTTTGGGATAAGTAGACTGCCGTCCACCTCAGAAATCTGAAATTACAGTCCCCTTCTAGTCTATTAGGAGCCCCCCTATAAACCGCATTCTGGCCGTGGATTTATTGTTGACCCATGGCTAGGATTCATCCCACCTGTACAGTGGGGCTCAGATTTCTGAGGTGGACTGAATTATAAAAACCCCAATATTTTTTCTTATATATTGTATTATCTTAATATCCTTGGATTTTAAAACAATAATAATCTAAATGTGTTCTTGTAGTATAGGATTGTCTAGTGATAAGGGCTTTTCCCTATCTTGCAAGCAATTTAGACTTGAATCCTTTTTCAAGAGTTTACTTAGGTTCTAAAACAGGAGTTGGGTGTCAATAGGCTTTAAACATGGGAGTTTAAATACGATTGTTAATAAGATTTTAAATAGATGTTACTTTCTTGGTTAATAAAGGTATGCCAATAACTATGCTAGCAAGACAAATATTGTTTTATTTTTTTCTTGTAAGATACATAGCAAGACAATTCATGCAATGGATAATGAGTTTGAATAGGAATTTATTTCATAAAAAGAAAAGAATAGAAATTTGATTAGATTTGTATTTTGACATTAATTTGAATCCAATCTAAGATCTATATTTAGGGTACCCTGCCTTATTAGGGAGAATCAAAAGGGGTTTAGAGAGATATAAAGAAATGAGGGATGTAATGTGGAAGGGGGTTTAAGAAGGATTGCATTAGAGAAAATGACCTTAAAGGGCTTTTATTGAGATTTATTATATTTTTAATAATTGAATTTAAAATATAAACAAGTACGCGTATGAGAAATGAGAGGTGGAGATACAAGTGAGCGTTGAGGTAAGACGTGGAGATGGCACATATTATCCCCTTTTATCTTTCCAAATAGAAAAATGAAATTCGTACTTTGTAGTGGCATTCCTCCTCCACGACTAAAGTGAGAATTGTGGGATGAGGAGAAAGATGGAAGGATCCCAGATTCTTTTGCTTGTAGGAGATTATGCCCCGCTCCTCCGTCAAACTCCTCAGTTTCCTTTTGCGTATAGCAGCAGGATTTAAGGTCCAAATTGGGTCGCCGTCCCTGTTAACAAATTGTTGACGTACTCTACTCCTCCGCCATCTCCACTTAAAATAAACGGTCGTTGAGGGAATATCTTTCTTTCGGTTTCAATAAATATAAATAATGTAGAAAAAGGTGTAGTGATTGATGATGACAGGTGACGACGACATGCCAAAGATGGGAAGATGAATTGAAAGGTGGATGTCATATCAATTGTGATCATCTAACCTTCACCTACTCTCTCTCTCTCTCTATATATATATATATCAAGTTTTATTCGCTTCCTACGTGGCAATAGTGTATGGCCTTCTGCTTTAACCAGACACGTGGACAAGCTGCTTGTCCGACATTCATTCACATCGACGCCCCACATGTACATCTCAGCGTGCATGAGTGTACTGTGGCGCGCCGATGTGAATTTGGTGAGGAAATACTTTATTCGATTTGAAGATTATGACTTGCATTGCGGGTCCACCGTCCACGGGAGCTCTTATGCAGATCAGACGGTTGAGGTCTCTCGTGCAAAATGCCTAAAAAATAAATTCTTTATTAAATAAAATGCTCACACGCCTGACGCCGCTATAGAGAGAGACCGGATCTGCTCCTCACATAGGACGATTCCCGAAAGCAGCATCTGCACAAAGGGGTTCACGTGAACCGGTGGGTTCACGGGAAGTGTGAACCCGCCAATAAGAAACGCCCATGCCGGCATGTTCAAAATTTACCCCGAATATCAATAAAAAGTAATATTTTTATAAAATAACTTTTCTGAAAAAATATCAGAAGGGGCAAAGGCACTGTTCATCGTCTTGTATTAATGCCAACCATTTCAATGGATCAATGGGTCCCGACAGTCCATCCCTCTCCTAGAAACCCTTTATAATATAAAGCGGGGACACGTCGTGCTTGGTCCGACATACATGACGAGCTCTTTCTTTCTGAAATCAGATACCGATTTTCTAATTAATCTTTGATCGTCTGTTAAAGCAAACGAAAATGCAGGTCATGAGGGATACCGTCTCAAACATTGCCGACACGGCCATTGCCAGGGTGGACAAAACCAAAGAGCAGGTTCGTTTCGTTCCTTTTTCTAGATCGATAGGAATCTCAACGCTTCTTTGGGTTTCTACCTTTGAATCATTTCGGCTTTATATAAACTCTTGACAGGTGAGCAGAATGATCGGTACCGGCGATAATCAGCAGCAGCTGGGTGATAGTAATAGAGGAGGCAGTGGTAGAAACGCAGGCGACACCGGTCTGGCATCTGAAGACGACGGCCTAGGTGCTTGGTTTGCAGGGAATGAAGCCAATGCGGGCTGGTCAAACACGGGAGGCGAATGCCGCGTATTTGTTTTGTTAGGCCTTGTCGCTGCAGCTTTAAAGCTCAAAAGCTACCAAAAAAAATGCCGTGAATCAAAAGTTTGGAAACTGACCCCGTTTCAGAAGCTCGATTTCAAGGTAGAAACGTTCGAATGCTTGAAAAAAGAGAACATCATCCGAAAAGGTGGCATCGGAATCGTCTATCGTGGGTCCATGCCGGATGGTGTGGACGTGGCCAACGTTTCCAAGAAAAACTGAAAATCCCTTTATTGTGTCCGTTGGTTGGTCCGGAGCTGATTACCGGCTACAGTCGGTAATGCTATGGTCTGCCAGTTCCACTTTAAATCAGACCTCGACCAGTTTCTGAATCAGCTGATGCCCGAGATTGAACCAGACTACTGCTGCTGGAGATGAACGGTCTAAGCCACCTTGCAATCGGACTCATCGTCGTATTCGCCCTCGCCTTCGTTGCTGTGATAGCTCAGATCCTTTACGTCTTCTGCTGTCACCAAAAATTCCGACAACAAAACTCCACCGACGAACCTGACTTTACCGGGGATCCTTTTGCCAGCCCTTCCAAGGAGTTGCTCAACTTCTTTTGCTGAAGAACCAGTCTCGCATAAAGCCCATCGTATTTTCAACCTCCCGTAAAAGTTTTAGAAGAAACAAGCATTAATTTCTGTCTAACCTTGAGAGAGAAATAACGACGAGAATGGAAAACTCAATTGCAAATTTGACTAAAAAGTTAACCATATAGCAATTTTTTTTGGTTTAAAACGGGGGTGTAAAGAAGAAGAAGAAGATGGGTTGTTGTTAATCAAGAGTGGAGAAAGAACAAATGGTTTCGTGTTACAGGGCTTGAAGAGGATAATGGAACAGTTTGTGAATGCCAAACAAGCCTTCTCTGCAGCACATACTATATATCTTCGATCCCTCGGAGGCTCTGGTTCTGCAATGCTTCAGTTTGCTAATGCCGAGTAAGCACAAAGTATTCAGAGGGAACTCAAAAGACGTATTTGTTAATGCGTGAGTGTTGAGGTATCTCTGACACGCCGAAACGCCAATCTCCACTGTCACCACGATCCCCAACACCACCTGCCTTTTATTCTCCTCTCACCACCACTGCCACCGCCGACTCTGCCGCCACCACCACTGCCTATGAGCCCGAGTTCTGATAACTAGACTTCCATCACTGCTCTCCCGCTCTACCTCCTCCACCACCACCTTCAAGTTGGGATTTTTGGGACTCATTTGCTCCCTCTTCGTCAAGATCCGCCATTGAAGAGGAATGGGAAGCCACCACAACTTTATACGAGGTCCCTGTTCCTACAGTTGGGGCCAGCGTAACTTCTCCACCTTTTGTTGTCAATGTGTATTCAAAAGATACCAAAAGCGAGCTTGCCATGGTGGTCTCGAAGAACAGTAAAGATCTCGTTGATATTATTAAAGAGCTTGATGAGTATTTCCTCAAGGCATTTGACACTAGAGGCCATGTTTCATTGCTCTTAGAAGTACCGCATTGTGGTTTTGCTGTTCAGTAAACGACAGGCAAGCCCTAGCCCAGAAGCATCCACCGGCGACCAGCGATCTCCTGAACGCGAAAGCCACCGATGGCAGCATGAAATCAACTTGGTGCGTTCTGTAGGTGGTTCTTCATTACCCATTTATTTGGATTCAGAATCTAACCAAGCCCAGCTATTTCTTTGTTCTTAGTTCTTTTTGTCCTTTTGTGCCCGGTCAATCGGACTCTTTCAGCTTACAGTCAAATATCCGTTAAATTAGTGAATTTTAAACATACTGACATGGGCGTTTTTGATTGGAGGGTTCACGCTTTTGTGAACCCACGGGTTCATAGGATGTGAACTCTGCACAAAGGGCCAGCTCTAACCGCTCTATTAGAAACCAGAACGAATCCAACACCTCTCAAAGTAGGGATTGGGGAAATTTCATATAAATATATATTTGTGCATAGAATTTCATATGTATGTGTATTTAAATTTGGTATATAATATTTAGATTTAGCTTTTGTTAATCTACACAGAGCTCAAGATAAAGCATCTGTTTTACATAGCATAGATATAAATGTAGATATAACCTATACTTTTAATTAGTTAACCATTTTCTAATTCTAATGTGATATAAGCATGGGTATCTGGTTAAGTATATGTACTGGTTGATTAGTTGGTCAATCAGTACATACTTGGTCAATCCAGTCATTTAAGTCTAAGAAATGAAAATATTTCAATAAAAAAAATAAATTAATTCACCGAAATTTTATTTAAAGAAAATTTCTGATTAGTATCTTGTATTTTGGGCTTAGTGTTATTTTGGTCCCCAAACTTTAAAATGTGATAACTTAATATTCAAAATTTTAAAACATAACAATCCAGTATTTATCGATCACTAGCTGTTAATTAGTCATTAAGTGACATTTAAAAAATATATAAATGTTCTTCAAGTATTATTTAATTTTTTTATCAATCATTAAAATATTGACAAAAAACTAACAATCCCAAATTTTTACCTTTTCCATTCAAAAAAAATTAGAGTCATGTTTGAGTGGGCATTTTAGATAATACTAAAAAGACATTTATATTTTTTTCATATCCCACTTAACGGCCTATTAACAGCAGTCACTAGATTATCTTATTTTAAAATTCAGGGACTAAAATGGCATTAGCCCCAAAATATAGGAAAATTTTCCTTTCATTTACTAAATAAAAAACAATTAAGATTGGAATTTGGGTTCCAACAACTCACGTTGGATTAGATTTGACCGACCTGATTTGACCCTCAAGTGACAGTGTTAATGTGTTATGCATACATCTTTTACACAGATGCTGCAAACGGTTATGTAACTCCAATAAATGCTGAAAGGTGAAGATACATGTGGAAGTTCGCGTGGGACCCATTTTTCACTAGTGTATTTCATTACTTTGGTTCATTTTCCTCTTCCAGAATCCAGACCTTTGCTTTCCTTTTCTTCTTTCCATCGAGACCTTCTGTGTGAAGGAAAAAAGTCTCCTGGATTTTCTCTCAACTATCTTATAATCCAATTAAATTTGATTCCTTTTCTTCCATCTCCATTCAAGTCTGTTCTGTTCTGTTATCCTCCTACCTCATATTCATAATCTATACTGTGTTATCCAGTAAAAAGGACGAGGCGGTTGGGGACAGAGAGCAACAGATTGATGGACAATTTGCTTTGTGATGAACTCGTTCAAGAAATATTTCAGCGCCTCCCGCCATCCACCTCCTCCGCCGTCCCCCTCGTCTGCAAACGGTGGCTATTCCTCCACCGCATCTCCAAGTCTTCCCTGTCCGTCCGCTTGCCTACCCATCCTTCTTTTGTCCCCTCCTTCTCTTCTTTACTCTCTCGCTACCCTCGTCTCACTTCCCTTACCGTCACCCCCGATCACTCCACCCCGCTCTTCTCACTGACCCCGGATGCCGAAGCAGAAGCGCCTAGTGGGGCCTCCTTGTTTTGGGATCACCACCTTCTTTCTGTGGCTTCCAATTGTCGTAATCTCCGTCATCTTCGATTCCTAGCTGGACCGGTTTCGCCCTCTGCTCTCGTTTCTCCCTCGTCCTCCTGCAAACACCTCACTTCTCTCAGCATCTCCTCTTTTAGGCCCTTCTGCTTCCGCTGGCTCACCTCTTTTCCCTCTCTCAAAGAGCTCTCCGTTGTTGATTGCGGCGGCGCTAATTCCAATGACTTCTCCACTCTAAAATTTGACTCCGATTATGACGACGGAGTCCCTTCCTCTCAGCCATCGTCTGAAATGGAATTGCCATTGGAATTTCTCTGCTTGTCGGGAATTGGTGCCGGTGATCGCGGGATGGGCTGGCTGTGGAAGAGCTGCACGAAGCTTCGGAGGCTACAGTTGCGAAGCTGTGAAGGTACCGGCGACGGCGCCTCGTTTTCTTCCTTTGTAAGTTGTTTGCCGGGTCTTCAAGAATTGGAGCTCAGAACTTGTAGGACTATCGCGGATGGGGTCTTATTACGGTTAGCTGAGCACGGCGGGTCTCTGAACTCTCTCCTTTTATATGATGGGGGTAGCAGGGATGGTCTCCACCATTTTATAAGTCGATGCAGCTGTACCTTGCAGAGGCTTGACCTGCGTTTACCTCTTGACCTCGATAACGACCACCTCTCTGCTGTTGCAGAGAATTTCCGGTGTCTTGTGAGCCTTCGACTCCAAAGTTGTTGCCTTGTGACAGGTGAAGGACTCAAGACACTGGGAACGGCGGTGAGCAGTGAACTTGAAGAATTGGCCCTCATTAACTGCGACGTAATTGAAAGAGAACCTGGGTTACTAACCACTTTGGCCCAGAACCTAAGTGAGCTTAAGAAATTGGATTTGTCTTATAACGAGATGTTGGTCGATAAGGAATTTGTTTCAATGCTCGTCTCCTGTAAAAATCTGGTTGATATCAAGCTAAGAGGATGCAGAAGGCTCACAAATGCCACACTGGTTTCTATGCTCAAAATATGCAAACTTTTGGAGAATCTGGACATTCTACAGTGTTATGGGATTGGGGTTGAGGCAGTAGAGCTCTTTGTTTTGAACTCCCCCAGATTAAGGCGGGTTCGGGTTGAAGAAAGCAAGCTCTCTGCCGTTGCTAAGGTTTCGGCATCCCAGAAATTCATTGAAATTGTCAGTTAATGGTTGAATTGATGAAGAGAACCAATTCATCATATGTGAGGATTCAAAAAGAAACAGGTTCATGTATATAACCCTCCACTCTCTGTGGAGTTGAATGCAGATGTTTCTGTTGTTTAAGCCATGAATAATATTTATCTATAGTTATCCTACGCTTTGTTAATAATCATGATAAATCGGTTATTGTGTATGCTATTCAACGCATACTTATTGTATCAGTCATGAACCTTGAATGTCATTGATAGGGGAAAATGTTGTATACATATACTTTCTGTTGTTCTGTTTTTTTTTTTTTCCCTTTCATTCTTCAGAGTTGAAGAATTCTACAGATAGTTCCGAAGCAGTAAGCACTTCTGCTCCATTTGATAAGAACTAAGAACTTGTCTCAACTTATTCAAGCTTCTTTGTAATTTCTCTTTCCAGTTCAAATATGATTATACATGTCAGACTTGTAATCTAAACTTCATATTGCAAATTTTGGTTCTAGTATTATCTATTCTTCTGGGCCATTCATTTGTTCTGTCATCCTAATATCCAGACCCAGACCTAATTTCATCCACAAACATATACTGTAATTCCTTTTTATTCGCCTATCAAGTATCAACTTGCTTGGTTGATAGGGGAATAACCTTCATCCACATAGAAATCTCAAAATATGGTTTGGAAGATGATCTACTGAAGACAAATAGCCTTTACAAATATCAATAAAAAAGCTCATAGCCATGACAGATTTGTAACATCTGTGTCTGTTGTGTTGTATATCTAGTGTTCCCTTTGGCAACCAATGCCAGGTGCAGTTGTCTATTCTTTTTCAAGCTGAAGGCACGCCAATGAGGATGAAGAAGTTGGGTGATCTGATACTGTTTCTGTCATTCTGTGCTAGGATAAACTACTTTTATCAAGGGTTGGAAATTGGAACTACTTTTAGAAAATTAGTAATTAGAGTCAAATTTACTATTTAAAGTCTGAGGGCAGGAAGTACTTTCCTATGTACCTTACAACCAAGCAAAAAATAATGGACATTACCAGCCATTGCCAGTTACAGACTGTAGTTTCTGCTGTTTTCAGTAAATTATGCCCTGGAGTTCACTCAGTCGTGCCAGTGGGCAAATTGGATTGGTCATCATGCCAAAATAAACAGACAACATTGTTTAGAGTGTATGAGAATTTAAATTTCAGAATGTGCAGATAATTCAAAATATTTTGCAATATCATCAGCTTCAAAGCCTCTTGCCCTCTCCCACTCCCTCCCTCCCAAGAAATATGTCACTTCTGTTGTTTTGTCACAGCAAACTTGCAATAATTGAGATGCCAGCCATATTGCCACAAGCCAGTGATCGATATTGCTAATTATTGAAATGTAAACATGTAAGAATCTTTAGTCCTCCTCGTTCATTTTCCGGTATTTAGCAGGGGTAAGTTGGTCATGCTAATTATTGAAATGTAAATATGTAATTATCTTTAGGCCTCGTTCATTTTCCGGTATTTAGTGAGATCAAATCAGTCCTCCGCACAAGACGGCACCCCACAATATCCCACAGCACATCCCCGCCGGCAACATCTCCTGATGAGGTATCATGAGGAGATGTTCCCAATACTTTAGTCAATCACTCAGTGAATTGATACCCTCCCTCGACATGGGTAAGTCACTTAGCCACAGAATCACATTGGTAAGCGCTCTCTCCTTCTCACCTATCTCTTTACCTGTGTAACTGTTAGCGTACAAAGAACGCTGAAAGCATATTTATCAGGATAAATTTTACCTAGGAAACACTTGTATAATACATTCACCCATGCAAATAAAACTGAATGAGGCCTTGGTGGTAGTGCCTCGGACCGGAGCCTGGCTTGGTAAAAAATCAGTGTTAATAGTGGAATTTGGGATTGATTAGATGTATCCATTTCTTCTTTCTCTTTTTGATTTGTGAAAATCAACTGACCAATACAAACTCCAAAATTGACTTTACAACACTGAAAATGGCCTTGTACCTTTGCTCTCATTCTGGAGAGTTGTTTAATTGCAGAAAGAAAGAAAACTCTCATATCTGTTTTTTTTTAATATTAATTACGTGGTCAATGGGGCATCGATACCTACCGGCAGATCCTTAAAATAACAAGATTTTGGAGTAATATTCCTATTCCATGACGAGAATATGAGATGACCCACCAGCCACCACCAAATTAAAATCTAACTTATGATCCCCATCCAAAACAAAACAGAAAATATAAATAAAAGTGAATAACGCAAGAATGTATGTTGTACAAAAGATGAAATGGAATCATTTCTCTTCAAGAAAGCTGTAAGGGGATCGGAACGCCATAAACTCGATTCAATGTTCAGACTTTCAAAGCAGCCACAATGTCCCTACCTTGTCGGTTTGCCAGTCGACTGTTATTTGTGCTGCACCGTCTTCTTCTTGGAGCCACAATGCTAGTATATCAATAAGTTCACTTGTATTTGAACGTAGCGTTGAAACTATGGTTGTTGAATAATGTTGGTAAATTAAGTGTCCAAACCAACGGCCAGGGCCAGACTGAATTTCAAGTAGACTCAAAATGAAAAAGAGGGATATGATCACCGATATGGGCAGCTGGGTATTTATAAATCTTCATAAAAATTAATTGTTCTCCAGTAGGAATTTATGTTTAGTGCCCGTTTGGAGGAGGCTTTTAGGCAGCGCCTTGCAAGATAGGTTCCAGCCACTACGTTTGGAGAGACTCAAACACAATTGTTGACACACAGCTGAAGCTTTGGTTGAGTGGCTTTCATTAAGCTCTGCTTTGTGAAAGCCACTTTCAAAAAAGAAAAACAAAAGAGTAACTTCATGGGAAAGTCATTTTCTTTCTTTTTTTGTTTGGCTAAAAATGTCACTTACAGGCTGTTTGAGTGGGGCCCACTTCACAAAGCCAAAAGTCCGCTTATCAGACATCTCTAATAACATTTTCTTTTGATTGCTATTATTCTTTAGGGAGAACCTCACCAAAATATGAATTTTTTTTGGCTTTATATTTTGTATTTTTTTTTTACAAAATTAGAATATGATGAGGGCGGATTTGGCCCTCCAATGACATTGTGACACCTGGCACCTCATGCCAATTAAGTGCAGCCCCTTGACAGCTAGACAGCTCGAGCTCGCCACTAGACAGCTCGCCATAGGTATCCCACCATCTTGTAGCCTGGCAACTCAGAACAACTAGGTGACACCCGGGACCACTTTGGCAACAACTTGCCTTTGCTAAGATGATGGTGTCCCACAAACACGGCCTGGCACAGGCACGATCTGGCAGCCTGGCCTAGACACGAGCTGACAGCCTAGCCTTGACACGAGCTGGCCAGCCTGGCCTAGACATGAGCTGACAGCCTGGCCTTGACACGAGCTGGTAGCCTGGCCTTGGCACGAGTTGGCAGCCTGACCCTGGCGCGACCTAGCCCAAGCACCAACCTGGCGGCTTGACACATGCGCTAACCTGACAACCTCGAGGAGCTCACCACCGTACCCCACATTTTACGGGATTGTGACTTGTAACGGCTATATTAGCTCACCCACTCCCCGGTTCTAATGAGAAGGGACAATTTTACCGTTTGATGGCATTTCGTCCACCTAACACGCAAGCCAGTCCCATCACAGCTGGGATCTAGGAACTACTCCACCTAACCCACGAAGACTCCAGTATATAAAGACCTCACCCCCCAGGGGCAAAGGTATGCAAAAAGAGGCTGAAGGAAGATGTGGTAACCCCTGCTCTTTAGCTCTCTCATTCTCTAATATCATTCTTCAAGCTCTCTTTACTAAGTGCTAACTTAGCCATCGGAGTGACCTCGCCGGGTTAGCCACCCCGGGTCCTCTGACATCTGGTTCCTTGCAGGCCTCTAAAAGAGCAACAAAGCTCAAGGTAGCTCACCTCCAAGCAGTTCATCAAGGTAGCTCACCACCAAGCAGCTCACCACCAGGGAGCTCCATTTCAGCTTCTGAGTCACCGACCACATGGGAGCAGACGAGATGACGAGGTACTTAGCCAAAATATTGATACATCACGAAAAAATGATACGTGACCAAAAACGGTTACATCAGAATATATATATACAGTTTCATTTTTGTAACAAGGAAAAAGAATATACATCAGAATTCGAAAATATACAGTTTCATTCATAAATCATAACAAGGAAAAAGAATATACAAAAAACATTTTTGTACTTCTACTCCAAACTAATAAAAGATTGAAATAATACAAGTTACAAAATGAGATTTAGTGGCATAATTTTAGGCTGCGTTTGGAAATGATGCAAATGGAGTGTAAATTCCGGTTCAGGGTAAATTTGCACTCTAGTTCACTTTTGCTTGTGTTTGACAACACTACATTTTTGCATTGACAAATGACATATCAATGTATATTTACATTGTTAATAAGATGTAAAAGTACATCAATAAAAAAGAAGCAAATTTGCATTCAAGTGGGCTTTGTTAAAAAATCATATGCTTTATTGAAATTCATGTTTGCATCCATTACAGCTAAAAAGTATGTTTGGTAAGATAAATTTGTCAGTGCAAAACTTACCCAACTTTACAATTTATATGAACCGTTTTATACTCTAAATATTTGCATTTACATTCCAAACACAACCTTAGAAGTAAAAAAAAAAAGTAGAGCAATAAATTTCTTGCACCATCTTTGGTTTGGTATTGATAGTTTTACGAAAACTGTCAGATTAATTGAAGCAAAATTTTCGTTGATAAGCATTGTGTATTTGTGTCCTCTGGCTCTGGGAACGGGATTAAAAAAAAACGATCAGATTGATAAGCATTCTGATCTACTAATTCCCCAACAAATTCAAAGGCCAAACCTACGGAAGTGAGGCATTGCTATGTTAATTCTTGGGTCTTATGGAGATTATATGGACTGACTAACAAGAAAGCCGCACGATGCTTCATCGAAAAGAGCCAAGAGAATGAGAAACTTCCCACTCTGCAGTTCCCCACTGCAGGTTAGTAGTTGGCTTAATCTCGGAGCAATTGGCGTATCTGGGTCTGAGCGAGCGTGTCTGACCGACACGAAATTGAGTTGCAGTTGGTTCCAAGAAATCAAAGTCATCAGCCACAAAAGCAATCGTCGATGATGAGATGACCTCTGCTGCTTCACTCCCATTTTTCTTCCTTTCCTACCTACTCTGCTCACTCCCTCGCCCCTCAGATTTCAGAAAACGAAAAGTTGTATTAAAGTAAGCGCATGCGCGCGCGATCACACAACTCACCAAACAACAAATTAATTGACAATGTAAAACAGTCTAAATGAAGGACGTCATATATAATAATCCAGACTACTCGTCTAGGATTACCCACTTTATTATTTCATTAAAAAATAAAAAACCAAATGGAATATTGAATAAACTACAATTTTAAAAACTGAACTTGTGAGAAGAAAAAGAACAGAAACTGAATTATTGAAAAACCGAAATCTTCGGTTCCGTAATTCTGCTGCTATTAGCTGATATTTTCAGTCTTATGATTGCCAGCCTGCTGTTAGTTGATATTTTCAGTCATATTGATTTCAAACTTCTAAGTTTGCTTTTGTCATGGGACAAAGTAATTCAGCTGCTCATCGCCTAGTCTCTAAAGCTAAGTTCTTCTGGTGTTGACTCTTCCTGGAACTCCCTCCCCTCCAGCTTGGTTGCTACCTTTGCTGGAGGCTGATTCTTGCTGTGTTCCTTGAAGCCGCCATAGTCTGTTTCTTTTTGGTGTCTTGCTCTGTTCTTTTTTCTGTTTTGTTCCTTGCGCTGTAGGAACTTTAGATGTACCAAATGGGTAAAGAGAAGAAAGGTCATTTTGAGGCTTTTGATTCTCCTCAGCAAAATTGGGGTTAAGAGCTAGCTACTTTAATGATTGGAAGTTTATAGTCTCATCTGTCCACCCCTGATGAAATCCTGGAAGAACATACAATAACCCAGTCCACTACCATACCTCCAATATCCTTACATTTTCTTTCAATATTCCTACTTTTGCACTCAGTCTTCTATTCCCTTCAATTCTCTCCAAATACCCCAACAGATTGCACATGGGATACCAACTCCAGAAAGTTAATTACCTTCTCACATCTTTGAAGATCAGTGTATTTGGTTTGCTGATTCAGAGGCTTGTTTATGATTTGGTTGGTGGGGTTGAATCTCATTTATTCCCAAAATAAAGTATACAATTATTTTGATAAAGCCTTACATGTAGAGTTGTAGACCATCTCATTTCAAGTATGTGGTTTCTTTGCAAATCCACAAATAAGGAGCCACCTCTTTCCCATGATGCATGGCTACTCCTGCAGCATCTATTCCCATCGTTAATTAATTCTATTGTGAGGATTTACATCTCACTTCTTCATGGATAGAAAACTATTTTGGCACCACAATTACAATATGAGATGCATCCTTCATTTTCAATGCATTAGGTCCTCTCAAGTCTCAACTAGCATCTGTCAAGCCATTTCCTTTCTTATAATCAAGTTATTTCAGAGGTCAAAGTATTCAAGGAAAATAAACCATCCAATCAACTGGAACATCCATATACATCAATTCAAGTTAAACCTTTTTGATGTAGCTCACATTATATTAACAATGTAGCTTTCCATATTTAATTTTTGATGTATCTTGATGTAATGATAAAATCTCAAGCTGGCAGGCATAAGAAAATGGATTTAACTCTGAGGGCAGTCACTTTGTACTTAAAACGCCAAAAGTTAGGTCCATGTCAAGTCTACCCCTCCCAAGACCCCAAGATAGATGAAACTAACAATGGGTAATGGCCTTTATATATTCAGTTTTGACCCATTTTTCCAGTTGATGAATTGAGATTTTTTTATAAAGACTGAGTTTGGAAGGAGTACAAATGCAAATATATAGAGTGCAAAACCTTATATTTTGTGTTATTTTGCATATATTTATGCTGTACATATTTGCATTTATACTGCTTCCAAACTGAGTCAAAAGTTGAATCAAAGGAAACTGAACAAGTGCTCGCTACACTCTTACAAGTCCTAGCAGTTTTTGCATAGCCAGCCTTCTTTCACCAAGAGCTTTTGCACCTCTCTTATACCTCTATTAAAACACTTAATCAGCTATTACATAATTAATATAATACCAAACACCCAGTAGAAAAAAAAAAAAAAACTAGGGGGTTTTTATAGATTTCTCGACCTTTATAAGTTTTTACGATAAAAAAAAGGACTTTTATAAGTTTACACAGTTGGAAACAATAAGAATTTTTTAGGGAAGCAAACCATAAATTAAAAAAAAAAAAGAACATGGAACAAGAACATATTCAAATAAAAGCCTGACCTTGCAAGTAGAAATCCCCAAACTACACTGACCGCCGTTATCGGCGGCCTTCTTGTACAAGGAATCAAGAGCCTCGTCAAGGTTTGGTCGTACCTGGGGGTGTCAATGTGGACTGGTTTTGGATTGGACTCCGTCCGAATCAAAATTAATTTGGACGGATTGGATGTATCAATAAGATATATTGAATTTGAAAGGATTGGACGAACCAATATGACATATTGGATTGGACCTGGTCCATTCATAATGAATTTATATTGAAATGAGCCAATATGAGTTGGAACTGATGATGGGGTAATGNCCCCAATGACATGATGACGTGTGACATCTCAAAACAATTAAACGACATCTCAGCACCATGTAAGTAACCCTCAAGAGTGCCTTAGATACCTTGCTCCCGCCTTGATGACCTCAGCACCACCTCGGCAGGCTGGACTACGAACGACCCGACAAAACATCAAGTTGGCATAAGAGGCGACTTGTCTCCGCCGACCTGACCCGAGTTCGCCTAGCGACCTGCTCGACGACCTCTCCCACGAGCAAGTCATTGTCTCTAACTTCCCTAGGATCATGACGCCATGTCAGAAGAGCTGGTTATCAATCCGTTCGCTTCGGACGTGACTGGATAGACATTACTAGCTTACGTGGAGTACATCTCTATGGGTGAAACCACCTTCGAACTAGATGGGCCGAAGATCTCAGACATGCTTTATGAGCCTCACAGCAACTAACCTATATAAAGGCATTTTCATTCACAGAAAAAGATACACGCGATTTAACTCTCAAACACTCTAGCTCTCACATTCTTGCAATCATATTATCAGCTCATTGACTTGAACATCAGAGTGCCCACCCTAGACACTCTGAGCAATTCTTTCTTGCAGCTCGGCAAGGCGACCTACTCGGTCCGGTGTCCAAGCTGTCTACTAGCACGGAGCACCAGATCACGCACCATCAGGAACCAATCTAAATTAACAGGAATTTGAACAGATAGGAGAATCTCTCGACCAACCCAAAATGATCCAAAATATTCATTGAACTGGATTGGACCAGGTCCATTTTTAATGGACTCACATTGGACTGGATCGATCGGATTGGACCAAATCCAGTCCAATTGACACCCCTAATCGTACTCGTACCCCACAGTCTCCATGCTTGAACCGCTTTCCCCACCGGAGGAACAGCATGGCGTCCTGCATGGAAGCTGATTGGATGTTGAAGGAAAGATGCAATCCTCACGACAACATTGAATGGTAGTAAAGAGAAATCATGGTCGGCCATCGGCATGGACAAAGAGTTGGACCTTGGAACCAAACCGGGTGCGAACCCGGAACCTCTCCCTCTCGTTCCAGTGGATTGTGCTTGTGGTTGTTCTCGACTTCTCTCTCTCGTTGATGATGTTGGACAAAGGGAAAGGCGGTGAATAGTTGTTCACCTTGTACATGTTCTCTGCGACTCAGACTCATTTCCTTCTCTGGTTCTCTGTACATACAAAAGAAGAGATGCGAAAGGTCGAAAACAAGCAAGCCAAGGGAGAGGGGCTTGTTGCCGTTGGAGCCCAAATATTGGACTTAAATGGGCCTAAGCAGGAATTCTAGCACAAGTATTGGACTTAAATGGGTCTGAGAAGTCGAGCCCAATTATTGGACTTAAATGGAATCAGTACTAATACATTACTCGATACTTCTGGGCCACTAGCAAAGCTTTCTTTCTTTGGCAAAGCAACTCATCATAACCTGAATTGAATTTTCACACAATTTACAATCACCCTACTTGTCAACCAGCGATTTTCATTCACCTTATTGTGCTGACGCAAAATAATAAACCATTGAAAACAAGAAAATAGGGTGAAATTTGTAATAATTCTAATAGAAGAAGCTAAGAGGAGACAATGAATCGGGGACACCCCACCCAGTTGGCAGTTGCCCTACTCGAACCCTCTCTCACGAGCAGTACTTCTTCTTGAGCAAATTTTCTTGCCAGCTTAGCGTTCCTGTTGCCCTACTTGTGGCACAAACAACAAACATCAAACAGAAAATGTGCAATTTTTTTTTTCTCTTTCCTGGGGAAGAAGGTAGATGATGAGCTTTCAATAAGGTTCCAGGAGAGAGAGAGAGAGTAGACTTCAGTAGAAACAGAATAACGATAGGGCAGTTCAATGCCCCAAATTGCGACTGCAAAAGAAGCGAGTGAGAAATGCATTATTGAAGAAGTAGGGACGGTGCAGAAAGGCCATTACCCCGCCATGGATTTATTTAGAGTTTCCGGAATGGAGGAGCAACAAACAAACCAAGAAATGTCGCATGCACTTTGGTACTTCCAAAGAGCTTTTAATTTTGAACGTATCGAAGCTTCCAAAACAGAGGAGTCACGACTCACGATCCACACGATTTCGTACTCATTCACTTTGGAGGAGATGTCAAAAATATTAATTTAATAAAAGGAAAACGTATGCTTTGCAGGATTTTGTTCGGTGCATGCGTTGTCATTTCAAAATTTTAATCAATATTTCGTATCGTATTGATACCAGCTGTTATTAATGTACCTGAAAAATCATATCCTCAAAACATAACTGGAATTTGAACTCTGTCAATTTCGAGTTTTAAATTTTAACAGCATGTATTATGTGGGCGTCATCTCTGCGTTCATGAATCTCAATCTTCTCTAATCCAAATTGAACGTAGTAGAAGAGTGCTATTAATCATCTCTCAAAGAATCAGTATAAGCTCAGTTGAAGTGGACTGGTAACTTGGAACAAGAAAATTTAAACAAAATAACTCTCTCTCTCTCTCTCTCTCTCAACACACTCCACAATCCACCCCCATTTCCATTTTGGTTTGTTAAGTTTCACCTAAAAGGGCTAAAATGAAAAATGAGTAACTTCCTACAAAAATGTAATTTTCTGGAATCGGGTTGTATGAAAAATGACCATGAATGTCATACATTTGAGGGGAGTCATCAAAAGGATTGCACACGAGAGACATCACATACAACCCAAAAACTTAAGGTAGTGGGTTATGGGCCACTCTTGTATATAAGTCTCTTGCACCTCTCATTCTTTTTCAATGTACGATTCTCTTCAACTACTCATATATGAACCTTAACAATGGAAACATGCATTTTCTAAAAGTGGATAATATTTATAGAAAAATGAAATTACCTTTGGTTCATGGTCAAATTGGAATCACTTTTTCCTCCATATGTTTGACTCATATATATGAATTCTGAGGAGGATTGGCATTGGCTAAAGAAAAATGAGGTTTTGGGGTTTTTATTGCATGTAATAGCTTAGGGGGTCTTGGTGGCAAATGAAATTTCAAGTGGGTAATTGCCACTACCCCTAAAGTACAAGGTAGCCATCTGTAATTTACCCTTTTTTGTTTGGTTAAAATGAGTTTCACATTGGCAATGGGAAAGCCAGAATGACCATTCCCTCAAATAAAGAAATACCATTCCACCAGGAATGGTAATAAGAAACTCATTAGTTGATTCCGATTTCCAAACCCCTATTTCCATGAACCAAATATACCATGGCGTATCTCTTAAATTTTCACAAGTTTTAGTTGGAAAATATAGTTTGATTTATCATATAACACACAATATTCTTTTTAGGAAACCTTCACTAAAATCCATCTCACATATTTTTCTTTGTCCATATGATCACTATAAATTGTAATTCTCTCCACTTATAACATTAATTGTACCCTTTCCTTTGTATTGGCATCAATCCCACCTTCCCATTGTGACTGATCTCAACCATACAACATAATAAAGATTTGTCAAGTGTGATAAAATGAATATTTACCTTCTTAACCATTCGGTTCTATTTTTAAAATTAAACCAATCACAAAAAAAAAGGAAAGAAAGAAAATGAGAAAATGATTCATTTTTATATTAGGCCCAGTTTGGAAGGAGTACAAATATAATTATGTAGTGTAAAACTTTGTATCTTGTATTATTTTGTATGTACTAATATTGTACACATTTGCATTTATAGTCTTTCCAAACTGAATTAGGCAGTGTTTGTTTGCAATGCAAATAAATTTGCACTGATGCAAAACCATAACAGTGTAAATGATTTGAGTTTAAATTCTGACCTATTTTTGTTTCTAGTTTTAGTTTATTTTATTTGATTGCAGTGCAGTGCAAATGAAGTAAATTAAGACATGAAACAGAATAAAGTAAAGCCCAAAACAAAATTACACAGGAATTTACACTTTTGCATTTGCACTCCCATGCATTTATACTAATACAAATTAAATTGCACTGAAACCAGACACGGCCTTAAGAATAAATTTCAAAAAAATGGTTCATTGTTCTTCAACACTTTTCAGCTCTAGTTTTTTTCTCTTTTATAAATCTTTCTTTTAGTATAACATACCAAATTTTTATTGTTCTACTAGATGCTAAAAAAAAGGTTTTTATTCTTTTACCCTCAAAATGGACATACATTAATGTGTTAAATATATATATATATTTGGTGGTTCGCTATAAAATACTCAACCAAGCGAAGAATCGCCAAACGTGTATTGAAGCCGATGTGGGCACGAAGTTCCTGAATCTGAATACCTGAGTTAAGACTGATTGACTAATACCTGAATCTGAATCAGGCGTGGTGCCTCATGCCTGGTGGTGGTGGTAATTCAATTCATGTGGTGGTGCTTTGAAATAATATTTATTTGGTATAGGTTACATTTATTCATTCAATGTTTGTATTTGATTTATTTGTAAAACTGAAAAAAAATAATAATAATGAAATCAATTATTGACAATTAAGCGTCACTACGGAATATATGGAAGAAGTATTAAAATGAAGCTTTCCTCAACRATAGACATACACATAAATCAAGACCAGCTTTTATGAGTCTCTATGATATAAGCTAAATGCTGAAATAATGCCTATATAACAGCTTTTATTAAAAAAACGCCCACATTACAAACACGGCAATAATCAAATGGAACAAAACTTTAATTGTTTATGAATGATGAATCTTTAGTTTTTTATATATGTTTGCATTGATGGGCTGGACTTTTTAACCCATTTGTATATTGATCCTCAACCTCTAGGCCTCTAAGGTTGCTCCAACAACATCAAGGAACTGGGTACGCCAACTATCCTCAGATGGGCTTTGGACCTGTCCCATTTTTATAATACTCCTCTGACCTCTCCAAGCTCCTGCACGTGTATAAACCCAGCTTCAATCCCAGGCCCAAGCTAGCCTGGCCTGTCTAGGGAAACCACTAGGCCAGCCATTAACCCAGTGTCGGTCAATGTGATTATCTTAGATAAACTCGTTAATAGTGATCATCCCGTACTCAGTACGGGGTAAGCATACTTTGTCTTTTGTACAGTACCTACTATCCATAGGGTAAGTTTAGGTTTTTTTTTTTTTGATTTAGGAGATTTGGGGTCCATTTTATGTCAGAAAACATTAGACTATTTTTGGTTTGAAGGAAAAAGTCGGAAAAGGAAAGGAAAGACAGGAAAACTTATTCAAGGTTTATAAAGGTTTTCCTTCCTTTCTTTACCTTTTCTTTCAAACCAAACATAGCCTTAGTGAAAACTGTTGGAATTTGATTTGTAATTTAACAACTCATTTTATATTAAGGCTGTGTTCGGTTGCAATGCAAATTTATTTGCACTGATACAAAATCATGACAGTGTAAACGATTTTAATGCAAATTATGATTTATTTTTATTTCAAATTTTACATTATTTTGTTTAATTACAGTACAAATAAAGCAAATCAACACTCGAAGTAAAATAAAATAACACCCAATACAAAATTAAACCAGAATTTGAATTCTTTTTATTTGCACTCCTATGCATTTGTACTAGTGCAAATAAAATTGCACTGCAATCAAACACAGCCTAAAGAATGTTACCTACACCAACTTATGGAAAGCCTTTTCTGTAGGTTTTTTATTTGAATTGAAAAACCAAATTGGATTTGGTTTATTAAAAAAAAAAACGGTGTAACTTTTTAATCTAGGTTGATATTTAAAGGGTGTTTGGCAATATGAGTGGTTTGTTTTTCCTTTTATAGGGGTAGCAATGAGTTGAGCTTTTTATGAACTATTCGAACTCGGCTCATGAGCCTAATTGAACTTCTATATACATATATACATACATATAATCTTTTTATTTTTATATATAATAATAACTAATTATTATTTTTTAAATATCAAATAAAAATAAATTTACATATATTACTTTTATAAAGCATTTGACTCACATTTGAGCTGGAGCTTATGAGCTTTTGATTTGAGCCAAACTCGAGCTCAAGTCTCTAGCTTGAACTGAGCTCGAGCCTCACATTGTCTCAGTGAATCAAGCTCAAATAACTAGCTATTTGGCTGAACTCAGTTCGAATCCACCCCAGGCCCTTCATTCTACATAAATGGACGTAAATCTTGTTGCTTTCTTTCAAGTCTATCAGAATTTTACTATGAACGGGTAGACACTACTGGATAAGTTCTCAGAGGAGTAAGGCTTTTACGTCCCCCTCCAAATAGGTCCTTTGATTTGAGCTTTATGGTGGCCCACCACCTGGAGTAAATTTGTACACATTGATCAACACACCCTTATTGTCTTATGGTCTTAGGGCTTTGGTTTAATATATTTACTAAGTATAAGTGTATAACTAACAAAAATTAAAGATACTGGAGAAAATTCAAGAGAAAAAATTAATGTTTTTCAGTGAGAGAAAAGTAGGAGGGATAAATGGGCATTTTTATGTAAATAAGAACAGTATGATGGAAAAAAAGTATGAATTCCAAAAAGAATATAAATATAAAGAAAAAAAAATGAGAGGAAACACATGCCTAATCTCATTTGTGGATCTAATTTTACAATTTTTTGACAAAAAAAATCAAAAGCATAGAGAAAAACAGGAAGAAAAGTTGCAACAAAATGGGAATTTGTTCCACACTCCAATCCAGACGTCCAGACTTAGGTCGTCTAGTTCCTTTTGTATATAATAGTCTAATGTAAGAGTCATGCATGGTAAAACCGTAAAAGATGAATGCCAAAAGGTAAAAAATTTTACTTGCCACGTGGGGAGTCTGTATACTTGTTGCTAAATGTACCTGCAATTGACATGTTTATTTCGGATTGGGTTTCTAACCCCACTGTAGACGTCTTGTTTATGTAGCAGGACTGGAAATAGGAAGTGTCGCTGCAAATACGCAGAAACTTTAAGAAACAGAAGATGTAGCTAAGCAAATTTGGACAGGTAATAAAGGAATCTCTCTGTTTATGCACAAGAGAGTAGTCTGGAACTGGAAGTGGCAGCGACGACTGACGAGAGAAACAGAGATGAGCCTGCGCCTGGGGAAGTAAGTATCAGCAACAAATGGGTGGAAGGCTGTAGTGGTGGACCAATATGCAATGCTGCACCAAGCAGGTCGACAGGGCAATCCAATCAATCAAATGGTCCTCCCTCTAAGTGGCCCGTTCAGAAATGTACTAATTATCTCAAATGCAATGAAGAAAATCTCCAAAGAACTAGTGGTCGTGGTTTATAATAAATAATTAATAATTCTATGTGAGGGAGTGAGTGAGTGAGTGAGTGAAAGCTCTCATAGTACTATCTTGATCTGTAGATCTGTAAATATTAAAGCAAACTTCTCGGTTCTCAAATCAATAGATGGCATCATTATGCACCTACCTAGCTACTTAGCTAGTGCAACGGATATAGCACAAAATCCATAATTCAAAGATTCAAACAAACGCAGAAAGAAGGAATCAACCCCACTCTCATTTGATCATTTCCTTCCTAAGCCTATCAATTAAAACGTGATAAATTTCTTCTCTGACGTGCATTCCAGTTCAATATTGGAATATCAAAGTTGTTTTAATGTACATTTTCTTTTGCTTTTGGGGTTTTTATTGTTAAATCCACCCCATAAACTTTAGTATAATTGGAACAGTGACACGTGGACGAATGAAGAATCAAAATTGAAGGGGGGCCGGGTAATGAATCACAGGTGGAGGTGTTGTAAATTAAACCAAAAAATTTGGACTACTGATCGAGCTCTAAATTTCCCTTTGCTTATTGTTACTAGGAGCCTAGGAGAATGGATATGCATCTTGCATAAAAAACAAACCCACATCGATGAATGTAAACCATCTAATATCGCAGCTGGTTCATTTGACTTGGTTGATTTTCACGTACATCTCGTGGTTGGGGTGTAACTTAGAGGGTGTTTGGTTTTGTTTATATTTATGGGTGGTTGTTTATTTGTAATTTTTCACTTTAAATGTTTATTTATACTTTTTTACTTTAATTTTTTTCTGTTTTTGTTGTTTGGTTAAGTTTTACTTAAAACATTTTTTATTCTCCACCTTAGATTAATACCCATTAAAATATGACATATCAGCATTTGGTTTTAAGAAATATTGGGGCATTTGAGAAAATAAGAATTTGGCGTTTTCCCAAATGTCTCATGCACACAAATTAAAGCGTTTCAGTTTTTTATCGTTTATTTGATAAATGGTGAAACCAAATAATTGTTTCATTTTGCTTCAAATCAATAAATGCCAACGCCTATATGGCTGTGATGTAGCGACATTTTTTCAATAAACGCCAACGGAACAAAACGCAAACTTAATTGTAAGGAGTTAAGAGTTTAAAGTGTGAACCGCCGGGTGGAGTAGTTCAGGGTTGGGCATTGGACGTTGATCATCAAGTGTTTTTAACTAAGAACAGTACCCTACCCGCTTTTTACAGAAAGGGACTCGGTGAGCATCCGTGTGGGAGGTCATTTCCAATCTGCAGGACGGACACTCAGAGAATCAGTGCTACGACTGAACTGATGAACCAGCATTCTTATCCGGCATGCCCATGTGACCTGAGCAACATTTTCACACCCCCTAATCCCATTTATAGCAAGTTTTATATACTCACCCAGTCACCCTACTGTAGTGATGTAACTGGTCGAGCTTCTGCTGTTAGTCCCCTTTCTCTTTCCTTTTGACGTAGCTAGCAGTGAAATACATGGTGTTTGTTCAAGAAGAAGAAAAAGAAGCTAAGAAAACAAAACAAAAGTGAATTAAAGCAAAAGAAACGGAGTAAAAAGTCACCAACAACATATATTCTAGCTGCAAGTGGTTTTAGCCTGCAAACAAATAATAATAGCAAGTCATAGTTATAATGATATAGAAAATTGTAGTAATGATACGATAAAAAATAAAGATTTCTTGCCGAGCAATAATAATATTAATAATTCAAACATTATAATCAGCTTCTTATTGGTGACCTTGGAACAAACTCATCACTGCATTTCTGCAAAATCCATTTACAGAATAAGAATTCATTTTCATCCACACAACTCCAACAACATTATTCCATGACTTTCTGTAGATAAAAGAAGAGAAAGAAAAACAGAAGAAAAGGAAAACTCAAAGAATCACCAACTCAAACCTTTCAGTAGGATCCCCATGTACTGTCAACATCTATATGATTTTTTTTTGGTAGGTGGGAGGGGGTGTAAAATCCAAAAAAAAAAGAAAAGAAATGGTGGAACTAGGCGCCGGATTTACAGTCTAAATCTGCTCATAGATATCGAAACCCACTCCAGTTAGGTCCTCCGATAGCGACGTCAGTGGAAAGCTACTGAAATCATCCGAACTCTGGGTTTGTTGTTGCTGATCTTCTTGCCATGAACGTAGCTCCAGCTCTTCAGATTTGATCCCGTGAAGCTGAAACTGAAACATAGGCTCCAACCTCGTCCCAGACTCCCAAGAAAAGCTTGCAGTGCTAACCATGTTGTTCATCTGAAACTCTGTCTGACTGTTCATATTGCTACTGTTACTAGAATTTTCCTTTGTTCCATTGAAGAATAAGCTGCTCAGCCTCGAAGACGAATTGTTATCCGAACTGTCTGTTTCAGACAAATTTGTTAATCGAGGCATCGAAGTAAACCCGAAATCGAAGTTGGTGGCCAATTGGGTCTGGTCCAAAGGTATGAAATTTTGGTGATATTGGGAGAGAAGGTTCGAGTTATCCCCAACAGGATTAACACCCGGTTGGAACTCAAAGAAAGGAAAGGGATCAAAGACTGGTTTTGTCAGAACTTTATTTTCCGAAGCTTCATTGAGTCCGGAATCCTGGTAGATGGAACTATTAACAGCAAATGCTTGGCCGAGTTCTTCCGAGTTCGATGTGCGTCGAAGCCTTTTAGGTTGAGACGAGGAGTCTGCTTCTCTGCACTTGTTCTCATCTTCTCGTACTTCAGTTTCGCTCAAGGGCTTGTGGGTATTCGGGTCAACCCCTTGCTGCCTCAGTTTCTTCTTCAGGCATGAATTCCAGAAGTTTTTGATCTCATTGTCAGTTCTTCCGGGCAGTTGTGTTGCAATTTGAGCCCACCTGCAATTCGAAAAGGAAGAAATCATCAACACCCACCTCAGTCTTTGCATCAAGGGATATAACCACTTGAGATTCACATTCTTGGATATATCGATATCTATACCTGTTGCCCAGAACTTGGTGGAGACTGATTATCAAATCCTCTTCTTGCTGAGAGAACATTCCTCTCTTAAGATCTGGTCTCAGGTAATTTATCCATCTCAGTCTGCAACTCTTGCCACACCTTTGCAGGCCTGCAGGAAGGGAAGGAAGCTTAAAATTACTGAATTATCAATAAGATATCCATAGCGATGGAGGTCAGAGATGAGGCACACTACAGGATTAGGTACCTGCTTGTTTGGGAACTGAACTCCAGCAACCAACACCAAATCTAGTGATATGGTTGAACAGTTTCTCGTCCTCTTCAGGAGACCATAAACCTTTCTTTAGCTTCTGCTTTAAACAACATGAATGGCGCCCCATTTTGAGAATTAAGATGATGATGATGATGTCGAACTCTCCGCTGAGAATTCAAGTACCCACCTCAACCTGGTCGATAGCCTGAAGGGTTTACACAAGGGAAGATCTGTTTACTGTTTTTGTGTGGGGAAATTAAGATTATTGCCGATGATTTAAAGGGGGAGAGAAAATCATGCTTAGGTTTCAAGTCATTGGGGTTAGAGAGAGAGAGAGAGAGGGAGGAACCCAGGAAGGTGAAGCAATCAAGTGGGTTTTACGCAAATAAATCTGGTGATGCTTTAGCATAGAGAATGGATTGGGTTTTAAGATATCTCTATCTCTACTCTACAAAAAATTAAAAATAAGAAATCAATACTAAAGGAGAGGAGAGGAAAAGAGAAGAGCTCTACTCCTACAAAACGTGTAGTTACTGAGAGTGTAGGGGTCAGGAGTTTCAATATTATAAAATAATAAAGTGCCCGCCGACACCGACGGCCCGATATTGCCATGAAGCATCGTATTATGGTCCCAAATATAAGCAAGGCCATGGATTAGGAATTTGGGACCATTGGCTATTCAATCTCCACCCTCCAATCAATCTGTGGGCTTGTCGCACCTGAGATTCTTGAGCCAATATAATATAAGATTATTGCTGTGTTGACCATTTCAATTATCTAGACCTCTATCTAATAATTTTCTTTCTCTTTTTATTTTCGCTATCTAATAATTTTCAAATTATAAATCGTAACCTGTTTTTTAGTGATTTTGCACACGAGACACAGGTCATTAGTCACCAGATTCCGACACGTGGTGTTCTTCAGTTGCATTATTAGGACAAGACACCAGAGCCACCAGCACCACAGAATGATATTGTCCATGTTCAGCACTCTCTCTCTCTCTCTCTAGTCTCTACAGAATGAACATATATCCCAAGCCTTATGAAATAAAAGATTCCAATCCAGCGGTTTGTGTGCAGATGATATTCCTCCTATTATACGAACTCTTCTTTTTCTTTTCTTTTTTTTTTTATTTAATTTTTGAGAAAGATATGAAAGCTTTGTGAGAGTGAGAAGAATAATTCACATTTTAATCGTTATCCGTGTGAAATGAAGGGTAAACTCAACTCAATGGGAGAGCATACCTTGTATTAGTCCCAAGTCTTAAGTCGTCGTAATCACAGACAAAATTGTTTTCATTTTTAGACACAGAAGATCTTCTGTAGATTGCCAACTGTGCTTTTTTTTCTCTTTGTATCTTGTTTTCTTTCTAAATCGACATGATGAAATGGAAGATGCTTCTTAGCTTCCCGTCTATGTTGACTCTCCCTCTCTTCTCCTGCACCAACAGCTTATTCATACACCTGACCTCACGCTGCTCGTTATAACATGAACATTATATTTATACGTATCGGCCGATAAGTATCGGGTTCTGATGCAAAACAATTGTACATCGATCACACTAGTTTTAGAATTATATGTTGTAAGATCGAGGAATTAGTAGAGATATATTCGATTCAGTTTCATCAAAAAACTCTTATTAAAATTGGAAAAAGAAAGCCCTCATCATAGAAGAAACTCAAGTCCCAATCTTAACTGCTTTATTTGAAATAACTTCATTGTAGACATTAATTAATCAATTAATAGGACCGACGAATACAGTACTCCTAAGCAGTAATGTAATAGTAATACACACCACCTAAACCTATTAAATCTTTTGATATACCCAATCAACTGCAACTAGAACACAAATGACAAATGCTAAGAGGAAATTTGTTGGTAGGCAGCGAGTGAGTTCAAGTTCATTCAACCCTTGGAAACTTCGCCCTACAGACAAGGCATGGTGGGACCCATGAGAACACAATCTTGCTTCGCCCTTAGGGTCAAGAAATCCAAGAGTTTGCACAAATCAGACAACAGAGATCCAATCATCACTCGTTGAATACACATTGCCTTGGGTTGACCTTATTCTTAATTTGGTATAGTATAAAGGCCCACCATAATTCAAGCAATCAGATGAGTGGTGATGATTCAAGGATCAGGTACTCTCCATGTGTTTTTGTTTAGTACTACTTACTACTTACGCATCTGAAACTGAAAAGGTAAACAAATTCTTTTCTTCATTTGTCTGTGCAAGCTAGCCTACGAACGGTCCACACATTAGAGCACTCGTAACTTAGTCCAATCAATATAGATGGAATGGTCCAAGGGAGAATGGACGGTGGTGCCATCATAACATCACAGTCCTGTGTGGGTCCGGGCCTATAGATCCATGATGGGACCATAGCCTTATAGGTCCGTTAAAGGTCATCAAATGAGACAGATTATATTTATTTTTCTTTTGAAAACAGTGCAAATACAAAATTTAAGTATTTGCACTCTATATATTTGCATTTATACTCCTTAGTCCTTCCAAATTGAGCCTATGCAACAGATGAAACATACGAAAAAAAAGGGTTCAGTGGCCTTGGAAATTAGAAGCACTCTCTCTCTCTAGTCTCTACTGACCGTATATCAAACACGGGACCCACTGAATTAGCCACATGTTAAATTCCACGATCCAAATCATTCCACATATCAGACCTTGTAGCCGTGACTTCATGTTCGGCGTATCCATCGCCGACGAATACGAATTCATAATTCCATATATGTCCTTTTAATGTAATTTGCTTCCTTTCTCGATCGGCTGGCTGTGCCTGTATAACATAAATTTGCTGCTGATCCACACGTTAAGTACGTGTAGAATCAAAGCCTTTATTGACTGAGGGTCGTGGTAAGAAGAGAAAGGAGAGGGAGGGCAACTTTTAGCTGAGGCGGGGACACATTTTTCTATTCCTTTTCTTCTTCTTCTTTCCTCATTCACTACTATTCATTTTATTTCTCGGGGCCCACCAAGATCTTGGATCACACGGGAGACATAACTTGTCGGCTCATGAAAGCGAAAATCACTTTATTAATAATATTAATAAAGAATAAGAATTAAAAAAAAAAAGAGAGAGACAGAGAGAAAGAGATTAATTAACAGGTTGGGAATTGGGATGTAAATGTATGTATGACATTTACATACGACGGGGAGGGATAATAATAAGTAGTAGAAGTGGTTCTGGATATCTCGTAAATCATACTAAGAAAACACCAGTTTTGCTTTTATTCCACCTTGTCAATGTCACACACAGTAAATATAAGTAGACATGAATAAAATCGAAAGGAACTCCGGCAACGCCAAGGTGGACTAGTGATGTCAGCACCGCTTGAGGACACGCCAGAAGTGGAATTGAATTACCCTTTCGTGGGTCCCACCCGTTGTCAATTTCGTTAATTTGCTCTAGCGATAAAACGCCATGTCAACCTGATCTTTTGTTTTTGTTTTTGTTTTTTTTTTTTCTCTTTTTAATTTGAGTTTGTCCAACTCTGTGGGCCGGGGCTGCTTTGCTTCTTAGGGTTCCTTAAAAATAGCTCCATATATTGGGTGGTGACTACTGCTGATTCCATCACCTCACTATACTACTTTCTTGAACAAGCCCAAGCCTTTTTCAACGCTTCATAGCAACAAGCCCACATCGCCCATATCTCACCGAATCTTCTACTTTATGTGATGACTAATTGATGACATAAAAGGATTTGCCTTTTTTTCTTTCTTTGATGATTGATGATTTAGGCTGCGTTTTTATTTAATTTCCGAATTAAATTAGGTTTAATTTATATTTAGAAACACAATTTGTATATAGACTCGAATTAATGTAATTTTTAAAAGTTTTCTGCTGTTTTTTTTTTATTTGAGTCCGAAAATTAAATTATATTTGATTTGTATTAAGTAAAGGGTGTACAAGGATCAACTCTGGCAAAAGTGGGGGTAAGCCTCCGAAATGGTGGTAAAGGTGTGCAAAAGAGAGAGAGAGAATGTATTTGGTTCTGCTCATGTTTGGTCCCTCATTTGATCATGGATCCCTATTTATTCTTTTTTGTTCAATTCTTTGATTGTCTATAACCCCACGTGGTCATTTCATTTTTCTGAAAATCTAGACATGTGGCATTTTCTGAGAAGTTGTTAAAATACACAATCCACTGCCACTATTAAGACAAGTGGCCTTCTCATTTTCTTGAAAGTTAAATACGTGATAATTTCTGAGAAATCGTACTACAACCCACAACTCACTACTAGGCTACAACCCCCCACAATTCAGACATGTGGCCTTCTCATTTTTTTGGAAAGCTAGACACATGACATTTTTTGATAAGTTGCTTCTAAAGCCTACAGCCCACTATCACCATTCAGACACGTGGCATCCTATTAATTCAAGAAATATGATTCAAAAAGTGGATAGGGTCACTCCTAAACAATGTAAAAAGACAGTTATTTATTAGCTTAACACATGTTTATCCATAGTCTATTAAATACAAATGGTAGGACCCATTAAAAGATTACCATAAACCTATGTTTATTTTTAAGTGATTTTTTTTTTCAAAAAAAAATACTTTCTTAATTAAAAACTTGACTTAACTTTTAGGAAGCAATCTAATTTAACTTTTAAAAATAAATTTATTAGACAAATAGTAAATACCAAATAAAGTGGGTTATTGTTTATCAATAAGATCTGATTTATTATCTTAAATCAAATTAAAAAATATAAATTAATAATAAGTTTCAAATAAAATAGGTCAGAATAGATTATCAATTACAAAGATGCAAGACCCATATTAATTTTTTTTTAATTTAATTTTTAATAACTAAATAGTAAACTTCAAACTAAATTATACACACATTTAATTACCCCGTTCTTAATATGGGGTCATTCTCTAATATTCTTTAAAAATAACATTAAATTAGCACAAGTTGCCAATTGTCAACTACTAGTTAAAGCTTGGCCTAATATGATATTTTGTAAACTGGCTTAAACCGGATTGATTAATTTCGGATTCATATTGGACCGACTAGGCTTATAGACTGTTATAAATCCATTGTCTTATAAAGGGTAGGGTATGAGCAACTTTCTAATCCGATATGGGAAACAATACTATTTTAGAGCTGACTCATGCCATTTCACATTTTTTGAATTAGGTTTATTTACTCCCAAACAATAAAATTGTTACAACACACTCATGTTTCTCACTTTTAGGTTACAATTTTGGTGAGGGTGGAGTTCAGTACAATTGGAGTTGTCAGTACCACAATTCTCCGGATCCTGTCCTTTGGAGGAACCTTTTAAGGGGTGGAATTTGGCAAAACACAGACTTCTTGCGATTTTAGCAGAATTGGAAAGGAGGGAGGTGTGGTCATTTCATTTCCACAGAACTAAGGCGAGGCAATAGTATACGTAGTGGAATCCAAATCAATTCTATGCAAAGTTCAAACACAACCTTATCATCTCAAGTGCATATATAGCACAAAAAAAGAAAGAAATACTTTTTCATTCCCATGTCTACTTAGTAACTGTTCTCTCCAATAATAATAATAATAATAATAATAATAATAATAATAAAAAGAAGAAGAAGAAAATCATTAAACCACAAATAAATTCTCTTTGCCTACTAATCAGGAGAGGGAATGCCATCCTCAAATATAAGCAGGGTGGGCCAAAATTACCAGCAAGAGATAAAAGTTTTTCCTTAATCCAAACCTATTAATGTCTCAAGCCACTGACCACTGCATTGCCCATTTCAGCCACATGAAAAGAGGAGAATGGTCCATCCAGAGAATGTTAGGTAAGAGAGCAGAACTAACACTAAAAAGAAGCAGCATGTGAGCCCTTACTGCGTTCACCTCTCTCATTGGCACAGGCTGCACACTAAACAAACACATTTATTATCTCTATTTCATCAGAAACCAATAAATGATGAACAAGTTAAGTTAGGGTTGAAGAAATTAATTTAGAAAAGAAGTTGAGCAGAGCAAAGTCTATTTACCATCACCATCTCATTACTCATTGGATGGTAAGTTAGAAAACAAACTCATTTATTTATCTCCAATACATCTCATCAAAACCAATAATAAACCCATGAACAAGATAAAATTGACAAGGCATTTTAGCTTGCAGAAATTAATTTAAAAAGGAAGTTGAACAAAGTCTATTTGCTGTCACCATCTCAGAACCAATGAATGAAGAACAAGTTAGAATTGATAGGACATTTCCAACGTGAGAGTTCCTGCGGCCTAATCATCAAGCTCCCCATCTAGAATGATAGGAGATTCGCTGGAGCAGTTATTTGTTCATTTGATCATTTTCATGACCCACCTAACTCTATAATATCTACTATCCACCAAGTACTCGACCTTTTTCCCCGGGTCAATACTGAGCTTTTACAAATGTATAGTAGTTTAATCGGCTTGGAGAAATAGCTAGATCGAATGGCCTGGTTTCTTCTTTCACATGGTAGGTCTGGCCGGCCGTCCCACATACACGTAGAACGTGGAGCAAGGAACCCATGGAACTCTTTTAAGCTACTACCAACTAAGCTTATCCAATGGAAAATTCTTCAGGTTCTCCAGATGGGGTGCCCCTAAACAGAAATTCGATTGAATTATTGAGATGGTGATGGATGACTGAATCACCCACATCATCTAAACTTTATCATAATTCACATAGTCTGTCAAAAAAGGGAAAATCTATGATGCGGAAAAGATATAGTATTGAAAGAGTTTTAATCAATCAAAACTCATCCATGAATTTTATAAATAACATCTGATTGGCTATTACGTTAATGATTTCAGTTGATTGATAAAAAATTTTTCAGATATCATATTTTTTCCATATTATAGTCGAACCCGTAAAAAAAATGGCACTTGTCGCTCATGCCCGGCCATATGAACATATACATCTATATAACATGCTCACTAGTCTCTTCCTAGGCAAGGACAAAGAGCCACATTCCAAGTGCAGAGACAACTAGAGTTGGCCCAAGTACTTTGAAAGTCTGGAGAGCACAAGAAGCTGGCCCTACTCTTCTGCAGCCTCCTCTATAATTCTATATTCCAGGGAGGAATTCTCAAAAGGAAAATACGACGCGCTGGGCTTACCACAGAGGTGCCACACGCACTACTTCTGTGACTATCTGCCCGTGTACCGAGCTCATGACTTAAAGAAATTGTCTATGTCATTCTGTCAAACACTAATAGGGTGTTGAGATGGTCAGAAGTTTTACATTTGCACGTTTGGAAATAAATGGTTTCCTTGAAAAACAAATGGTACTTGAAAGGAAAATGAATTGTATTTCTCACTGTTTTCAAAACTGGACTGGACTGAAAAAACTGGGAATCGGTCACTTGATCGGTTCTGTTTTCCTCCAAAACCGCTTTTTTTTCTAAAATCGTTGATTTTGGTCAGCAAACCGATGAACCGGCTAGTTAATTGCTCGAACCATTTGAACCGTTCGAATGGTTTTGACCATTTTCAAATTTTTTAATTTTTTTTGTTAGAATGAGCCAGCTGTTCGAATCGAACCATCGGACCATTCAAATCGGTGACCGGACCCCTGACCGGTTTGATCACCGATTCGTTTTTAAAAACCACGGTATTTCTAATTCTTTTATTGCATGCTTCATTCACTCAACTTGAAGGTTGAAACTTGAATGAAAGGACCAACCACTATTTGGAAAAATGATTTACTGGAATGCCATAAAAGAACTGTTTTGAGGGGAAAATCATTTGAATTGTTTTCTCTTATTTCTTGTGCAACCCAATGGAAAAGAGAATGAAATAATCATGATTATGTGAAACTGTGATGATTAACCAAGAAAAAGAAAAAGAAAAAAAAAAAAAAACCCATCTTATCACGCTACCTCTGATATTATTGCACAGGTACAGCAAAAATTAAAGAGTGTTTTGAATCTTGAAACCTCTCTTAATCTCTTACCAACCCTGTATGCATGGATGTTACCAGTAATAAAGATCATGAGCAATTTTTCAAAAGAAAGAACAGAAATATATAACGAAAAAAAGAAGGGAAAGCTTTCAACGCACATAATAAATTTCTTCTTTCTGTCACATCCAATTAACCAAACCCTCGGAGATGAGTCAAAAAAATGGGTGTGCACGCAGATTCAAGTTCAGACACGAGGCATGCAAGGCACCAGAATCCTCGAGAGAAATGTGAAAGAAAGCCAGAGCTTTAAGAACAATGAAGCCAACTTGACTCTTCCAATTAGTTGTGTTTTAAATGCACTTAACATTCGTATCATATTCGGCTTAATACCCATCGTACGTCTTCATGAATCATGACCTCACCGCCCTTTAAATCACAAAAACACCAAGCAAGCATGAATAAGATTTAGTTTGTTTGCAGCGCAAATTTTATTTGCATTGGTGCATGTGTAAATAAATAAGTGAGAGTGCAAATTTATATATTCCTCAAATTTAACATTAATATGATAAATAAGAAGTATCTTATTAATGATATAAATGGAATATAAAATTTAAAACTGCCCCGAAAATGAAATCATTTTCATACCAGCGTGGTAGGTTAATGGTTCAGCCATTTGGGTCAAATGAATCAATCTATGATGTCATAGTTAAACAATATTTAAAAAAAATAGAAAATAAAAAAAGAATTCTAGAAAATAAAAAAAAAATAGATGTCTGCAAAATTGTATATTAGTCATATTAAGAAAAAAGAATGTGATAAACAAAAATTATTTTTATTAATGATATAAATGAAATACAATATTTAAAACCAATTTGAAAATAAAATATTTTTTGGTGTAGGTGGCAGGCCAATGGTCCAACCTTATGGATTAGGTGGATTAACCCATGATGTAATAATTAAACAATATGTATTTAAAAATGAAAAAATGAAAACAAATACAAAATGTACAAAAAAAAAACATTTTAGAAAGCATGTGAATACATCCTTGATATTGATCATATAAAATAAAAATTAGGTGTAAAAAAATAAGATCTATTTTTACTAATGATAGAAATTGGGTACAAAATTTAAAATTGACCCAAAAGCAAAACAAGTCTTCCATCCAAGTGGACAAAATACAATAAATTGTAAAAATATAGAAAAAAAATTGTACATAAATAATGGATCTAAAATTATATATTCATCATATTAAAACTATAGATGTAACAAATAAAATAGATTTTATTGATAATGGAAATAGAATTAAAATTTAATGAAAAATGAGAATTAATGTTTAACCTATGATGGTAAAATAACCAAGCACTATGATTTGACCATAGGAAAAAATATTAATGAAAAATCAATGTGTTCAAAAAATTTGATTGAAACCTCATTTTCTTGTCAGTTGAACAAGTCAATTTGTGATATCATAAATTAAATAATAACAATAAAAATTTAAAAACATTTTAAACTTTATAGAAAATTTGAGTATGCCTTTAATGCTATACATTTGTCATATTAAATGCATTAAAATTGAGAAGTATTTACTAACTATAGGAATAGCTAAAATAATATAGAAATGAAAAATGAAAACTAATGTCTTATCTATATCCCATTGACTTAGTCCAATAGATCAGAAGTTCATTAAGTAAAGTCGTCTAGTGGTTGAGCGAATTAATAGTTTTTAACAAGATTTTTAAAAACGAACCGGTGACCGAATTGGTCAGGGGTTCAGTTATCGGTTTGAACGGTCTGATCGTTCAATTCGAATGGTCGGCCTGTTCTGACAAAAAAAAATTAAAATTGCAAAACGGTCAAAACCGTTCGAACGATTAATCGGCTGGTTCAGCGGTTTGCTAATCAAAATCAATGGTTTTGAAGAAAAAACAGTTTTGGAGGAAAATGGAACCAATCAAGTCAAGTGACCGGTTCCCAGTTTTTTCGGTCAGTCTAGTTTTGAAAACAGTGGTTTTTAGCAATAAAAAAGTTGGATTTGAAACATATTAAAAATTTGTCTGATGATAGGTCAAACTATCAAGTTGTCCAATTCAACTATAAATTAAAAAAATTGTATCAACTACAAATTAAAAACATTGATATAAAGTACAAGTAAGAAGACTTGAGGGTAAATAAAAATCAATAAATTTTACCAATAAACCATGCTACAATTACTTATCTCTGTTTCATGATTTTTTTATAAGAACACTAAAATTGTTGTTGATGTTGTTATTATTTAAAATTGTCACATGCAATGTATACATTTACTAGTTTTTCGGATGTAAATGGATCGGATCGGATTTGAATCATGTTATATTCGAATCCGATCTGACACTATTCATGTCGGATCTGATCCAAAGATCTGACTGAAACTGATAGGACTCAATTTGAATTTGAATCTTATCAGTAAGTCATATCTTCAGATTTGATCCGATCCAACTTGTTTTCTTTAAAAATTAATAAATTATTAAAAGAAAAACAAAATATATTAATTTAAATAAAGTAAAAGCAAAAAATACAAGTCTTTTTTAAATTATTCTCATCATATATATACAGTTTTTTTTATAAAAAATAAGTAATATAACAATTTTATAAAAATATATTTATAAATAAATAACACATATATATATGTATTATATATATTTATATTTATAAATATATAATATATATCAGATCGGATAGGGGTAATTCAAATCCGATCCAATTTCTGATTGGAACCTATTATCCGATCCGAAGATCCAAACAGAGGATGATCTGAATTTGACCAAATAGGATCACTAGTTTTAAACAAATAGATGCAAAACAGAATTGGGATTCTAGGAGGGCTTGAGATCTCCAACAGTCCTATGTAGTTTGTGATAAGTGTCTTACCATATGTCTATTCTTATATGTATGGGATTATAATAACTAGTTGGTGGCCCAGTTGGTACATTCCTTGCTTTGTTACAGTAGAAACCCCAGATCCATTCCCATTCCCACCAGGGTTTGGGGTTTTAAGGGGATGGATAGGGGTGTTCATTTGGTTGATTTGGTTTGGAAATAGAACCTAATTGATACTTCGGTTAGGCCATTTTTATGAATTGAACTAAACTTGAAAATTGAAACGAATTCAAATCGGCTAAGTTTGGTTTTAAATCAGTTAATTTGGTTAATTAAAATATAAATATATCTTATATTTATATTAATAATAATTATAAAAATACATCAACATTTATAATTAAAATACATATTATATATTATTATTAATATAAATAGTAATATTAATATATACTAATGTTAATATTAATTTTAATATTTATAATTAAAGTATCAATATATATATATTTATTTATTTATTTCAATTAATTCAATTTTTGGTTTGATTTGGTTGAAATTTTTTTCTCAATCCGAATTCAAAATTGAAAGCCAATGTTTCTAAAATCATCAAATCAAATCAAACTGAAACCGAATTGACTTATTTGGTTTTTGGTTTAACAACCGAATTTGAACACCCCTAAGGATATTCGATGGGGTACCCCCATTGTATAGCCCACTGTTAAATTGCATGGAACCCAAAAAAAATGGGGTTTTAAACCAAAAACGCCATTTCTAGTGGTGAACTGAATTCTGACGGTGGATTGATGTCAAATTCATAGGCAGGATGCAGTTTATAGGGGGCTATTAATAGACTAGGAGAGAATTGCATTCAGATTTCTGAGGGGGATTACGGTCCAAAAATCCAAAAAAAAATATAAAATATATATATATATAGGGGATTACGGTCCAAAAATCCAAAAAAAAAATATAAAAAAAAAAAATATATATATATATATATATATATAATGACATGTATAGGGGACATCTTTTAAGCTAGTCATAAATTTATGATTGAGTTATACTATGGTGTGGTAATTAAGTTGACTGTAGAGGGAAAGCCTCAGCCTCTCAATTCATAGAGGGCTGAGGTCACAAGTGGCAAACTTTAATTCAGGTTATTGCCTAGCGTTTGACCCAAACATGCAACAAGCCAGTGATGATGAACTTGTCCTACGCTGCCAATCCCCAAATGGAGATAAACGAGAAGAGTTGAACTTTGGCCAAATTATAACCAACGTTTGCTATCTGATTGTGATCTTTTTGTTGTTAAGAGTTATTTTCCAAGCAGACTGCAGACCTTTAGCCACAGTGATTAGAATTAACTTCCCTATTTCCTTTTTATTCATCTTTTTGGCTGTAAGAGCAACCGTTGTTGATCTCGTTCCCTTTCTTTTTCACTTTAGCCAGACATTCCAAGTTAAATTTCAATTTTAGATAGTAAAGGGTTCCATTTTACCCAAACTATTTTTAAGGGTCAATGACCCACTCTATTGTATCCCTCTCCCCCACAATCACCAAACAGTACTCAACAAAAAACATAGTTGTGTTTCCAATTACCGTATGTAGTGAGTCATGGTTATTTTCAAAAACACTCTTGTTTCTATCGAGACCCAATGACCACAGAACAAAATCATTTCTTTCCCAAATGTGTGTGTGACCATTTGCTTTAGTCTCGCCCCTCTCTCCACATACTTCACTCTCATACCCCCTATTTTTAGTTGGCTTTCTTGCTTTCCTCCCAACCCATAGAAAGGTTCACTTAGCTTTATTAATCTCTTGTTTAGGTCCCTTTGGTAAAAGAAAAACAACTTTTAATACAAAACAGGAAATTGTTTTGCCAAGGGTCACTTTACCAACTTCAGATAAATTTCACAGACCTCCCTATATTTTGATCAAAAACTTCATCTCCTCTATTTAAAACACAAAAATCTGGGGCTTCCTTTATCATACATGTTCTAACTTTTAATATCATTCACCTCTCTTCCATAGTGAACCTGTCTAAGAGGCTAATGCAACCTCATCATATAACCTATAAAATGTTTTCCCAAATTACATGAAAATGAAAATTACCTTTAATATATGCATACTAATCAAATTTTGCATGACCAAAGTATCCTAACCCATTTTAGGGGCCTTTTCGGTTCTACTCATTCAATTTTCAAAGACAACATGATGCGGCCTAGCCACTTAAATGAGGCAAAAAAAAAAAAGTCTATAGCCTCAGTTATAAGGTTCAAAGTCGTGGAAATGCAAATAGTATTGAAAAGACAATTTTAAAAAACATATAGTGATATACTTTGAATATGCATATATAAATGCAATAAAAAAGCTAAAATATGTGTGGGTACATTACAAAATTTTAATAAATCATAAAAATATATTAATAGCAATAAATATAAGTTTTATATGACTATAAATAAATTGTTTATATATAAAAATATATTTTAATGGTTTATATGAAGTGTAAAATATTGGGACACAATTGGTAATTATTGAAAAATGATGGAAGAAATAAAATATGTATTTATATACCTTAAATCTTATTGCTTGTAGTTTTTTAACAAAAATTTATAGGTTACATGGGAAAAATTTAAATAGAGTTAATCAAAGAATATTTATAAGGGTTATTAATGAGAGAGAATGTAAAAGGACTATCTTAACAAAATGGTTGACATTATAAAAAATAGTTTCAATAGTAAAAATATATTAATAATAATGAGAGAGAATGTATAAAAACAAAATGGTTGACATTATAAAAAATCACAGGGAGTGGAAATTCCTGCAAGGATGGAAATGGGAATAACCTTGTCCCTATTAGTGGGGACGAAGACGGGGACAAGAATGGAGATTTTCGCAGAGTTCGGCTTCAGGGCAAAACCCATTTGAGAAGCCTTTACTTCCTTACATTGAGAATATCTCCATACTTGTATACTTTATTTCATGGAGAGATATTTCTAATACAAGACTGCAAAAAACTGTTAGAATGGTATAGGCACAAATTTACCCTGACTAAAGCTGATCTCATTTTTGCGGAGATGGGGATGGGAGAGGCTCCCCGTGCCCACCCCACACCATTGCCATTCCTGAATAAGTATAAGGATTTTTTTAACGAGAGATAATATAATGAGGTTTAAGCGTACGGAAGTGATGAAACTTTGGTTTAGATGACTCCTTTGGAGAAGCTGCCAAGGGCCCATTTGGGATGGCTTTCATGCAGCAGCTTATTGCTTTGCCAGGCGAGTTCTACACATAGCCTATAATCTATGCTTGGGGAAAATCCAAAAATACAAATATGTCATTCAGCCCAAAAAAAAAAGAAAGCTGGTTTTCTAGTGAAGCTTTATTTCACAGAGAGGCCCTAAAAGAAGCTTCAACAGAAATCCACTTTTTTGGCTGAAGGATATCTAATTTGGGTTTTCCGGATTTTCACCGACATTGCTTATGAAGTGTACAGATGAAATCCACCACACAAATCCAAAAATGGCCACAGAAAAGCCCTCTGAGATGGACACCAGTTTGGGTGGGTTGAAGCACAGCAGCTTTCAGCTTTCCAAGGCGTCCGAAGAGTTTGTTCAGCTCAGCCCTCCCAAAAGGCACGCTTTAGCCCAACAAGCAACCGCCTCTTGACAGCCCGTAAAGCAAAGTTCCTAGGCACGCTGTATGCTGTATTGACAAGAGCTTTACTCAGGAGTCCAGAAAAGCAAATATGTGTGAAAGGTTCCGACTTCCGATCCAACTGTTTTAGCCTTTGAATCCAGTGGGAACAGTGTGATAATAAGAATTGAGAGATAATCTGATTAGAGAGTTCTCATGATGCCGTATGATGATTGGTCCAGTATCCTGCGGTTACCTCAGAGGAATGGAAGGGTATCGTTGCATGTTGCGCATGATGACATTCCGACATATTACGTCTCTATGGAGCCTTGGACCAGATCCTTTTTGGTTGTCGGGATCTTTTGTAGATTCCATAATGTAATGTAGCCTTGGACCTAGATTGACATATACACAAACTCAACACGTGGCAAAGGTCATACCGTAGCATCTACAGTAATCACCATTGCTTCTGTTATTGGACGTTGGACCCCCTCCCTCAAGCTGTCTCAATTATGTATATAAAGTGTTAATCCATCCTGTCCGGTCCAGTGATTACACCGGTCCACCCATATGATCGGTTCAGTTGTGGGGTTTGTGTTGTGGACTTGGGCATGGGGCAGTTTGGGACCATGGGCTTGCCTAACCTATACCCATCTGAAGTCTGAACCAATTTCTTGAACCACTATTCCATGATTCGGGTATGGACCAATTTTTTTTCCAGTTTCAACAACGATTGTTTGACAATCAATCGTTCTTAGCAAAAAGTGTTGTGTATCAATTTCAAACTATCAATGTTCTGAATCCATATTTGAAGTGGGTGGTTGAACTGGAGACTCAGACAATGACCATGTAGTCCTGCTGGGTTATTGTTATTGATGGGTTTGAAGTTTGAACCACCCACCCATTTGGACAGTTAAACCCACTATCCACTCAACTTTCCTGGTTGACATCCGGGTCGGATTTGTAGGAGTCACAATCACTCAGGTTGATGGTTACATTCAAACAATGTAAAAGTGTAAACAATGAAATCCTCATAAAATCTCTGAGAAGTATTTTTTTTTTTCTTCTAAATAGAAAGGCATGGTCCTTTACATGATGAAAATCAACCAACAAAAAAGCTTCCTTTTCAAGAGATGATGATAATAAAATGATGATGATGATAATGAAAGTGTTGAGACATTTCTTTTCCTTCATCCTTCACCCAAATAATATTAATAATATTAGGTCCTTTACCTGACCCATAAGTACTTGGTTGTCTCCATGGAAAAGAAATTATGTTGCTGTTTGTCCATTTGGTTTAGTGGGATATCTAATCACTTGTTACATCACATTATGACACAGAAGATTATTAATTAGGTGTATCAATTTTCATTAATCCTCTCTTTATAATTAGCTTTTAACTTGTGGATTTCAAGCTTCCAGATCCCATTGATACTCCAAGCAATGCCTTGAGAAGAAAATAATATCTGCATCAAATCACTTAGATAGATGCATATATTTATATATGTGCAAATGAACCATTCCCCACTGCTGGAGATAGAAAGAGAGAGTCATGAATCTTCTGATAATCTCAAATTTCAAGGATGTGACACCAAATTAGCCTTTAATGAACGTTCTTAACACTTTTGAGTCACACCAAGTGGCCCACTCGCCCTAATCTCGCCATTGACAACTAGTACTTCAATTAGTTAATGATAATACATGCCGACACAGATATACAGAGTATCGACCATCCATAATTCATGTCCTCCAACAACCCAGAAAGCATGTTTACATTACAGCCTATATTATTCAACTTTCTAGCCTCCGTGTTGACCTGGTTCAACCCATCACCCAGTCGTTTAGAGGTTAATCTACCCATACCCATTAATCCCCCCACCTAGTGAGTTCAAGATCAGAATTTTTAGGCCCAAAATACAATTGGAGTGGGTGTTAATTCGGAATTGATGTTAATTCAGGGACTAGTATTGGGTCTGTCCATACTTCTTCGTAGAAGTTATTAACCGACCCACCATCAGTTGGTTAATAAATAATTTATGAAGGCTGATTATGGTGTTCAAACTCGTGCACACTAATGTGCAGAAGATCTTATGTCTTTCCCCTTTAAACCTCTTGCCTCTTGGGCAAATTAACAATTATACTGATTTCAATTTTTGGTAAAATCAAATTAGAAATAATAATGATAATATGGGCTTTATTTTTTTTAGATATTCATATTGCATACAAGATTTAACTTCAAACTGACTTCGTCTTTTATTATTTAATCATTTACAGAATATATAATATTTGATGATAATGATGATGATGATGTTAATAGAGAAGCCGACATACTACCAGTGAAAGAAAGTGACGATCTGGTTCTTCCTCGAGGAAAAGAGAAAAATGAACTAATAATATAGACAAATGAGATCTAAGACAGACCTAAATCGTAATTAATAAACAAACAAGCTTCAACATTTTGTAGTAGAATGCAATAACAGAATTATGAAAGCACAAAAAAACCGAGTCATGTAATACAACTAATAACGGCTAAAATTTTCAATCCACTAATTGATTGTGATTGTGATATGCTAACTCACATGCCTTTGATTTGGAACTTGATATAGAAACCAAATTAATCTAAATCAGTGCTTACACGTGCAATGCAGATGATAGTGTCTCTGATGTATATGTCTTGGTGTGTTTTAATATACAACTCTGTGCCCCATTGAGCTCAGACCCACAAGCACATGGTCTGTATATCTAGAATGCACACTCATCTCTCAGAACAAGGTTCTATGCTATCTATCCATATTATATTGGAAAAATGTTTGGAGGGTCCATTACTTTTAGGGGGGTGTGTATGTCTGTGTTTCTTTTTCTTCCTGTCATTCAAATGTAGGGTCATTATCTGGTGTCTTGTGAGGGATGGACTGGATAAAGACCTAGGGCATTTGGCAAGTCTTTTAGTGCCATTCTTCAGGTTTTTCAAAGTTTAGAAGATCAAAATTTAATCTTTTGTTTTCGCGACAGAAGGCGGAAAGTTAGAAAGGCTCATTTCCCAAAAAGTTTAAAACGGCAAAAACCAAGAAGCTTCCCATCTTTCCATGCCTAAAATGAGAAAATCTTTCAGTTAACAGCTCAATTGACCATGTTAATTCAGGATACTTACCAAATGATCTTCATCTTTAAAGATAACATCCCAAAAGCTCAGTGTTGGTGATATGAGTTATCGGAACCCTAATCTTTGATTTTTAACGACTGTTCTGATACTTGAATTCACATTCTCATACTTGTCTACTGCCCTCAGCCAGGCAAATGAACACAAAACCAACCAGAATGCTTTCAGCAGTTCTATTCTCCACAGTTCACACCATCCTTAAACAGCTTTAATTTGCGCAGTCAGGCCTATTGGGATTTCGTGAAAATAAAATTGAGATCACCAAGGTGCGTTGAATCATTTGGATGATAGACAGGATCCATCACATGATGTGTCCAAAATTAATTAGTGAGATTCAAGTTTTCACACTCTGGTAATTGCCCAGTAGGATCTCAGTATGGGATTCTCTTTTTCTGATAATACCTGAGATGAAAAGGGCCTTAGTTATATCAATGATCATCGTCCAAGCACACAGAAACAAATGTATCTAAATACATACATGAAGGAGAAAGAAAGGGTAGGTGCATAATGCAGAAAAGATACCCACATACTTCAATTCATCAGCAAATTAAAGGATGACAAACCCAGGTGGTGACTTATATGAATCTGTCATCTATCTCACGTTCTGGTTCAAAAATGTGACCCCAGCATCTAATTATACATCCGATAACGATTGTTGACGAACCAAGATGTTAACCTGTTGAAATTATTTAATCTCATAAACAGTTTAATTGTGAGGACAAAATAAATTGAAGATCACAATGAAGGAAAAGGATAGAAAATATCAAAAGATAGGGAGAGCTCAGGTGCAGAAAAGTTCTTTGAATGGGTGTAAATCATAGCCGCAAGGGTCCCTTGATAAAGATATTTAAACTCAAAACTCAACTTGATGTGATAAAGGTTGCTGCCATTTTACTATTATAAATCAAAATTAATATTTATTAAATTAAAATCATAGAGTATTGTGAGACCCAAAGTCTTCATTTCACGTGTGGTCCAACTCTCCTATTCTTTGGCTTATTCTCATCATCTCATCTAATAAACCCATTGCTTTCTAGTCTTCTAGTTATGCTTCTTTATTATTTAGATTCTTTGCAACTAGACCCTTGATGTGAAAACAAAAGACGCATGTTGTCGTTATTTTACAATTAGAAATGGCAGAAAGGAAAAATAAATAAATAAAATAATGATCTTTGGGTCACAATGTGGGGTAATACTCGACTCCTACCCCGTCAGAGGACATGTGTCCGACCAATTTTAGGGATTAGGGTTAGAGCGAGGTCAAGGGTTTAGGGTTTAGGTATAAAAATCAAGAGGTGGCCTGGTCAGACGAAAGGGTAGGAGAGCCCCATAAGCCATAATGTGATGGGATAAATACCGAGCCACAGAAGACTTTCCCATCAATCAAGATCCACAACTTGAATGGTGTTTGGAAAATATCATTTCATGTTCTTTTTTTTTTTTTTTTGAAAAAAAAGGATTCTTGTATTTGGGAAAACACAGTAATTTTCCCAAACAAATTTCCCCAATTTTGAGCTTTTCTCTTATTTTCTATCAAACCATCACATAAGCAAAAGGAGGCCTTACCCTTAGCACAAAAAAGAGCTAAACAAATAACAAGCAAGTAATTGTTTTGTCAAACTTGGATAAGCTGAGAATTGCGATATCATGCAATGGCCATAAAAAAAAATTCTAAGTTGTCAACTTCTGATACACCTTTCTCTTAATTTGACATAAATCTTATAAAGTTCAATGAACTGGCAGATTAAATTAAACTCTGGGAAGACTCTCCCCATGAGTAATCTTCTTAGTTTAGAAAGTTTTGGCATCAAACTCTTCAAATTTGTCGGTGGATTAAAGTATTAAACTTAAACGACGAGCTTCCTCTTTCTTTAATGGGCTAGAACGGGTTGGTAGGTGAAATTGGACCTGGTCCATCTTTGTTGCTAATGATGGGATTGACGCTGTATTCTAGTATATATTCTCTGTCATTCTGGAGTCGTGGTTGTGTTTCATTAAATTACTTTCTGCAGTGAACCTATATTTCTTATGGGCCAAAGGCATGTTGCTTAGACTTCAGACATGACAGATTTTCTATTCTATCATTGCTGGGCTACTCTGCCGACATGGTCCATCAAAAATTCCAAATATGTGGCAGGGATATGGAGACCCAAAACAAATGGCACCAACATTCATAGAGTATCAACTCAGCAAATTGGAGTCTTCAGTAGTACTTCAACGTTGATTCCAGTATCTGTATCTGAAATGGGCGGTGGAGCCTTATCTGGGTGTTTTTGGTGGACACCCACCATCCCTGTTTCCTTGCTCGTTTAGGGTTGTATGGTCCTAGCACGGCTTATGTTAAGGTTGTGTATTTTCATCATTCGGGTTTTGCGTGTTAGGCTTGGAAATTCATTTCTTTTAGCCCAAATCAGATCCAGCCAATCCGAACCCGCTTTTACCCTTACCTACTTTCTCCTTAATGGGTGGGCAGGATGAAGTTGCATGGAAGTGGGAATAACGTTATTTTTAATCCTTGTAGCCATCATGGTGATGACGATGTATGAGGATTTTGAACATTTTTTCTTAGGCTGTGTTTGTTTTGGTATAAAATAAGAAATAACTAAAAAGTTGGGGGAAAGTTCTTAAGGAATTTTGTAAAGATTGGGTCAAACCATTTTAGGTTCGTATGATACTATTGAAAAACACTAGGGGCTATGTTTGCTTTGGTAGAAAATAAGAAAGAAACAAAAAGTTGAGGGAAAGTTCTAGGGAATTTTGTAAAACAACTTTTCCTCAACCTTCTGCTTGATTGTTTCTCTCTTATTTTCTATCAAATCAAATATAACTCTAGTGTTTTAGCATGTGAAGGTCCATTTCATCTAAAAAATAAATGTTTTTTAATAGTAGGAAAAATCTATGCTGCCTAAATAATAGCCTAATTAATTATCACTTTTGGTTGATTGGTTATAAGTTTTTTCGGTATCACAATCAAGTCCCCAATAGTATATACTTGTAGAAGAACTTAAGATGGTTTGACCCAATGTTGTTAGACTCGGACCAGACAGAACCATTTTGATGATGGATCATGGGTCTTAACGGTTTGATAGTTTTTTACCTAATGATAGACCAAACTATCTGGGATCTTGGGAGGAGTGGATTGGATACGGTCCTAAGCTTTGGCATTTTTTTTTCATACAAAGTGGCTGCTCTCATACTCAAACTCGTATTCTCACATCAATCAGACAGCCCGGGATTTTACCATTGCACCAAATAATGACCCCTAATGGTTTGATCAAATAAAAGATATATATTCAATATCATCTTTAGGCTGTTTTTTTCTTGATAGAAAACAAGAGAGAGGACAAGAAAAAGTCGGGGAAGTCCTTGGGAATTACAGAATCCGAGCTTGTACTTGGGGGTGGTGACACTTTGCCCTGGATTTTAGAACAAAGCTCTCTCTTGGACAATTATGGGGAGCAATTGGGTAAGTGTGGGTTAACTCACCCATTTAATCCATTTGCCATCAACCTATTTTACTATTCATCAGCGTGGGTCCAAAACGGGTGTGACCCACCCACAGCCAGTCTGGCCTAATCCCACCTGCACCCAATAAATAGGTGGATTCAGGTAATTCCAATTAGTTGAATATGATGTTTGCATAGCCAGCTGTGAAACCAATGATAATACCTCACACTAGTGATAAAATATGTGATGAGAAATTGAATGATTGTGGCCTTATGTTTTTCATGACTGATGTGGAGTATTGTAGGCCTCATATATTTTATCACTGGTGTAGAGCGTTATCATTGATTTCACAGCCTGCTGAATAACTATTGAGTTCAGGTGCAATATAAATGCATAAATTGGGTAGATTACATGGATTTGATCAGAAATGACCACCACTAGCCACTATCTCTCCTCAGATTGTCATAATTTATTACCTAGCAACTAGAGTTAAAGACTTTGGGGTTACACCGCTCCATGCAGCCTCATAAAACAGAGAAATAAAATAAAGGTAAATGGTAAAGACCCCCAATACTATGGGGTCAGTGACAATTACCCCCCCCCCCCCTCCCGATATTTCACTTTGCAACAAATACCTCTCCCTTAGAGTTACATCAATTAACTTGGAAAAAAGATTCTCATTCAGCTGTTTAAATTTTTAAATCTCCACATTATCCTTTCCTTATTTATTTGAACAGTTTATGATTCGATTAGTTTTCTAAATATAATGTTGAAATCTTCTCAATTGCTCTAATAAATCCTTGCAGATTTCTGGTTGAATTCAATATTCATATGAAATGGTAAAAATTTCTGTTTGATTGATATAAATTCATTTGATTATCTTGATTTATTGGAGAAAGGAGTGCATGATTTTTAAATTTTACAATGAGAAGAGACATTCATGTCAATGAAATGAAACAAAAATTTAAAGAAATTTATTTTCTATGTCAGTGAAGTGATTTGTTATTTTAGCTGGTTTCATTTGTAGAAACTGGAGGTATTTTTGGGTCAATTAGGCTCAGTTTGGAAGGAATACAAATACAAATCTGTACAATGCAAATCTATACAAAATAATACAAAATATAAGGTTTTGCGCTCTACATATTTGTATTTGTACTCCTTCCAAATAGAGCCTTAGGTTTTAAGATAAAAGGGTGAAAAAAAATAAAATAAGGAAGGTTAAGGTGAATATTTTGGCAATTTAACACATTCTGCCATCTAGGTTAACAATCAGAGAAGTATTTGTCACAAAGTAAAAGGTCAGGGGGTCTTTGTCACAAAGAAAAGTTCAAGAGGTAATTGTCACTGGCACCATGATACAAAGAGGTCTTTGTAAATTACCAAAAAAAAAATATGAAATTGTCTCCAATCAAGCATATCATCTTTCTTCTTGCCCCTGTTGATGCGACTTTACTATGATGCTATGTGAAATAGGGGCTTGGGTGTGACTGTGTGAATGGGCTAGACCTGGGCGTTATCTGTTGATACTTTGGATGGATGGGTATGGGCTTGAAGCCCATTTCGGCATGGATCATTCACCGCTACCTGGTCCTTAACCCATGTAAGAATCGTACTATACAAAACGGAAAATGCCACCAAAAGTCGAGTGGTATCTGCCACTTTATTGACCAAAGTGTCCCTGGTGTATATTAATACTAGTGGGGTGCACGTGTGTTTCACGTATATGTTTCTGTTGTCAAAATTAGGGGTGTTAATAGTTCGGTTCAGTGCGATTTAGAGAAGATCTCAAACTAAACTGGTAAATTATGGTTTGAGAAATTTTTAAATTGAATCAAACTGTTTTGGTATGGAAACCAAACTGTTTTATTACGATTTCGTGTGGTTTCTAATACGGTTTGAAGACTTTGGACCATTTTATGATTCTTTTGGGCTTAACCCAATTAGAAAGTTCAAATAGCTCCCCTAAAAATTAAAACTTAAAAACTTTTATTTATTATTTTATTATAAAATAAAGAGTTCATTATATATTTATAATTTTACTTATTCCATTTAGATATATTATATATAATATTTATATATATCATATATTCATATTATATAATTTCAGTTTACGGTTTGATTCAGTTTATAAAATTCAATAAACCAAACTGTAATTTAGAAAATTCTCAAAACGAACCAAATTGTTTATAGGTATAAACCAAACCACAAATTCAGTTTGGTTCGGTTCAGTTTTGCGGTTTGAACCGTATAATGAACATACTTAGACAAAATTACATATTTGAATTGAAGTGATTTAAAAAAAAAAGAATTAATTTTCAAGTACCAAAAAAATAACACACAAAAACAACATGGCAACAATAATAATGACTAAACTCACTATGAATTTATAATTCAACTTTAGCGTTATAATCATTATTTGAACAGTAATCAGTCAAAGCTACTAAGCTAGCAAGTGAATATAATGAAAATGACTCATTAGCTCCACCTAACAATTGAGCATGAAAAAATATTACAAATGGAAAATGTAAGTTCAAATATCTTCAATCATTCTCTAATTTAAACTCCTCGTCATTACTCCAAAAGAAATTAAACTCCTCTTCTTGTTTTCTTGTTTCCTTCCATCCAAAAGCATTCCTTATATATTGGTCCAAAACGACCATGTCAAAACAGAAATAGTAGTCTTCCCAAAGCTATTTAAAAGTAAAGAGTCGAATCATTACCTCAGTAGCAAGTTATAGGGTTGTATAATCACCTTTCTCTTCATATAAAATGCTATACGCCTAAAACAAATTAACCAAAAAAAGCATAACAAAAAACCAAAAGAGAATGCAAGTTAAATCAATTTAGAATTTTAGACAAATTAAAAAATAATAATGAACTAACTACTTTGTTGAGTGAATTCTTATTTTGGGATTCTAAATTGTATCCAAAGAAAATGAAATAGCATTGGAATGCTATAACATACTACACCCCTATTTAGGTTTAAATTTGGAGGATTTTTATAAATATAATCACATTTCTATTAAAATGGGGAGATACATCCATTCAGCTTATCAATTAAGTTTATCCTTGAAAGATAAATTCTGAACTTATCAAGATAATTTGATTCTATTTAATATCATGAAAACAACCCAAAGTAATGTGAGAGTTGTTCAGCCACATTGATACTTGATAAAAATTTAACCAACATCATGACTACTTGTTCATGTATTCCTTTTTTAGGACACTTGTCTCTCTCGTTTATAAGGGTAAAATATAAATCTATGAATTTACTAGATTGGCTGTCAACCCATACAAAATTGTATTATTAATAGGGGTAGATTTATAAATAAAAATAAGGTATTGTATCAATTAAATAATGAGGTATATGTTAGTTTGGTTGTTTTGTATTATTAATAGGGGTAAAATTGGAAATAAAATCAGAATGTTCAACGACGAAGAGCCCTTGATCATTCTCAATTTTAATAATGGATAATAGAAATTTCAGCTTTCAGCCTGTTTTAAAACGGAGTAAATTACGGACACTATTGGAGGAGGTTGTGAAACTTAACCTCCAAACTTTATTTTGTGACAAATACCCACACTTTTGGCTTAACACTTTGTCCCCTGCCATTATCATTCCGTCAGTTAACTACAATTTTAAGACCATGTTATCCTTCTGACTTGGTTTATCTAAAATAATAATTCATTAAATGTTTCTCTTGAGGAAGGGCATTAATGGTTCACACACCCTCTACGGAAGTGCTATTGAATTAGTGGTTTATCTTCAACAACTTGAACAAGTGGTAGATCTTCAAATACTGTGCTTTACAAAGGGTATTTTCATATTTTTCATTATTGTTGTTAACCTATTGAATCTTGAAGGGGATAATTTGGTACATTTACTTCACAATTAATCCTATTAACTGCCCAGGGGCAAAGTGATTGAATCTAACAACTACATGGGTCTTTGTCACAAAATAAATAAAGTTTCAGGGAATAATAAGTATCACAACCCTTAAAAATATAAGGTGTGCGTCTGTATTTACGTTAAAGGAATAAAAAATAATTACCTGTTGAGTGATAGATCTGCATTGACCAGTCCCTATTTGGTTAGGGTCGATTCTTCTATAAGCCAATAATTGAGTTCCGGGTTGTAGTTTGGGTTGATGTAAAACCTATGTTGAATCCAACCCCTTGACATTGTGGCATTGAAATATGTATATATATGCTTAGTTGAGTATAGGTGTGATAAATAAAATGGGGCGAGGCAGGTTTGGTATCCCCTCCATTTGATCAGTTGTGGCATTGAAGCTCATGGTAGAATTTCGAACCTACCTTGTAGGGGTCAGTTTTAGGTTTTTGGAACCAGAGCCTACCCTGTGAAGGTCGGTTTTGGTCTTAGCGGTTTCGGGGTCAATTCTAGGATCTACTCGTGGAATCTGTTCTTTTTTTTTTTAATTTACCCCTTCAAGAAATTAAAATGAAACATATCCTTCAGAAACTTGATTTTCAATAATGATAATATATAGTTTAAAACTTGTATTATCTTTATTGGTTAAATTGAGTAATTCAATATGTAGATTATTATAGTAAATTAATATATGGTTGAAAATTTGTTATTATAATTTAAATTTTGTAAATACTAACTTTTACATTATTTATTATACACATACAAATATTAAAATGAAAAAAAAAGATCAAATCACTTAAATAACTCGATGATCAAATGAGACCATGGCTTTTATAACCATGAGCGCTTGGGCTCAAATCTTCACATCCTTAAAAAATACTTTGGGGTTTATTTCAAAGCAAATTTGGCTTCAAAGCTAGTTCCACCAAGACTAACTAAGACTAGTTCATCGGGTCAGTTCGGGTAAAGTAAACCTCTAGATCTTAAAACCATATTCAATTCTAAGAATTTGGAACTAAATCCTACTTTATAATACATTGGATAGAGCCAATTCAAGGCCGATTTAAGATTGATTCCACTCGGTTCTGAGTATAACCTACCCATTTACTCTCCCCTAATTAGAGGTTGATTCAATCCAAACAAAATAGTTTAGTCACATCTAATATCCAATATAAAGAAACAGAGCATAGAGACAATGGAGAGTTTCTTCAATACATGGATAAGCTTCTTCAATAATCAATATTATATATAAGTGGTGTACTTCCCACTCTTTGGTCAATTTGTTTAGTTTCCTAATTTAATTTAAATTAATAAGATCTATTCGAATCTAGTGTAATTTAATTTAATGAAGTATTTATCCGTACACCCACCCAACAACCTATACACAGCATCCCCTCGTGAAAATTATGAGATGGATTGAACTCAAATTACCCCTTAGATTATAGAACAAATGTAATTTGATCTCCTAGACCAAAATAAAAAAGGTAAAATTTAAAAAAAATAAATAAATAATAATAAGCACAGCCTTTGTTCTTCAGTTGATAGTGGGTTAAAGAAAATTGCACATATGGAGTTTAAATCAGCCTTCCACAAGATTGTCGCCCACAACATTTTACAGCATATCTCTATCGTGTATTGGAAACATTTCTGATGATATTATCATTTCTAAGATTATGATCGGAAGATGTTCCAATACAAGACGGGGATGAACTCTGTGGGGGGCACTCTTGTAGGGTTGATTTGGTCTCGCATGTAAACCAAAGAGGTCACATCTGTTGTGACCGTAGTCGAATGCAACATCCAATGAAATTTTCATTAAGAACACACCGACATATTAGAGAAAATCAAAATATCACAAGGACTGTTTTTTTTATTTTATCTAAAACATTGATTTGATGGCATTTTATTGGGGTCGTTTGTATTACGTTTCCCTCCCTTCCCATGTGTCTCTTACTTTCCCTTTTTCACTTACCAACCTCAATTACTTCTTATTGTCAATTTTATCCCATCACTCTTTCTACTTTTTTGATTCCTTCCTCCTCTCCCCTCTTGTTCTGATGTTCTCCACTCTTCCATCTGTTAGTAAATTTGCTTATTCATTCTATCACACAGCTGGGGCCTCCCCTAACGTGTAGCCAACACAAATTGGCTTTGACTCCCATATGAATCTAAAATCATATTGATTCATAATTTAAAGGGAAAATCGATGATTAAAAGCCATGATATGAATACCACCTGAGTAATCACCTCTTTTATGATTCCAATTGATTGATTGCAAGTTTTTCCTATATCATGTTTTTTTGGTATGGTGGTCAAACTTTAATCTAAATTAAAAAGATAGATCAAATCCTTAAATCGCAATTCGCAAATCATAAATTTCTGGGCCCAATCCACTAATTCTAGGCATAGGCTTAAACTTTGTACCATAGGCCTAATTTGAGCTTGAACTCCCACCAACGCGGGAAATTTATATGTTGGGCCCGTACACAAATCTTCCAGACTTAATTCAGCCTAGAGTTATAAGTTTTTCCGCTTTGGAAGCCCATCAAAGCCCATATAGGACCAAACTTTTGGTTAATATTTCAAGTTTATAATACAGGTCAGATTGAGCCCAAATTAGGTTATCACCGTTATCCTAGGTGCTAAGCCCGGCCATGATCAGCCTAGTTCAGACTCACTGTCATTAGCTAAGTAACTATACATTCTATGTGGCATACAATTATTTCCATATAAGCTGCATAACTATTGATCTACCTTTCTTTTTTATTTTAAATATTGTGATGTGTCAAAAGGTTACTATGTGGAATTTCTCTTGCTTTTTTTCAACCAGTTGAAGGAGTGTTTATAAATATGGCGAGTGCCGTAAATGGGTCAATTTGGGGAAAAAAAAAACATATTGGATTGGATTGGATTTAGTTATTAAAAAAAAAACTATCATGAAATTTAAACTTAAGGCTGTAGGAAAAAGTTAGGGAAATTTATTTGTAGAAAAACTTAAGGCTGTATTTGGTTTGAAGGAATGTATTTCCTTACCTTTTCCTTTAAACCAAACGTGCAATTTTATATAAAAATATGCATATACAGAATACTATTATCAGATTCAGATTTAACCAGATTGAGCTTATTCATCTTGATTACCAGAAAAAGAAAATGGATTGGGTTTATTCACCTTGATTGCCCAAAAAAAAAACCAAACTTGATCGGGTTAGGTGGAATAGTAGAATTCTGGATGTCAAAGGCTTTGTTTTCTTGTTTCAGTGCATCGTTGTATGTGTGTATTGGGGGGTTTGCATAGCATCGGGAGGGGCACCTGGAATGGTCCATTCCAATTTCAACTATTTGGTTGATCGGAATCAAAATCCATTCCCATAATATTCTCCCATTCGAGGGTCCTTTCCCCTCCCTGGAAATAAGAATTTAGTCCAACCAATTCTAATTCTAAGTCTAACCTGAATCAAACAGAACAGATGAGGGAATAGGCCATTCTGATTCTAATCACAGAGCATTTCAATTCCGATTCTAATTTCATTTCAACTGCAAATCAAATGAATTCTTAAACTTCTTCGATGATACATTTGCTGATTATTTTTCAGGGTTCGGATGTAGTAGGTACGCTAAGTAAGCACAATGAGTGAGTACATAATATCTGTGTGACACGTGTCCCAATTAATGTGCCTTTTATTTAAACGTTTTTGTTTGTTAGATAGAAATTATCCATTATTTTATTATCTTTGTAAAAATAATTAAAAATAAAAAACAATAAATAAGAAAAACGTAAATGAGTTCCAACTCCCAATACATTTAGGTTTTCCTTTCACATTGTTTTTTATTTTTAATTATTTTGACAAAGATAATAAAATAATGGATAATTTCTGCACGAAACAAAAATGTTTGGATAAAAGGCGCATTAACTGAGACATGGGTCACTAAGCTATTATGTGCTCACTCATTATGCTTACCTAACGTGCCTACTACATCCGAACCCTATTTTTCATACATCATAAAACAAGAAAACCTAATAAAGCACGGCCCCACACTGTATGAGGAAGTTCAATTAAATCTAAATTAACTTGCATGAGATAAATAAGTTAGTCAGTCAATTCGCCACTTCATTTCCTTGTAAGTGTGAGAATAAGCCATGTGCATATGATTATCTTCACCCAGTTTTTGACAAGAAGTGCATCTCCAAGGCGGCTGATTTGCTGATATTGTTTTGAAAAAGATAAAAACACCCCTTTAGATTGTAGGTATTTTGAGTGAGTTGGGGATCTTCTACCAATAAAATACGTTCCAACCCCTACCAATTGGATTTAACACCTCACATCTCATCATGAAACTGGACCCACCATGAAAGTGGCACCTGCCATGAATGAGATATGCCGTGTTAAATCATGTTGATGGGCTGTTGGGATGTATTTTATTGGTAGGTGATCTGGACTCATTTTGAGTTTATCTCTTTCATTCATTCATGTAATTGGGGATGCCAATCACGTGGTTCATGTTAGAGCTTAATATAGCTTAAAGAGGTAAAGACCAAAAGCTTCTTTTCCGTCCATATAATCAGGGATGCCAATCTTGAAACCTTATGTTTCTTTCCAGTTCCTAAAATGTGAACGGCTTCAAAGATGTTTAGAAATCATTGACTTTGGTCAATCTAGTTGAAGAGAATCTTTCGGTTTTTATTTTAGGCTCAGTTTAGGAAGAGTACAGATATAAACATGTATAATGTAAATACAAAACTTAAAAATATAATATACAAGATTTACACTAGACATTTGTTTTTCTTGCTCTTCCCAAACTGAGCCACATTCTTGGCTAAATTATTTAAACCTTCCTTGAGATTTGATTCTAAAATTCTGCCTACATCCTATATGGCTTGGAAGAAAAAGTCTGCTGCAACCATGGTTGCATGCCACGACCAATAAGATGCAAAAAGAAAAACTAAATGAAAATAATTGCAAGAGAAAAGCAAATTATATATATTTTATATTATCTTATATTGTATAAACTATAATATTAGTTGGGACCCTTGTTATGCACAGAATCTATAAAGTGAAATTGAACATGGGTTAAGCTGATCCCAAGCCACCCAATCGATGGATAGATCGGTTGGTATGGCCACTGAATTGCTCTAACAGACTAGGAATTTGAGGTTATGGGTATGCGGGATCATCTACCCCATTGTGTAGTTTAATAAATCAAAATAAATAAATAAATAAAAGATCTTGTGTTAGATTTTGATAATATACTAGTGGGGACTCATGCTATGCATAGGATTTATTAAAGCGAAAGATAAATAATAGAAAGAGTCATTTATTAAAATCTACCCTATAGATAGTATTTTACTAAAACACCACTTATAATTTGCAAGGAATTTAATCAATCTTCCTTTAGATGATAGTGGAAAATGACAATGTTGAGCCAAATGTTCATTTAAATAAATTTAATTAAAATAAAATAGAAACAAAAATATCATTTTTGCCCTTAATAAGACACGGGAAATCACTCTATTGGCTATATTTGGCCAATTTTGCTATATATATAAAAAAGTGTTAAGGGTATTTTTGGAATAAAAAATCATGGGCTTAATGGCAAAACAAACACTTTTTAATAAAAGATTGATTAGATAAATAAGTTATAAAATATATGGGATGTTTTAGTAAAATGAAAACTATAAGGTAGGTTTAAGTAAATATGTAAAACTATAAGGTGTGTTCTAGTAAATGACCCTAATAGAAATACGTAAGATTTGTTTTATATTTTTAATTTTTTAAATAATTAATAATTATTCATATTTTATATACTACTTTTAATAAGTTTTTATAATACAAAAATAACAATAATTAATTTCAGTTAGGTTTATTCGTCAAACTTATGAAACCAACCAACCCGATCAACTCGACCCGTGTTGACCGGTTTTCCAGTATTTTATATCGGCTTTGGTTCAAAAATTTTGACTGACCTTTTGTGAAAACCGACCCAAACCGGTACAACTTGGGTGGGTCGGTTTTCACAAAAGGTTAGCCGGTTTCAGCCAACGTTTTTGAACTGCCGTTGACTCGAACGGTCGGATTGTTTGGCCCAGGAACCGTCCAGGCAACTGGTTCCGTTTTACCCAAAACCCATAATCTGGTAAAAAACCGTTGACCCGGGCAGTCAAACTGTTGACCCATTCAATAGTTTTTTATTGTTTTTTTATTTTTTTAATTTTGCTGTCAGAACGGGCTATTCGTTCGAATTGGACGGTCAGACCGTTGACCCTAAAATCAGTGGCCATAACGGTTCCATTTTTGGGTCATTTTTTAAAATATTGGTTTCAGCTAACCAACTCCCCAACCTGAGTAAATCAATTTGATTGGCCAAATAGCCTATGATAGGACCGAATTCATGAACACTCATAATTTTAGCTAAATTAATAGTCTCATTTTCGATAAATAACAATAATTTAATCCCCAATAATTATTGAAAATTTATAGTAAAAATACACAATTATTAAAAAATACAATAATAAAAATATATGAATTCACATTTGCGCCGCACAATGTCCCACATCACATCCCCGTCATGTATTGGGAACATCTCCCGATGATTAGATGTTCCCAATACACCACAGGGATGTGCTGTGAGACGTTGTGGGGCGCCCCGTCTTGGGGCGCAGATCTGAACTCTCTCTCTACAGAGAGATTAACAGTTGTTAATTATTCATAATAAAATTACATAAATAACAATTGATCATTTAAATTACAGTAATGAATGTTACTTTTCTCTTGATGCTAAACCCGGCCCAACCCATTACCCCTGATAAAAAGATATACGCCCACCTCGAGGTAGACCTATCGCATGGCCCATGCATCTCCAACCAAACAATTCGAGATTTGTAAAAGACATGCATACCATAAACTGTCACCAAGAGATGAAGAGAGAGAAGAAAAAAACTTCTACACGCGTAATTCGATAACACAGTTCAAGTACCCGAAAAAAAAAAAGAAAAAAAATCAACACAATTTACCACCGTTAATTTTGGAGTCTTCTGTAAATTAATCCAATTTATATTTGCTGATTTCTGTAAATTAATCCAATTTTGGAGTCTTCTGTAAATTAATTCAATTAATCCAATTGAATTGGATCGGCTTTGATAATGTGATCCATTTATTAATAAGTGTACATTTGTCTGTGGGTAAAAATAATAGGATCCATTTATTATCATAATACATTTATGTGTGGATAAAAATAATTGTACACACACCAAAAAAAAAAGGATTACAGTGGAGAACAAGAAAAATACAGGCAAGTCTAATGCGGAACACACAACTTTATTTACTGCAATACAAACAGGTGTCTAAGGTCTTTCAGATCAAACACACAACTTTGTTCGTTTTTTTTTTTAAAGGTCATTTACCTAAGTTCATTTACTCATTAAATGTTTTTCTGAATAATATTTAATTGGGTAAGTTCATTTATGCATGTTTTTTATTTATAAGTAAGTGATATAATGATTTTTTTACTTATAAAAAGTAAAATGTTAAAAATGAGCAAATTTATCCCAACTTATTTACCCACCTAAAAGTGGGGGTGTCAATGGAGTGATTTTGGGTTAGACCCGTCCAAATTGATTTTGATTTGGATCCAGTCTAAAGTATTTATTGGATTGGACTAGACTTGGTCCATCCGTAATAGATTTATATTAGATTGAACCAATATCTGGTCCATTGATAGAAGATAAGAATGCAAGTGTCAATGGGCCAAGTTTGGATTTGAATCAATCTACAATAAAACCAATTTGAATAGATATGATGGTTCATACATTGAATTGGACTACTCCAAAATGGAACAAAATATTCACTTGATCATATTGGATCAGATCCATTTGTATTGGGTTTATAATTGACCAGGTCAAATTGGACCAAATCTGGTCGGATTGACACTTCACACCCCTACTTAAAAGGTGGATAAGTTTTACCTAGATAAATGAAACTAACTTTATCATGGGGCCTAGTACTTATAATTAGAAAAAAAAACACAATAAAGTTAGGGACTGTTTGGCAACTCTTTTTTGGAAGATCTGGAAACTCTGACGGTGAAAAGATGATGTGAGCTTTTGCATCAAGATCTTAACAGCTTAAAGACCGTTTGGTTAAGGCGTGTCTGTCAGTGCGTCTTTTTGTGCAAAGATGAATTGAAAAAAAAAAGACGAAAAGTTCAATTTGAAGCTTCATTCATAACCTGAAATGAGCTTCTTGTATCTTTTTGGGGCTACAGCTTTCGATGACTAAATCTTTTTTCAACCAAACATAAAAAAATCAAAATATGGGCTGTTGAGCTTCTAAAATGCCGACAGCCAGCACAAAAAGACACACCAAATAGGGCCTTAATCAATAGATATCACTTTTCCATTAACCAACTTTCTCCCTCTCATTTTATGGAAGATGATGACAACTATTTTTTTAAGCCTTTTGCTCTTTTGAAGGGATAGGTCATATCCCCAATCCTTGTGATTATTAATAAATTTCCTTTCTTAAAAAAAGAGTGACACATAAATACATGTATAGAAGACCCTTTCTAATTTAAATTTCAGTTTTTTTAAAACTAAGTTGGATTAGTGATTTAGAGACTTATTTTTTCTATTTGTAATATATATTTTCTCATTTAATATTTAATTTTATAAATTTATGTTGGTTTTATAGATTTTGAGCTTCGAATCAAACTGGATACCCATATAAACAAATCGAATTCAGATCCATATTTTACACATCCGTCAGATATAAATATACTCCACTTTTATTTGATTCAATTGTTTGCAGCCTTGGTCTTTCTTTATCCAAGTTTCCTAAAATCCATCTCTAATGCTATCTGAAACTGTCTTCTTCAACGCCATTATAGCTTCAACGACATCAATAGCTGCTTTTTACTTAGTAGGTGTTTGACATCGGTGTTCTGTATGTCTGAATTGTAAGCATCAGAAAATGATGCTTATTTTTTTTTTTGTTTGGAAATGGTGCTATTATATAGGCTGTTTTTAGGGAAAACAGTACTAATTTTATTTGTTATCAGTACTATAGAACCATTTTCGGCATTGGTCTACATCCAAGATGATGCGACATCATTGCACCACTCGCAGTAACGAGTTGTTTTTTAAGAAAACATTGAATTTGATGTTCCTTTAGATTATACTTTCCCAATTTCCAAGACATAATCTAGAGTAACATTTTTTCCAGAAAAATGATATCAAACAAAAGGTCATTTTCTAAAACACCGCTTTTTCTGATATAACACCTATGTGGCACTGTTTTCTCAGAAAACAACATCTAAGCACCGCCTTAATTGTTTTAAAGAAGCTAATAAAAGCTTGCTCGAAAGGGTTTCAGAGTTTATTGAATTGCACCGACAGAACCAGTACTTTGAAAAAACTACTAAAACTAGTTTTATCGAAAGTCTATTAATTTCTTAGTTGAATAAAAGCATATTTGAGCTTTTTGGTTTGGTTTTTTTACCAAATATTTCTTCTATAATTTTCATGTTGGGCCCACCAAAGCCACAAGCCGTGAAATCTCCCAAAATGGTCACCCAAAAGCCATTTTTTTTGTTGTTAAAAGAAAGCATATTAGGCTTTCCAAGGGTTTTCACCAAATATAACTTCTAAGTTGTTCATTAGAAGCCCACCTTGCAAAGCTAGTGCACAAACCCCTTCCAAATGGGCAGTGGTTGTCATGCATCGCGTTCTACACTGCTACTAAGAATGTGTTCTCCAGGTTCAGTGGCAGGTAGATCTAAGAAGATTGATTCATTGAAAGTGAATGGCGATGGCCATTCCAGTATTGATGCGGATTTAATTCATGCAACTGCCGACTTTGGAGAGTAGGGTTATTGGTGGTTCTATCACCAAATACCCTAAAAAAATGCAGAAAGTGAATGGCCATGCACCTGATGGCTCAGTTGCTGTACTCTCTTTCACATTTTATCTTCCACTCTGACTGAGAATTCCCTACTTCAAATTCATCTATTGGGTTCCTCTCACCACTTCCTGTTACAGTATTCCTACGATCTTTTGCCTAATGGGTTCAACTCAAGGTTCTAAATATTAACACGGGCAGATACGCCCTTGTGGTGGTGCTTTTTTTTTTTTTTTAATGTATCACTTTTTTTTTTTTTGAAATTGGTTCAGAGGGGTTGGTTTAAAGCCCGGCTATCTTTTGAACCAGTAGCTGACCCGATACAACCCCTGTAGGGGCGTATCAGGAAGCCACCGGCACAATACGAGCTGATACATGTCAATATTATTTACCAGGGGAATAAAAACATTTATCCATGTTCTTTTTGTTGGAATGTCAGTTGCTTAGATGAGATAATTTCTCAAAGGGCCCTGACTAAAAGTGTAACTTTGGCGGGTTCAATCTGAACTCAATTCAATTTGATCCAAGTTTTTGCATGAATAGGTCTTAAGTTTTTGGGCTTCAAGTTATGTCCAGGTTAGAAAACTTGGCCTTGACCTAAACTAAAATTGGGCTTAGGTTGAGGTCTCGGGTAACCCAAGCTTATGGTAAGAAATACATACATGTATTTGTTTTCTACACACAGATGTGGTAATTTTGTTAATATACATATGTGTACGTGTGATTCAAAAATTTTAGTAAGGGTAATTTTGTTCTTCATTCTTTTTGGCTTTTTCACTTTTTTGCACACACTCATACTTGTGTAATTTATGCCTATAAGAATTCTACTTTGAGTCCGTTTGGGGTAATGCCATTCCACCAAGAATGAAAATGGGATTTCGATTCCACCCAATCAAATAATTGAAATCAGAATAGTCCATTCTGATTCCGATTCTAAATTATTCTGGTTTTGATTCTACACCCTTGTTCCTATATGAACAAAATGGGGCCTTTGAGTTTAAGCTAAAATTCAACTTTCCCTGCATTCATTAAAATACTTTTATATCTTAGTATTTTGCTTGAATCCCACATAAGATAATTGCAAGAAGTTCTTAAACTTATTACTAGGAGTTGGCTTTTACCTTATAAAGACTTAAACAGGGGGTGTATATATGTATACACCATAACCAAATTTAACTTTTATAACTAGCACCATAACCAATACAAGTATCTACTTTATATATATATATGTATGTATGTATCTATAAATTTATTGATAAAATTTTATGAATATTTTTAATTCATTTTACTTTTAAATTGGATTTAAAGCCCAATAAAAGATGATTGTATAAAACTTCATAAAATCTTTTAAAACCCTAGGTTGTATAAAACTCCCAGTGAGTCCATCAGTTAAACATTACATAATGTTAAAAATATTTTTTTTATGTATTTTTTAAATAAAATCATCACTATAAAATGCCATCGTTAGGAAATTTAAATCTATTATCTGGTGTCCACATGAGAACATCGTCCTAGAGAGACATTCAATTATCTGAGAATGATAAAGTATTTTTGATATTATATAACGTTTAAGTGGTGAAATAGTATGGGATGAGCCCTAATATCCATTTTTGAAAATTCAGGTACTAAGTGTTGTAATTGAAAATTCAGGTACCAATCTGTCACTACCCCCAAAGTACACATGGTAGCTATATATAATTTACCTTTTTTTTTTTCGTTTTTTTTGACGAGCATCTGGTTCTCCGCTACTCCGCTTCAGCCTTTATGAATAGCTCATCCGAATTCAGCCTAGTTGGATCTTCAGCTGAGTTCCGAGTTAGCGAATAAGCGCGCTGTATGCCTGGAAGGCAATCGCTTAACGAGTTACGTGCACTTATAAATACGACCCCCTCCAGACTCCCGCTCCGTCGTTGTTCCATACTTTGCGAGTCGCGAGTTGTGAGGCTTTTGTCTTCTGAGAGAGAGAGAGAGAGAGAGAGAGAGAGACGATGGAGAATGCGTCGGGGAGCGCTTCTCTCCCAGGAGGGCCAGACGCGAAGAAGCGGAGGGTGTGCTACTTCTACGAGCCTTCAATCGGAGACTACTACTACGGACAGGGCCACCCAATGAAGCCCCATCGGATCCGTATGGCTCACAACCTCATAGTCCACTACTCTCTTCACCGTCGTATGGAGGTCAACCGCCCTTATCTTGCCGGTCCTGATGACATCCGCCGCTTCCACTCCGACGATTACGTCGACTTCCTCGCATCCGTAACACCCGAGACTCTCCACGACCACACACACGCCCGCCACCTCAAGCGCTTCAACGTCGGCGAGGACTGCCCCGTTTTCGACGGCTTGTTTGCCTTCTGTCAGGCGTCCGCCGGAGGATCAATTGGTGCCGCTGTTAAGTTGAACCGCGGGGATGCAGATATTGCCTTGAATTGGGCGGGTGGATTGCATCACGCGAAGAAGAGTGAGGCCTCTGGCTTCTGTTATGTCAATGATATCGTTCTGGGGATTCTTGAGCTTCTCAAGGTGAACAGGGTAAGAAGCCATTTGTTTCAATACCCACTCGACTTTATCATTCTCCTGGTTTCCCCATCTTTCTTTCTTTCTTTCTTTTCTGTGTCCTCTCGGTTTCTATTGATCCTTTTGCCTTTTCTTTTCCCGTGGATTTTTTGATATTATATGTAGCTTAGGTTCTTTTTGATGTCTTTTTTAGATATTTCCTTGTTGACTATTTTGAGTATTTACTACTTGATTTTCTGGTATCTTTTTTCTACTGTAACCTATTTTAGTATTTTTCTGGAGGAGGCTTTGTGCGTTATTGTCCTTGTATGATTTTCTGGATCTATTTTTCTTCCCTTTTGTTTCTTTTACCTGAAATTTTAATTTTGGTATTGTTGAATGTTTGTGAGCGCAAAGTTTAGACCGTGAGATACATGATTACAAACATCATGAATGCCGTTGGTATCTCTAAGCAGGAAAAAGATCTAGTCTTTGCCTTTGTATTCTAGTTTTCTGTCTGTTAATCGACACAATTTGCAGTCCACTGAAAATTGGAACTAAGGGCAGAGTAGCTGAAAATACATAATTAGTTCATTGGAATGAGCCAACATTTGTTTAGTCCTTTAGGGTATTACCCAATTTAAATTCCGAAGCGATGTTCTCAATTCTCAAGCGTTCCATAGTGTACATAGATAGAATTGTGAAAGCATTCGGTTTTCTTCCTGATTTTATTCTCCAATAGCAGCTTGGAAACTACAGGATATGTTATTTAATTGTTTAATAGATATCAATGTGTAAATATGGATGACCTTTTTTTTGTTTGATCCATCTGGTTCCATTGGGCAGCGTGTACTGTATGTAGATATTGACATTCATCATGGAGATGGTGTTGAGGAGGCATTTTTCACCACTGACAGGGTTATGACAGTGTCTTTCCATAAATTTGGGGACTTCTTTCCTGGGACTGGGCATCTTAAGGACATTGGAGCAGGCCCTGGGAAGTATTATGCTCTCAATGTCCCACTGAATGATGGAATGGATGATGAGAGTTTTAGGGGACTATTTCAGCCCATCATTCAAAAAGTCATGGAAATCTATCAGCCAGATGCAGTTGTTCTGCAGTGTGGTGCGGATTCTTTATCTGGTGACAGGTTAGGTTGCTTCAACTTGTCAGTGAAGGGCCATGCAGACTGTCTTCGCTTTCTCAGATCCTTTAATGTCCCTCTGATGGTCTTGGGCGGTGGAGGATATACAATCCGTAATGTTGCTCGTTGCTGGTGCTATGAGGTATTTTCTGCTTCTTATTGCTTCTCATAATATCAAGCTTTTGTTTCTGATTACAATTAAAATTTAAACCATTTGAGTCCATCTGTTTTCATGTTCAGACAGCAGTTGCTGTGGGGGTAGAACCTGACAATAAACTTCCTTACAATGAATATTATGAGTACTTTGGCCCTGATTATACTCTCCATATTGAACCAAGCAACATGGAGAATCAAAACTCGCCAAAAGATTTGGAAAGAATGAGGTAAGCTTCAAAAAATACTACTGCTGTAGTACTTTATTTGTTTATGCTACAATACATTAAGCTTATTCCTGAAATCTGTGCTATGGAAACTGAATGAAGTCACACAGTTGGGTTTTATTACTTGTTATGCCTCCTTTCAGAATTTGTAAACATCTCAATGCCTTCCAGATGCATTCATGGAAATTAGTTTCCGTGAAGTCATTATTTGCTAATCAGTAAAAAAAATCATTATTCATTAGGATGCGCATTTTAATATTTCCATTGTGCTAATATTGAACGATGCAATTTTGTTGCTAAAGCATCAGTATAGACCCTTACAGTTTTGATCAAAATTATTTGGCTGTATTAGCTGTATTTTTAAGTGCAAGTTAGATCAATTTTTTTATCATGAATACCTACTTGTAATCTTGTTCATGTTTTAAAAGGTGCTGGAGGCACATAATAAAGGCATACACATCCAGTTTAGAGGCGTACACCCCATGAACATTCCAATAAGTTCGGCTAAAGGCGTACACCTCCAGTGGGTGCACCATTTTGTCACTTTCCCCATTATATGTCAACATAATATAGGGGAGAAAAATTGTCCAAATTTATTTATTTGTAATATTATAATAAAATGTTATAAATGGAAGTAGATATTTTATTATAATAAATCTTTTATCAATGCCTGTATTGCCAAGGGCCCATACTGTTGTTTCTGAACCATTCCACTACAACCCAAGAGTTCTACCACCACATTTCTATAGTTAAGACTTTCACCTAAATTCAGTCCATGTAGAACTGCCAACAACTCCTTCCCCTATTGAGCTGGAATAAATTGCCAAAATTTCACCTAAAGTATTCCTGAACACTCTCTCTATTTCTGAATAGGAATGAGGTAAGGAACTCCAAAAAATTGAAGAAATAATACTCTTCCATTTCCAGTGCTTTTATGCAGTATGCACCATTGACAGTGTGGTTCCTGATTTAGGAGTTAGTGTGGGATGTAGTACCAAGGGAGGCGAGACATCAGTTGGTACAACCTTTTGAGGGAGAGGATATTAAATGAGCAATATTTGGCTTAAGGATACAAATAACATTTTGATGGCTTTTTACCAAGAATGCATGGAGATGATCAAAGAGAATCTCTTGAAGGTGTTTAAGGAACTTAATTAGACAGGGAAATTCAGAAAGGGGATGAATGACACTTTTGTTTCACTTATTGTGAAATGACCTAGAGCTTCTTCTCCAAATGATTTTGGGCTGGTAAGTTTCGTGATCAGTCTTCATAAAATCATTGTAGAGGTTCTTTGTTATCTTCCATCCCTGTCCCTGGGGTGTTTTGTTTGAGGTCACTCTAGACCAACTATTGGTTGCAATGAAGTGGTTAATAATATTATGGTAGGGAAAAGGACTTTTTGATCATGTAGATTGGAACTTCTTGAAATGAGTGTTTCAGACAATGGACATTGGGAGGAGGTCTTAGGCAAGGTCACTCTCACTGATGTTGTTCATCCTTGTGGTAGAAGTTTTTAGCAGATTACTTAATTAGGCTGATGAAAGAGGCATTTTAAGGTGTTTTCAAGTAGGGATGAAAGAAAGGGTTGTGTTTCACCTACAATTCATTGACAACAACAACATTTTGGGATAATATCTTGAGGTGAATTTTAGAAATTTAAAAGCCATTTTGAAACTGTGGAGAGGGTGCATGTTGAGGATTAGACTTTTCAAATGCAACATTACAGAGATTAGTATAGATCCAGTAGAATTGGAAGAATACACAAATATTCTATTCTAGGGTGTGGAGTTATAGGAAGCCCCCTTAAATCTCTTCAGTTCCTCTTAGGAGAATTCTAGAGAGTCCTCTTTCTGGAATGTAGTAGTGAAAAGGTTCTCAAAAAAATTGGCAGCTCGGAAAAAGAATTACATTTCCTTAGAAGGTAGGACCGTAACTATGGAAGCAACATACCCCAACTTGTGAGAGTACTTCTTGTAGGTGTTCAAAGCGCCAATAGAAGTTGTAAAAAGAATCAATAAAATTGTTAGTGACTGTTTATGGAGTGTGTGAAGAAAGAAGAGAGATGGAGGTCTAAGGTAATGGCGAGGAGCAAAAACACAATTTCTTCTTAGAAAATGGCTTTGGAGATTCTGTATTGAATCTTATTCTGTTTGGCATGGCAAATATGGATTTCATCAAAATTGCCATGGCCTTGGATTGGCTAGTAAGATAACATTGAGATACCTGTGGAAAGCCATCGTGGCAACCTACCCTCTATTCTTAGGACACATTAAGTATGACCCTATTTCAGGCCATAGAGTGAGATTTGGGAAAAATGTTTAGTGGGGACTGGGGAGAGAGGCCCTTGTGCATTCAATACCTTAGACTCCTTGGGCATCAATTGTGATTTTGGTTTAAGAGAGGTATCAGAGATAATGAGGGTGAGGAAGTGGTCAACCTCTTAGATCTCCTCAAAGATATTTTATTTCTCCATGAGGGACTTAACCAGAGAATTTGGACCTTTAACGCGTTCTCTGTCTCTTTTCTGAAGTCACCTGATATGACTCTTCTGTCCCCTAAACTTTGTTAGTTTGAACTCTTTGGGATGGCCCTACTCCACTAAAAATCAAAGCCCTTTGGGAAGATATATCGAAGGTTATCAATTTATCAATATTGCTGAGATGGTTCAATGAAGACCATGAACTTAGTGCCTCTCCCTTCATATGTGTGTCCTTTGCTTGAAAAGTGGTGAGAATGTCAACAACTTTTTCCTCAATTGCCCCTTCATCACAAAGATGTGGAGCCAATATTTCCCTTTTATTTGGTTCTTCATCTCCACTAGCTTATATAATGGACTCTACTCCTATTTCATAACTATAAGCACTAAGAGAAGCAAAATTCTTGGCAATGTAAAAGACATGCTATTCTTTGGAGCATGTGGTGTGACTTGCAAGAGAAATGCAATGACCTTTTCAGAAGTAGGATGAGAGTACTACTGTTAGTGTTACATTTGGTTCTAACAAAAGAGGACATCAGAGGTATTTCTATAGATGCCATGCTAAGAGGGTGGCATTACTAATAAAAAAAAAAAAAAGAGGGTGGCATTCCATTGCTACTTATGCATAAAGAAGACAGCAGATAGTTGAGGTGTGGCAATCCCGTTGTAGGGAAGAAAATGCTACATTTTATTGATAAAAAAAAAGAAAGAAAATGCTACATTTTGATGGCTGTTGTCATAACAACCAAGGTTGTTCAGGAGTAGGAGGATCTTTTGACATACAATGGTGATGCATAGCCAAGCTATTCTGGTGTTGAGGAGAAGGCACATCTCAAAGGGCTGAGTTTATGGCATTACTCCAAGGTGTATCATGTATGGTTGCTATGGTGTATGGGTTGGTACAATTTGGTTTAGGAAAGTGACTGTCAAGTGGCATTAAGCTGGTTCACAACTAGATTTGGATGGTCCTTTGTCTTTAAGATTCACAGTTGGAGAGGCAAAAAATGCAACCATCCACGCTAAACTGCTCACTCAGATGGGTCTTTAGATGTGCAAGTGATGCATCAGACTCTCTAGCCATAGATGAGATCAACAGGTTAGAACTTATATTGCCAGGTCCAGGGGCCAATGTGTAATCTACAATCTGATCTAATGAACTCCATTTCATCTTTTGGCTGCTTGTATGGTTTCTACTCTCCAAACATTCTGAGGGGGGCCTGTTTTTCGATCTTTAGCAATAAAACTCTTATCATTGTTTCTGGTAAAAAAAGATACAACAGATAACTAGATTAGCGTGTCATTAATTATAAAAGCTTCCCATTAATATGAAAATTTCAATAGAAACAGTTTGTGTTCCATAAAGTAGGGCCACCTTAACTTACCACATGCTCCATCTTACAAATGCCAGGACAACCATTGATTGGTCTTCTCTAGTGGATCAGCAAGACCAAAAATTCAGGCACTGAGGATTATTTCCACCTGATTTTGTCATTTTGATACATTTAATCAATTGGATTGTGGAGAAAAAACTTCTTTTGAAGAAAATCTCTACAGTTGATGCCCAAATCAGATGGCTAGAAGTCATTTGGTTATTTGATGTTTGGAATAGCTAACATTCTTAGTGGAAGCCTAGCAAGTTATGGGGCTGCAGATTCATCTATTGGTCCTATGTCCCAAGGCCCATGATTGGAGCAAATTGCAAATGGATTAAAGGCAAAATCTCCCATAATGTCCTGATGACAAGCTTAACCCTTTTGAAGATAAACAAGCTTTTTATTAGTTGTTATTTAATAGAATTTTCTTCTTATTGATAAAAAAAGAACTTCCTCTTGTTGGATGTCCCGCTTGGTATATTAACAAAGATTATGATATTTTCTTCTGCTAAACTTTCTCTCTTTTAGTTTTTCTACAATTTCCCATGGAGGAAATGATTGTGCAATGGAGTATATTATAGGAGGTGCATGAACGCTTGAACAATGCTTGAGGTTCTGCTTTTTTTTTTTTTTTTTTTATCATTATATGGTTTGAAGAGAAGTCCCATGGAGGAAACAGTTGTGCAATAGAGTAGGGGGTTTTCCCTGGGGATTTTGATGCGGAGCATGAACTTTTAGCTTGAACGATTCTGAGTGGGAATACTCTAGGAAATGTGATTGGCTTGTTCAATTGGGCAACATGTACTTCAAGCATTTTCTAATATGATATCATTTTCTTATAAAAAATGGATATGGCACTTAACGAAGTTAAGAAATGGAATGGCATAACTGGATTCATGTAGCTGACCTGACCCCATATAGTTGGGACAAGGCTTAGATGATGATGATGATGATGATGATATTATTGTCTTGTAGTTTTCCTTCCATTCCTTTTAGATGCAGAATTCCTTTTTCTTTTGGTTGCAAGGGGAGATTAGGAAACAGAATAGTTTGCTTCTTTACATTTTATATTCTAACACATTTCCAAGATGTGCTTTTGCAGAAATGTACTTTTGGGTCAGCTTTCAAGAATACAGCATGCTCCCAGTGTACAGTTTCAGGCACAACCTCCAAGTACCCAAGTTCCTGAGGAGGTAGTAGCCTGTTACAAACTTGAATGATCTTTAGGAAGTTGGATGTATTTATTCACCATTTTTCATGGTTCCTATCTTTAATCATATTGGATGGAAATAGGGAGAAGATGTCATGGATCAAAGGTCAAAATGTCGCATTTGGAATGGTGAAGACTATGGGTCTGAATCTGAAGAGGATGAAAAGCCTCAACGTGATAAATCCGTCATTGTTGATCAGTCAAAGTCAAACTTGGGCGTCAGGTATTTTTGTGTGTCAAATATACAATAACAACAAGCTATTACATTCATTTAAAGAACAAGAGCAAAAATTAGATAAATAAATTATAAAATAGAAAAATGATTTCAATGACAGAAAACCCATTTTGGAAAACTGTCATTTGATGAACATGTTGGTCCTTTCTTGTGCCACATGTGTGGCACACAATACATGGGATCTGGATTGGCCATTTGCAAGGTATCTTGTAATAGTGCTGAAAGCACCATCTCATCTGTAAGGTGTCACCTAATAGTTCCTCAAGTGTCTGTTATTTTCATCTGAAGTTGCTTTCTGATTTTTAATCCAGAGATGTCAAAATCGACACCAACGAGGAAAGAAAGTCAATGGAAGAATAGCCATGCTCTCCATGACAATGGATGGAACTCTGCAAATGTTCATACTTGCACTAAACGGGGGTCTTGTTGTACAACATCAGTAGATTACACAATTAATCAGAAGCATCTCTTCGCCAGCTTATTTTTACTTCGACATTGAATAATGTTTTCACTTTTCAGACACAGGAGGTGGGAAATAGACTTTTTAGCAAATTATTGTCACTGATACATTTTTTCATCTATACTTCTGTAGCTACAGTCACTACTTTTGGTAACACAGCTTCAGCAGCCAGAACTGCATTGGTATAAAAAAAAAAAAGAAATACCATTCACCTGGATAGTTTCTTTATTCTTTTTTTTTTTCTTTTTTCTTTGTACAATGTGTAAAAGAAGGATTTTACTTCTGTGAAAACGGAAAACCTGGCTTCTGTCATCATTTCTGTAGAGCAGATTACAGTTCAAACTTGTAAGTTGTTACTGCACATATGTACTGGAACAGTTAGAGGTTCTCGGATTTGGTTGGCTTGGATGTTTCTTTTAGTTCTCCAACTGGATTTGATGCTTTTTACCACAAGCACACAGGAGGAATGTGTACAAAAGTTGGCCCCACTGGTTATTCCAGAGGTTTCGGTTTTGATTGGATGGTGACAAGCGACAACCAATGTTGTTGCATTTGATTTGGGAACGACAATCAAAAACAGTATTTTGGATGCTGCCTGTTTCTTAGAAATGTTCATTTATTTTGATGTAAAATTAGTTTTAAAAGATAGCCTTACATCCATTATACACAAGGCTAAGCTTACCAGGTCTAAGATTATCTGGCCTGGCCTGTATTATATGTATGGGCTATTGGGTGGCTAAAGAAAACCGTTTTTTCTTTGAAAAATTAAAATTTAAAACTGAGCCTATATTTTAGAATTGTACATAGGGATGTGTAGACCAGGTTCGATATTAGTTTGTTTGATATTAGTTTTGCACAACCTAATTTGACCCAACTCGTCGGCTAAATCAAGGTAGGATGTCAAATCCAATTTCTCAATCAACCCTATTTGTTAGAAGTTTGGCAATTGACATGGGCGTATTTTAATCATACCACATCGTTATGCAGGAAAAGTTTGTTCTGCCTGAGAATAGCTTTTTGGTTACCATTTTTATGATACCGGTTTGTTGGTTCACATCGTTATGGAGGAATGGTTCACATTGCAATTCTGAATTTATTAAGTTATTCGAAAAGGTAGGGAAAGGTAGGAAAATTCATACAAGGTTTGTAAAGGTTTCCCTACCTTTCATTTCCTTTCCTTACTTTTTCATTCAAACCAAACACAGCCTAAGAGAAATATAGGGGAAAGGGAAACTTTAACAAACAAACCTTGTATAAATTATCCTACTTTTGTCTTCCCTTCCCTGCCTTTTCTTTCAAATTGAACAGCTTGTCTCTTGGTTCTAAAAGTTTGTTGAAGAGTGGGTTTTAAATGTAAAATCTTTTATTTTTTGGGAGAATGACTGACCAGTCTAGATCAGAATTTTATAGCCCCACTGTACAAGGAGGATGCATCATGACCGTGAATTGATGCCAAACTCACGGGCAAGATGTGATTTATAGAGGGGTACTGATAGACTATGGGGGGCTGTCATTCAGAATTCTGCATTGGGTTGCAGAGTATTTAACCCTTTTTTTTTGGGGTAAACCAAGATGTAAAGACAATTAGTGCATTGGGAGTTGATACATTACTGGTGAAGTTATTATAGGCTTTCTTTTTTTGTGTTTATGTCTCATTCAGAATAATTTCGACCTCAAGTTTAGTTTTATTTATATATTTGTGGGATTTGTGTGTGTATATATATTCTAATCATTTTAAGGCATTCATGTGGAGTAGATTCATCGTTCATCCAAATCTAGACTCACATATAGGTGAAAAAACGGTTTCAAAGCCTATATATGGGTATTTTGAATACGGATCTTGAGAGGGACCGATACCTTCCAAATAAGGGTATAGGTTCGGGCCGGTTTTCCAGTCAACTGGCTGCCCTTAAATAGTCAGTCATATGTAAAGTGGGATGATGTGAAGGGCATTTTAGTCATTATACGACTAGGAGTAACACACTTTTATACATTAATTATAGTCCGGACTCCGGAGCCCGGAGGCGGAACGGGTTGGGCGTGGCAAGTCGCAACTCGGAACTCGGAAGCACCGGTTTTCCCGGGCTTATATTTTGGCGCAAAAACGAGTAGAATCCAAATTCGTTTTTTCCCTCTCCCGCCGAAAGATGAGAAGTGGGCAGGGCAGCTGGGGTAGGCGGGGCGGGCAGCCTGGGCAGGGCGGGCAAATAATAGCAGTATTAGGGCGGGGATCCCAAATTCCCAAAGGGCAAAGGGCCAAATGCATCCAAGGTTTTGGAGCAAAGGTCGACAGTGGACGTGGACGATGGTAAGCTGGGATATTATCACTGGGTCTGGGGATGCTTGAATTGAGAATCTTCTCCTTAGGATTCCCTTTCCAGTTTACAGGCCATGTGTATGTGTTGTATGGCTGTCTACAGATATACAAAAGCATAGCATAGGATTCTCTTTTACTAATGTCAGTATATCAATCAAATATTCATTTTTTATACATCTCTCTCTCTCTCTTATCTCTCTTTAAATAACTTTGGGACTTGGAACTTGGAAGTGGAGAACACCACATAATCTCAGTTATATTATCTATTAGGACAAGACTTGATGATTGCTGTGTTCGTAGGTAGAAGTATAATGCTTAATGGTTTCTGTTGTATCATTCTGTGTTAGTTAACTCATAAATACTTAAATCTTTGTGGTTGATAGCTACTTTGAATGAAACCCACATGACATGGGTTTAGCATCTATTTTTAACTTTGATAATGGCTCAATTCATGGTTGCTATCTGTTTATCCTTCAATTATCTCCTTTATCTCCCCTGTAGAAGGAAAAGAGGCTTGTAATCTTTGTTCCTTTCATGTGCTTGTCACTTGGAAGTCATGTTCCCTCCCCAGACACCCATGTGTGATTGTTCTAATAGGTTTATCCTTAGTCTCAGTTTCTGTTAAAATTTGATTCAAGTCAAAGCAGCATTGACAGACATTACTCTACATACTAATCACATGAATCATGGAATGCTATTTCTCTGTGCTGGCTTTGCACTTCATATCTTGGTTAACAGTGACCTGTTATTATGTTAGTGTTCTATTTAACTCTTCTCCCCCCAAAGTAGAGTGCTAAAAGTAATGAATGATGAGTGGCCACCATTATCCACGGTGCATCCACTGTACCTTGCAGCAAAGCAAAAGATGTGTTTGGTTTTGATGGTGAGCACATCTTGTTTAATGCAAAAATACACTGAAATGTGAACTAATAAAAAGTAAACATACTTTAACATGATTGATTGAGATTTGGATTTAACATGCAGCCCTATGTTTTAAAAAACGACTCGAAAATGGAACCGTTTTGGGCATCGGTTTCCGGGTCAACAGTCCGACTGTTTGGTTCGAACGGACGGCCTGTTCTGACAGTAAAATTAAAATTAAAAAAAAAAGTCAAAAACCGTTAAACGGGTCGACAATTTGATCACCTGGGTCAAGGGTTTGTTGACTTTTTCAACGGTTTTGACCAGATTCCGGGTTTTGGGTAAAATGAAACCGATTGTCTGGACGATTCCCGGGCCGAACGGTTCGACCGTCTGAGTCAACGGCGGTTCAAAAACGTTGATGCAGCCAATATTAGTGAATGCTCCCTAATTGACCTCTTAAATTTATTATCTTTGTGAGCATAAATGTAGGTGATGTCTATTAGTACTTCACATTGCAACAGTATAATATTCTAAAATTTTGAAAACAAAGATGATCATCCACTATTATAACAGGCAGTGTAACAGCAAATAATGGTTAAGGTCGGTCACCTGTTCTTAGTGCATTATCTATCTAAAACCTTCAACAATGCCTTGATTAAAACATGAAAAATGGTACTGGGACAACTATGCACATACAGCAGGAGTCTCTGCATTAATCTCTTGCTTCACTTGTTCTCGTTTACGATCAGAAAGTTGCCAAAGCTGATAAGCGCAATGACGTGGTGGCATGGAACATAATACCCTTGAGGCCTTGACGGAGATAAATAAGGTTTGTTTAGGGTGGTGGATTTTGATTGGTATTTCAAAGCTTGCTACATTGACTAGGATTGGCCCATAGCAGTACAAATATAGGGTAGCTTTCACATTGGCTTTATTTAATTTGAATGGTCTGGTCTCACAAACAAACTAATCTCAAATTCTTCAAACAAGACAAGAGAGTCGTGCATCTTTATCTAACTTGAATTTCCCCCGGGTTCAGATGGTGAAATGGTTGATAAACATTTACAGAGAACCTTTAACCAATACGAACTTGTATTATAGTTGCTAGCAGTATGTCTACAAAAAGACTCAACAGCCTTGTTTCTGTACTGATAACGATAGAAAAGAAAAGACAGTTTTGAATCATCCTTCAATTGTACAAGATTTTTCCACTTAAGAGCTAGACTACAGTCTTTATGCTTCGTTCAATTCCTTCTCTGGTCCCTACCATTAAGCGGAATTGGATCCATAATCTGATGCAATTCAGAGAGGATACAGACATACAGTGGCTGAGGAAATAAGTGGTTAACTTAAGACAAACAATGTAAACTTTATATGTCAATTCCTGTCTCTGGGTTCAGACCACAAAATTCAGAGTTAGCTTTAGATGTAGGCTTGGACTTGGTCCTTTTACGCTATGTTTGGTTTGAAGGAAAGAGTAGGGAACAGGGAAACCTATACAAGATTTGTAAAGGTTTCCCTTCCTTTCCCTACTCTTTCCTTCAAACCAAACATAGCATTAATGTTTTCTTTTTCTTCAGTGTCTTCTTTACATGTTACCTTTGGATAAGAACGAGAAAGATGGGAAAGGAGGTAGAAATTGAAATTCGAAAACATGTAGATAAGTTCCACAAGGAAAAGTAGGAACTGCCCCATGTATCTATCTATTTACTATATGAATTATGAAAGGACAAATTACAACATTAAATTAATCACTGCTGGCTATCAATTACCTGCCAAGTGGGGCTTGTAATCTTTGTTGGATGAGATTTGTAACATGCTTTCATCTTTGGCTCTGATCCCTAGATATCTTTGTTTATTATTTTAAAAAAAGCCCTAGATTAGGTGAACTCCCCCTGGTCACTTTTAAGTTAAAAACAAAGGCTTTGATTGATTGAACACAATATATTTATCCTGTCTACTGAACTCCATTATAAGCAAATGAGTGCTTTAGTATATAATCAACGTACCTTAGTCTGATTCTAAACTGCCCCAATTTTTTTTTTTTTTATAAAATCAGTCATTCTTACATGTGTCATTGTCATCAAATGGTCTAAAACACTAGTTTGAAATGGTACCATACAATCCTTTCGCTGGCATTGGATTCTAATCTACTTACTTCATATATGTTTGTCTTTTATTACTGCCCGGATAATTACACAAAGAACCTTCCCATACCATAGAGTCCGAGGTGTGATGTATATCATGTGAGTGGGGCACACATGTGAGTGTGGGACATTAATATGACTGAGATTAGACCAGAGCATTAAAGGTACGGGGCATTAGATGGTTTATGATTTGTCTCAGTCAATTAGATTTCAAGCATCAGTGCAGCATCTCAGCCATGGAAAAAATTTAGTTTATTTACTTATCAGATGTCTATGATTGGCCACCCTAGAAGCTTACTTAGATGAATATCGACCTGCATTTCCTTTTTCCTAGTAGGGTTTTCATTTATTAGGGAAAGTTTCTCTTGTGCTTTGCTTAGAAGAGCACAGCACATGCAGACAAGAGAGAGAGAGAGAGAAAGAAGAATTTCTGTAATAAGCTTCAAAGAAATATTAAGCAAATGCTACAAGACCCCATTCTAAATTTCCAACATACAAATACAAACATAGTTTTGCAGTGGCAGATAGTTGTGTGCATACTGCTCTCTCTATAGAGAGTCTGCAGCTTTTCACCATGCTTGAACCATTGGTCCCAACTCAAATATACACTCTGCATTGGAACCTCGTGAGCCAAAACTTAAAAGCATTTCATATATCATAGCTTCTGTACATCAACTTCCCTCTGCCATGAAGAATAGAGAAGAGATTGCAAAAGAGGGAAGAATGAAGAAGAAAAGGAACAACAACAATAAGGGCGGACCTTTCCTCCCTTGAACGAAACTCACTTGGCTTTCTGGGCATGGCGCATAAATACAGATTCTAGGTCTGGCGGGGTAAAGAACTCCCTAACGCCGTTAAAATGGCATTTTGAAGAAGGCCTACGCTTCCTTGGAGCCGGCGGGCATGGCAACCTCTCTGGTATCCTCGCTTCAGAGGCCGTCGGTGTTGTCGAACATTCCTCTTCGTCGTTGTCCTCCCTCGGGTTCGTATTTATTGGCCTTAACGGAGTTCGCAATGAAATTCCAGCAGTGACCCATTTCTTGCCTTCTGACTCTCCATCTACGTGTGACTTTTCTGGGAACCCCATCTCCTACCAGAGAGAAAACAGATTTCTTTTGGAACTAAAACAGAGGAAACAGAGAAGAAACCTTAACCTTGAAGGAAGAGGAAGTACTCCTCTTCTACCCAGTACCCAATACAAGAAAAAAAAAAAAAAAAGAGAAGAACAGAGCAAACCCAAATGGAAAGAAATACGGGTTTTGTCTAAAAGATCAGCAGAAGCCAGCAAGAGGAACTTAAGTCTGAGCACTGAAGTAAAAGGGAGAGAAACAAAAGGCCTCCTCCCTTTATCTCTCTGATACTCTTTTGAGAATTTCAGACTCAGAGAAGAAGAGAAAGAGGAGCACGAGAAAGGAATGAGGGCTTTGAATGAGGGGGGAAATCGTGTTCTAATAACTAAATAAGAGGAAAGAGAAAGAGCCAGAGGGAGAGAGATATATAGTGGCAAAAGAGGGGAGAGGAAAACCGGAGGAAACCCGTGACCTAAGCAAAGAAAGACGAAGCCATTATAACATAACATAAGAACTAAAAAAAGAAAGACGATACTCGAGAGGTGAGGTGAAGCTGCCCGTGAAAATTTGCTTGCTGACCGTGGGCAGCGGAAACTAATGCAATTGATTCGAGTTTTTGGCGCCAAAATTTTTTTGTTGCACGGTTTTATCAACGGTTGTTTTTCCCTCCCTCACTTTCATGTTTGCTTTACGATTTTCTCCTCCTATTGGCTACGTATTTCCCTTTTTGTCCTTCTTTTTGTGCTCGATTTTCTGCTAGTTGGCACGTGGGAATACGTTAGAGAGAGAGAGAGAGCAAAAGAAAGAATCTCAGTAGAATGATAGAAAAGGGCAGGCTTTTTCATTGTGACAATCATCAAAGGATCCAGTTTGGTACAATCCATGGCCAGCTTTGGCGGTGGGCCCAAAAGCTCCACGTGTTTGGCGCATTTCCCACCTGCTTACGTGGCGAGTTTCATCATGTGGGCCCCAAAAAGTATGAACTCATAACCAAATTTTGGAATAAAAAGAAGGGTCAACGAATAATTCCATTCCCCTAATGAAAAGAAGGGAAAGGGAATAATACTAGGGCAATCTTATTAATCTAGGTGGAGGCCCCAACCCAAAAGTATTCATTCATCTCTTCATTACATCAGGTTCTGATTTCTCATGTGGAAAAGCTTGAGCTCAGAACCTCCTTCCCTTGTGTAAAAGGAAAGGAAACCCTTTTGTTGTAGAAAGTGGGATTTTTCTAATAATATTCTAAATCCAAAGAACCCAACAACTTAGACTGGAAGATGCATTGAATCCTTCATTGACATTTCCAAGTACACAACAGCCCTTAAAATTTCCCCAATTCCTTACAAATAAAATAACTGTGAAAATAATTCCTCTCTTTGTCCCATGTAAGAGGGCTACTGTGCCTAAACTTTCAACCCGAAAGAATGGAGGGTATACAAAGTGAAAATTTTTGTGATTCAATTTTGAATTCCCTCTCTCTCTCTCTCTCTCTCTGAGTAAAGCCAAGAGAGCCCTCTGTATTATTATTTACTATTTCTAGTTCTTCCTGTTTAACCCAGAAGCCCCTTGTATTACTATTACCATTAATAGCTCTTCCTGTGTAAGCCTAAACAGCCCCTTGTATCTCTATCTTTTCTAAAAAAACACTGAAAATAAAAAGGGTTCCTATAACTTTTATTACTTATATTTACCATAACTATAAAAGGGCTTACTTTAATCTATCTGTTTGAAGTCTAAACAACATAAATTGCTTGCTTCTATTATATTTGAGCATGCAAATCAAACCTTTCTTTTGGATCAAATCTACAAACAATTAAACCTTTTTCCTGAATCCTGATTGTATTTCTCTTTTATGCTATTATAATGTAGAAAGGGGCCAATTAATTCTGTCACTGTCACTGTCAATGTCAACATTTTGATTCCAAATACAAACCTTGTTGAGAGGGACCACGAGTCAATTATTGGGATTTACCAAAAAATAAATAAAACAAGTCAATTATTGAGGCCAGGCCTAATGCATATTTAATCTATGATAAATTAAGATATGGTCTCCATTATTTGTTCTTGGGTAACACAGTCCAACAGAGGCAGGTCAGTACCATCTAATCCATGGGTTGTTGTTTCCCTCAAATTTCGACCCTGTATCGCATAATCTTCACCTTGTTTTCATCAACCCGATGGACACTTTCTCACCCGGCCGGCCCACCCCATTCTCACAGCCCTATATGTTTCAGTCAAATGAATCGTAGATGCAAGAGAAGATTCAGAATAACAAACATGTGTGGGATCAGTCAACAAAGTTTTACACAAAGTAATACAAGCTTTGTTCAATCCAAGCTAACCCATGACTACTTAAAACAACAGAAAAAAGAAAAAAAGAAGGTTAGTTGCTTCGCATTTCACAAAGCGTTGCTATTTGCAAGTTGCAAAATTGAACTTTTGCTTTAGATAAGCTGCTTTATCAGTCTTTTTATTTGGTGAAAACAAGGTGCTTTAGCCTTTACTTTGGCATTACATATATAAAAGGGGAAATCAGGGTTTAGTGGTGTCGTCTATGCATTGTGAAAACCACCCCAAAAGAAAGGATTGATATCGGCTGATATGGCCATGTCCATGAATCTGATGGCAAAGTATGCTCACTGTGAATACATGCAGAATTCATTTGAAAGTCTTATTAATGAGAGAATTATCAACTTCCCTCCCCTGTACCCATTTCACAAGGGACAGACCCATTTCTAATAGGGTCTGGATCCACAAACATTGGATTCGACCAACATTAGATCCAATTCAAGTCCATTGATGTAGGCCGTAGGCAACAAATGTACGATTTGTCATTCTCCAATTTTGTAGAAGGGAAAACCAGCAAAATCGGGCCTCAGAGGCAGAGACCCATCAAAGACCCAGGATCAATGCATGTGATGAGTTCGGCTTTGGACATACATGGACCCAGTCGGACACCTCCACCTGTTGGCTGTGGTCAATTGTCATGGAGTTCATCTCTTTTTGGCTCTCGAAAGTTTAAAAAGGTTTACAATTTCTTTACTGTTTTTCTCTAAACAATTGAGCCCTATGACCATGAATTGATTGATGAAACACAGAGAGAGGGATGGAGTGAGGGGTCCTCAGGGGTTAATGAGTGAGAGTAGTGTTTTTTCCCTGATCATCATCAGTCAAAAGGAAAAATGATGACCAGAAGAAAGATGAATGGCTTACCACATCTACAACAAGTTGTGAACATTTTTAATTAGCTCACAGTCGTCACAAATTTTCCTAGTGGGATCAGTCCGGTCCGGCTGGGCCTGCCTTTTTACTCTCTCAGTCAAGACCCCCCTAATATATACTGAGACATGCATGGTTCAGCTTCAGCCATTCTTTCGCTTTGTATATTCACTTACCCAGTCTACATCAACCAACTTTGTGGTATTATCATTCAAAGTCTAAAATCAGAGAAAGCAGCCCTAAAGACATGGCAAAAGCTTTTGACTGGGACTTGGTCTCTGAAACTGAATAGAGAGAAACGGTGCCTGAGGGAACAGTTGGGTCCCTTGTGGGCAGCCCACAGCCTCCTATTCCTATACCGGTTGGACTTGTTTAGAGTATTGATGATATTTGAGAGTAGATAGACTGTTCCATATATGTATGTATAGACATGAAGGATAGGAGGAGGGTTCATAAATGTGTCAATCACTGAAACTTCCAAGATTCATCAAGATCTATTGTCACGTTTTATAAACAGTCTAAGATTAAAGACAAAATATGGTAAGAATGCAGCGTCAGAACTGGGCTTGATTTATATTGTCATTTTCTTCTCCGACCCTCTGTATCATTCATGTGAAAGTAATGATTATATCAGGGTCGGGCCGTCGGGGTCCCCAGAGATATAGAGAGAAACATTGGTTGGGATTGGGCTGGGCTGGGTTGGGCTGAATAGAAGGCTATTAATTAATGTAAAAGAAAAGCGTGTCTCAATACTTCATCCTGATCAATTAATGAATTTTTTCTACTTCTCTCTGTAATTGTTTGTAGATTTTGTTGAACAAAGATTGAAAACATGCTTTGAAGAAAACAATGTTAACTTCTGGAATCTGGATTAGAGCCAGAGCCAGAACTAAACTCATACAGGCAGATAACCCTTTTATGAAGGAAATTACGTGGAAGAGAGAGAGACGTAATCGTTGAAGCCTTGAAGGGTGAGGATTAGGTGCTAGCCCTAGCCATAGGATTCAATTCTAGAGACACCAAGTTCCGGCTTAACTTCAACTAACGACTACCGAGAAAAGAAGACAAATGCAAACGACGGAAACATAGCAAAAACGGAAGATTTGTGATCCTTGAAGTAAAGGTGTTGTCTGTTGTGGAATCAAACAACAAGGATATTGAGAGAGAGAGAGAGAGAGGTGGGGTTGGATGGGCGGCTCCTGGTCCAGCTAAAGAAAAGAGGAGGTGATGAGGTGCCAGGTAAGCTTTGAAGCATCTTGGGGATTGCGGTGTTGACTCTTGACTTGGATTTGGTGGATGACAATGATATCTTAGGTTGTCATTCTCCGTTTCCACATGTCTCCCTCTCTGTTTTGGTCAGTGACAACTCATCACCCCCCCCCCCCCCCCCTCCTCTTTCACATGTTTCTGCATTTTATTTTAGGATACCAGATAATGATAGCTCCAAAATTATGAATAAATTTTTGTTTTTTTATTTTTCGTTCTGGAAAATTTCGATTATATTTTGACGTTTTCACGCTCAAAACTAACTTTGCTTTATGCAAGTTTTACGTAGAAACAAACATACTTTTTAGATTAAGTGCCTAATTTTTTTTTCTCTTTTCTTGTATTTTACGTTTGAGGTGGATTTAAGCCATTATTCAGAATCGGCTCAATATCTATTGAGTCACCAATTATCAATTGAGGGGTGGCTCAATTGGTATGTTAGCTTGTTCGCTCTAGCATTGATATTGATATGGATTCAATTCCCGCAAACCACCGACTTTGGGGGATTATAATGGTGAGTATCATGAAATACCAAGAATATAAAGCTCACATCAATAGAAAAATATGAGGTTTGAATTCAAATTCAAGCTCGATTTAAACTAAAAATATGAGCTGAAATTCGGCTTAACGTAAAAGCTCATATATTCGAGTTTACTTTGAGTGAATTTATAAACTAAGCTTCATTGGGCTCAAGCTTGATTTTGATTAGCTAATGAATTCAGATATTGGATACAAGTCACATAAACTTGGGTTAAAGCTTGGTTTAGACTGAATCAAATGGAGGTTTTCATGAGAAAGTTTGATTTGTGTCCTCCAATACTTTAAACAAATTAATGAACTTGAAATTCCACTTGGATGGGGTGTCAATGGACCAGTGGATTGGACCCGTCCAAATCAAAACCAATTTGGATGGATTGGATGGACCAATAAGATATATTGAATTGGACCAATCCAGACTTAATGTTCCAAAGTATATATTGGATTGGACCTAATCCATCCGTAATACATTTATATTGACTTTAGGTCGAATTGAACCAGTAGCCGATCCTTTAATAAAAGATAAGAATACAGATGTCAATAATGAATTAGTTTCGGTTGGAACCAATCTAAATTAATGAACTGATATTGAATTGATGGACTGATCCAAAATATTCATTGAATTGGATTGAACTAATTAATACATTTGTAATGGACTCGTATTAAACCAGATCGGATTGGACCGATATAAGTTCCATTAACAATCCTATACTTGGGTATTATAATGAGTTCAATCTTTTTCGAAATCCATATTCTTATCATTTTCAATGACCTCTAATTGAAGCCTTTTCATAACAATATCTGATTAATGTTGGTTAAGAGATGACGAACAGTAATTTATGGGAAGAACCTTTTTCATAATTCGGCGTCACTAAAACTGATCGAAACCAAAAGGTGAGGCTCGATGTTTCCTTGGTTTCGTACGTTCTCCTCTTCAATTATAATATACTTGAAAAAAAAAAGTGAAGTTTGAATCAAAACCAAGTTGGGATGGAGGTCACTTCACCACGCCAGGGCGGCGAATGAGGACAAGAAGATAAAGTTTTGGTCGGCAATTTTGATTGTTAATCCTGCGCATTTTATACAAATTAGTGCAGCCTATTCCATCAATTCTGATATATACTTTATGATGGAAAATATTATTCTTTTCAAAATCCAAACCTAACAAGGATACATATTTCCTCCCTTTTTTTCGTGACGTATTAAAAGAAAATTCATTCTTGGGATGTTGACTTATAGTGTATGGTCTCTATTTTTTTTTTTTTTTTTTATGGTATTACCGGAGTTAGGATTGTAAACATGAGTTCAATTCAATTTTAGGTTTTTTTTTTTTGTATTAATTAGAACAATCTTATATGAGGAGTGCGAGAAAAAATATCATAATGCAGTGATAGACGGCCCTTACATGAGATATATGCAAAAAGATGGGCCGTTTTGATTGTAGTTCCTATTTGTATGTACAAACAAAAAAGTAAAAGAAGAAACTAGTCTTTGTAAATGACTTCTGCTAGGTATTAACTCTCAGTGTAAGAATTGAAGAAATTAGCTAGGCCAACCTGAACCTGAAAGTTGATTTTGTTGGTTTGAAGGCTGGGTTGGGGTAGGAAGCTCCGACTGAACTGTAGCTTATATGATCAACACCTTATCCAGCACCAGCTTGCACGGTTGCACCCCTATACTGTATATAGGGCTTTCGATTGGTCCAATCCAATCCAGTCCAATGTGAGTTCATTATAAATGGATCAGGTCTAATCCAATCTAATGAATAATTTGGATCATTTTAGATTGGTCTAATTTTAATGTTTGGACTATTCAAATTCATTTTAAACAAGTTCGGTCTATTGATACCTATATTTTTATCTTATATCAATGGATCAGATATTGGCTTAATCCCACCAAATTCAATATAAATTTATTATGGATGAATCAGGTCCAATCCAAACTAATAAATATTTTGGACTGCATTGATCCAATCCACACTGTCTTTTTGATCCGTCCAATCCATCCAAATTGATTTTGGACAGGATGGGATCCAGTCCAAAACTGTTCCATTGACACCCTTAACTGTATATTGCATTTTCCTTTACGTGTGGATCCATCCATATTGAATCACTACCCTAGCTTACAAATGGAGCAGCAGTCCATCAAAGAGAGTGGGGTCACCTAACAGTCTAAAGATAAATGTATGTACTGGTTGGACAGCTAATAGCTATAGCATGGATAAGGATTGTGACTGACATTTGAGTGATATAGGGAAAAACAAGAAATCCGATATTTTCCTGGGTGAATCTTCAAGGAGTACAGCTTTTACCGAAAAGTTGATTGGGAAATTGGAAGGGGGAAAATATTTTCTTGACGGACCACCCAGAAAACCCCACTTGACCTTCCAATCCAGATCAACCTACCAGTTCCAACATCTTTTCTAGTCTAGACTGGCCACATAAGTAGTTGTGAATTGGGATCTCCTGCCAACAAAACAACATTCCAATAACCTACCAACATGATTTTGCACTCACGTCTCATGTATGAAATGTGTGGTACCAGATGATGTTGGAAGGGTTTTGAAAAGCATTTTATTGGTAGGTGATTCAGACTCATTAGCTGTATACTTTTGTGCATGGCATGTGATGCTTTCAAATTTCAACGACCACCCTCTGAGTCTCAGAGACATTTTCTCAAAAAATGATAAATGGAAGATGCAGTACTACGTATTATGGTTTTTAAAACTGAATCGGTCAGAGGTCCGGTTATCGGTTCAAACAGTTAACCAGCTGGTTTAGCGGTTTGCTGATCAAAATCAACAGTTTTGAAAGAAAAGTGGTTTTGGGAAAGAATGGAACCGATCAAGTGACAGGTTCCCGATTTTTCCAGTCCGACCATCCAATCTGGTCTGGTTTTAAAAACCATGCTACGTACGACTAGCTCTACCTATGATCGAATGTGTATTCTTCATATATAAATATCTTGATAAATACTCAAAACAATCAACTAATGTCCGTTTTACAAGTTTAATTTTGCAACTGCATAGAAGGCCTAGTTCAATATTTAGATTTTGAGATATTATTTGCAGTGCAATTTCATTCGCACTAATACAAATTAATGCATGATAGTGCAAAAGAGAAAAATGCAAATTCTGATTTGCTTTTATATTTGCGTTCACAAACCAAAAAAAAAGGTAAAAATTCAAAACAAAAAGAAATCAAAATTTGCACCCAAATCGTTTACACTGCAAACAAACGAGGCCTCAGAAATTAATTATTTCTAGATCAGGTGCACCACCTGTTTTATGAGGCCACATGAAGATTTAAATTTCTAAAAATGGAATTATTGGGAGGTATCTAAAAATTGTGGGAAGTTCACTAAAGTCAGGGGAGGTTTTGAATACTTTTCCTTCCTCTTATTATTAAACCTGGAGCAATAATAAAAATGAACATTTGGTGCCGCTGCCCCAGTTGAAAATTATATTAACGGAGAGAATTCCTGGGGGCTTGAATGGTGGGGCCATTTCCAGAGGCCAATTTTGACTATTTTATAATATTTTTTATTGGAAGATTCTCAAAATGAACTGAATTTAGATGCCTTCAGCTTCCAATTCATTAACTATCATTATCATTATCAGGTCATCATCTAAGAACAAAACATTTGTATTCATTAGAAACTAAAAACAAAAATTCTGATCGTTACAACAAAACACTAATTGTTTTCTTTTCGTTTCTCTCCCCTTCTTCTTTATTTATTATTTTAATTGTTTTTAAATTCATGGCATCAATGATAATTTAGCTTCCTATGGTACCTAATTATGAATATTTTTAGAGATAACACAGAATAGCCATTAGAGGTCCAAATGAGTTTAAGCCCACTGAATGAATTGAAAAGGACAGAAATGCCCATGTTGAAAATTAAACTAAAGTATGAAAGACGAGCAAACTGTATTTTCAGTTCAGGGGAATTGTATCAGAATTCAGAACCACCCATTCTCAGGGGTGTGCTGTCTTTTGTCTGTGGGAGCTACAATTGTAATTTCCAAATAAAATAACATCTCACAGGCTTTTTTATAATCCTAGAAAGGGCCCAACAGCCCAGAGATTCTATTGCCCCTGACAAAAGTTGGGTCACCATGGGCTGTTGTACAGCAAATGGGTGAAGAAGAAGAGTTTTAGTCCAAGAGTAATCTCTAATTGTTTCTTTCTATTTCTAATTTCAAGATTTCAATGGAAGTTGTATCAACCAACATGATCATAGCAATATGACTGATCAATCAGCTCAGTAGGACCATTGCTCATCTGGCAAATACTCAAAATAATGGAAAAATAACGTGGCATTTTGTCACTTCATGCCTACTTTCGCAATATTACACCCATCCAACACTATTTCCAACACCATGGCTAACAGGTTCAGAATTTCAAAGCCTCTCCAGTTATAGTTGCAAGATCTTTTCAGCACCAGGAAAATGAAGTATCTTACACAGTAAGCTCGTTTTCGAGGTTCGCTTTCAATCCCACCTTCATCTGAACCAGTCCTACTGCATGAACAATGGCAACAGGATCTGAAATATCATCGGAATCCGTATCTGTAACGGTAAGCTATGATCATTTAATTTGTTTTCTTCTTTGCTTGTTCTCTCTTTTGAAACTTGAACTTTACTGTATCACATACTCTGTACGATAAGAGGATAAGAAGTTGCTTCAGATGAATTACTTGGCTTTAGATTTAAAGTTGTCTGCTTGAAGAACTCACCCAATCTTAATCTTAAAGTTGGCTTCTGAGATACCGAGTTCATGAAAAACTGCAACAAATAGCATGATCTATAACCCTCTGGTTTGTTGAGACAGGTAGGAATCTTCAGGAAAAAACTGTAAATAAGACACCAAATTTGCACAACTATGAAGATCAAGTCTAGTCTGATTCTGAATTTTCAGGAGAGCAAGAAATCCAAGACAAATACCCACTTTGTTTTGCCTTCAGCTAAATAACTATAAAGAATGTTCTCCTTTTCTGGTTTCTTTTCGGTCAAACTCAGAATAAGAACCAATATGAATGAAATAAAAGGAAAATGAAGGTTTTTTTTTTTTTTACTTTTTTGCATTTTACGATCATTTAATTGCAACGAAATATTTATAGTTGCTTTTAGTATACATCTTATTCTGATTTCTGAAAGAAAAAAGGTTTAGTTCATTTTGTTTATAATTTTTCCTAACCCTCTTGAGCTTTGTTCTTATTATTAGCATAAGGATTTTTGAATTTACGCTGATTTACTATAAACATACTGTCATTGGTTTTCCTGTTCTTCTCTCTTGCTTTTTGAGGAGAAAACGAGAGCCATCTTTTTTATCACTTCAATTCCTTGATACAAATGAACCTTAGATACAAAAATGAGCTACACTTCCTAGTGTTTAATATAAAACAGTTTTAATACCCAACTAGAAATAACTTTTCAATGAAATTAATATAAGATTGAGGAAATATCAGGTGGACCATTGAGGCAGCACTCTACCAACAACATAGTGTTGTATCGTTAGTGCACATGCAAGTAGGGCCCACCATATAGGTGGTTGAGATTTTTAAGTCTTTTCCTATAAAGCAATCCTTTTTCTTTTAATTCTTTGCTAGGCATAAAGCAATCCAATTAATAGACCGTAATTAACCTTTCATTTGTTTATTGGGATAATTGGACTGCAATCCACCTCGTCAGAAATCTGAAATTGCAACCCCCTTCTAGTCTATTAGTAGACCCCCTAATAAACTACATCCTATACAGTGGAAGTCAGATTTCTGAGATGGACTGAACTATAAAAACCCCTTGTTTCTTTTCTTTTTTATTACTACAGACTCCTGTTTCGGGACTTTGTTTGTCCAACTAAGCTAACGGGGAAGGTGCCAACTGGCTCAGTTGGTAACTCTCTGTTGGAGATCATGATTGAGTCCTGCCTTCACCTGGTTTAGGGGTAATCAGTTGTAGTCTTGTGGGTATGGAATAGGATTGATCATATATGTTAGACAATAAAAATCTATTCAAAAATCTCATCTAACAGCTTAAGCTTTTAGGTTAAATGGTTTTTTGACATGGTATTAGAGCTTATTTGACAAAATGATCTAATTATTATGGTGTTTGATTCTCATCACCCCTATTATAATTAATTAATTTTCAGAATAAAGTACCAATGGGTTTGTATTTGTCAACATTTCAAGCCTAATAGGCTTTTATGTGAAGGGACACATTATAGTATAAAAGCATATTCAAGGTTTTCACTGAACAGCTTAAGCTTTTAGGTGCATGGATGATTCCTTGGCATGTATGATATTATAATATGTTAGTGTAAGAGCATGTACTATGCATAAGTGTGCAAAAAAGTATTAACCATATTATATGGTATTTGCATTTAACTCTTATGACTTGCACCAAAACCAAGGCAAGTATCTATTTTAATAATATGGATAGATATATTATATAATTAAATACAATTTTAGTCTGGCAAAGCCTAGGGATTGTTTGCCTCGGACCCAACTTGCATTATGTGTGGACTTAATGTGGGTCTGAACCAGAGCAAAAACAGATAATACGATATTATACCAAAGAAACCATCAAGTGTTCTTGTTTTTCAGTATTGATCATAGGGTTTATCTGAGAAGATCTCTCCTGTTTGATAGCCAATGTTTTCAATCCACGGTTGAACTGGATGGTCAGACCAATTGATTCATCACCTTGCCAGGTTTTCGGGCCCATTTAGCCCTCGAATTGTTTATTTAACATTGTTGATTCGGTCATTGACTTGGTGACCCAGCCAGTTGAATCATTTAATCATTTGACCCACTCATGGATTGGATAATAATTTTCTTTTATCTTGACTTATTTATTAGAAACATATTTTTTCTACAAGTTTTTCTCTTTTTTGCATTTTTTCTATTTTATATTTTTATCATTTGATTTATGTTATCACAAGTGAACTCATTTGACCAAATTGGTTGAACTGCCGACCCTCCACCGATCTAGAGGAAAAATGGTTACAATTTCAAATCATTTTTTGAAACATTGATTTCAGCCGCTTGGATGAATTAGGGTCCGTTTGATTCGTAAGTGAAATTGGAATCGAAATCCTTCAGAATTGAAATTGGAATTGTCCATTCCCATAATCTGTTTGGTTTAAACAGTAATGGGAATGGGAATTAAAATCAGCAGGAATGAGATTCCATTCCCAAAGGAGAGGTAGGGAATGGCCATTCCCTCAAATGGGGGAATGTCATTCCAGCAGGAATGGGAATGGGATTCCGATTCCGCCCAACCAAACAGTTGGAATCGGAATAACCCATTCCGATTCCGATTCCAGACCCCTATTCCTGCAAACCAAACGGACCCTAAAATACCTAGAATGGAGCTTTGCTTTCCCAGGTAGGAGTTGTTAGACAGTGACCTTGTGAATAGAGTATTTTAGTGGTAGGTCAGTAGTTCAACCACAGGTATAGATCAAATGTTTGAATTCATGATGTTATAATTAAATAATAAAAATAGATAAAATATAGAAAATATAATATAGAAAAACAAATGACATGAGGAATTATTTTCCTATTTCCCTAAATTCCTCACACTTTGAGATTCCGAAAAGAATAAAAAGGACATAACTTCACTTCATCTATTCAAGGTTCAAAGTATTGATACACCCAATAAGGCAGAAGGGGTGTATTGGTACTTTGAACCTCACACTTAATGCTATTATCTTTTTTCCCAAAACCTTTTTCAGAAGGTTTGGTCTAAGGCCTACTTACCCCCTGAAATGGGTCTTGACCCCAAAGCATCTAAATTTTATGTATTAACAGGTCAGTGATATGATACTATATGCTTAATGCGGGGCATATTGTGTCAAAATTTTGAACCTTGGGTCTATTCTGTTTCTTTTATTTTAGTATATAGGCTAGGGTTGCAAATGGATCATATCGAATTCGGTAAAGGTATATCCAATATGATTCGATAAGAAACCTGACCAATTTGAATTTGATAAAAATTTGTCGGATTTCCAAAATTATGATTTGAGTTTGAATTCAAATATTTTATCAGATATCCAATTCAATTTGGATTGTAATAAAACAAACTTGATGATATATATATATATATATGTAACTTTTATTCATTCATTGTAATAAAACAAACTTGATGATATATATATATAGGTAACTTTTATTCATGAAGAACAGCATACAAATTAAAAAGGGTCTTTCCACTAAAGCCATTATATAATATAATAAATTAATAATATATATAATGTTTCACCCAATTATAGTAAAGGTCATATAGTATGTCAAGCATAGCTTTGTTTGTTGCTTTGTTAAATTCCTAATACTTCTTACATCTTTCTAAATTCATTGTTTCAAACCTTCCCCGGAAACCCATGCACTAGACCCACTGTTGCTAGTGACTTTCTGAACTCCATTTACCTTAAGATGATTTATCTTTTTCTGTATATTTTCCAATTACCACTTTCTTTACTCTTGTATATACCCATCATCTCAATGTAATAATGCATTGATTTTTCGCCAAAAGTCCATACTTTGTTTTCCTTTCTCTGTCAACATGTACTCAATTTGCATTTTTCTCCTTTAGATTCCATCACCCAAGTTTTGCACATCTTTCACCCTTCATTCTCTTCCTCAAATAATACAATATACAACTAAGGGTGTAAATGGACCAGTTTTGGATTGGACCCCGTCCAGTCCAAAATCAATTTGGACGGATTGGATGAACCAACAAGACAGTCCAAAATATTTATTAGATTGGATTGGACCTGGTCCATCCATAATAAATTTAGATTGGATTGGATTGGATTAAGCCAATATGCGATTCATTGATATAAGATAAGAATATACGTGTTAATGGACCAGGTTTGGGTTGAAACCAATCTAAATCAAAACAAATTTGAACAGATTAAACGGTCCAGATATTGAATTGAACCAGTCCAAAATGATCCAAAATGATCCAAAATATTCATTGGATTGGATTGGACTGGACCTGTCCATTTATAATGGACTCACATTCGACTGGATTAGATTGAACCAAATCCAGTCCAATTAACACCCCTACATACAACCATCCAAACTATAGACCACCAACTTATCAAAAAAAGAAAACCTACACACCTACGTGCACGTTACAATTATGTATATATAGAAATTTGTATATTCCAACCCATCCGCTCTCATGACCCTATATCCACGACCAGCATGGGTAAAACCTTCTTTGCTTTTGTTAGCTAGTTGAGCCGTTTATACAAAACCAAGCAACCTAATAATCTAAAATTTGGTAGCATATTGGGGACCCAGAAAGCCTTGCATGTTAAGACCCTCCACCCTCCATTGTGAGGCAATTTCCAGCACAAATGCCCTTACCAAGGTTCAAAATATCAATATGCCCGATATGCTGGTAGGGGTATATCGGGTGAATCAGTACTACTTTTTGGTGTTTTTTTTTTGTCCGCAACCGGTTCAGGGGGGCCGGTTTAGGGCTCCTCCACCCCCTGAACCAATCAGACCCCGATACACCCACTATAGGGGCGTATAGGAGGAGTCCCGGAATGATACGTATCAGTCAATACGGACCGATACGTGTTGATACTTTGAACCTTAGCCCTTACCATGTGCCAAATTAGCTTTTCTTTTTGAGAATTTTCGAATTAAAATTTGAAAGATTGAATAACCTATATATTGGCACACGTTAAGGCATTGGGTTGATTCTTGATGGATGGTCTGGAATGGCCACTGCATTCCTCCCCTGGTATTTATTTGTGTGTGGACGAGTGTCATACTCCCGTCTGTCTTTATGTTCTGTCTGTGTGAATGTATACTTCTTTTCGTCAGGTTGAAACTGAAGGAGAAAATGGGATGTGGTATAATAGCTTATACTATCCAGCATTTAGTGGTTGAATATGCGAGAGAACAGGAATTGAGTAACTGTAACCCTTTACCCTTAACAATTTATATGCTATATATAAGACTTTATGGAGGTTGTGGTTTTATTCAAAACACGGTATAATGTTACTTGATGGTTCACTCGGTCCTTATGGTGTATATAACCAAGACTCTCTTTATGCCTATGGTGTTACAAGAAAATCATGACTAGAATCTAAAGTTCATATTTCTGTTTTCTTTCATCATCATCTAAATCTTGTCCCAACTATATGGGGTAAGATTGCATGAATCTGATCATCCACTCCATTTTGTTCGGTGTCACATCCATTGTTAAAACTGTGAGCCCTTAAATCATCTCTTACTACTTCAACCCACATACTTTTTTATCTGCCCCTGGCTCTTCTAACCCCTTAAACCCGTAATAGATCACTTCTTACTGGTGCTGTAGATGGTCTAGTTTCCTTGATACAATATCTTTTGTTGTTGTAAGCATTCTTAAATCTTCTTCTGCGCAGAAAACAGAAAGAGAATCCAGAAAGTTGAGCAGTAGTCAACTTGACACAACTATCCATGGATCTTCTTTAGGGGAACTGCAGAAAGTTGAAGGTGGGCTTGACACACCAGATGAGATTATCAGGAAATCCACAAAAATAGAAGACTTCGAAGCAGCACCAAATGGTAAGAATGAAACTGTGAGTCCCATTTTTGAAGGCAACATTAATACTTCTGAAGGTGAAAACTTTTTGGCATCACCCTCACTTTCCAATGTTGCTGCAAGAGAAACATGCGGAGCTTACGACATTGGTGAGGCCAATGAAGAACTGATAAAAGAGGGAGGGTTTGAAGAAGAAACCCAACTGCAGAAAGATCAAATAAGTGATGCTAAACAAGACAGACATGGCATCAAAGAAAGAGATAAGATTGATCCTGTCTCAGTAGACATGAGCTTAGAAAATGAAACAGAAGATGAAAAGTCTGAAAAAAGCTCTGAATTTCCATTAATAAAGAACATTGAAGATCATGTGGGGGAGAAACTTTCTTCTTTACCTATATTGCCTGCCTCTGTTGAACAGAACTTGCAGGAAGGACAAATAAAAACAGGAGATGAAAGCAAGGTTGGTGAAAGAAATGGCACTCAGCTGGAAATACCTGGTCTAGATGCTGAAACCATTGTGGATGAACAGGCTTCCATAGAAAACCCAAAAAATACTGAAGATGCAAAATTAGAGTTCAGAGGAAAGGTTATTCAAATACTCAAGGTAGTCCCACATCATGATCAAGAAGTTACATTTCTTACACCAGATTCTACTGGAGAAAGCTTGAAAGTAGATGCTGCAGAAGCTTGCATCAGGGGGGTGAGCAAAGACAGTAATGAAGTTACAGACGTTACAACCATCAAACAGGATGTGGAACAGAACATTCAAGAAGCAGAATGCAAAGAGAAAGAGAAATCAACTAATTTAGCAGGAATGGAGAAAGGTTCCCAAGCAATCGGCCAAATTGAAAAGACAGAAGAAGAGAAACAACATGGAGAAGAAAGCCCAAAAGATAGCCTTGAAAGTTCCTCTATATCAACGGTCAAAATGAGTGCAAAGATCCAAAATGATGAAGAGGACACCTTAGTCAACAAGGAGGAAATCCATGATGATCTTGATATCCCAAGTCTTGCAATGTCAACAGAAACAAGCTTAGAGAAAATTGAGCCACAAGAAGGTGGGGAGCATGAAGAGACCTCTAATCTTGCTTTGGAAAAGGAAAGTCCAGACTCAATTGACTCAAGCAAGAAGATAGAAAATGCTAAAAGAAGTATTGATCCTTTTTTCATTAAAGACAAAGAAACTGCACGAAGAGAAGACGAGAAGCTGATATTGTCAAAGTCAGAGGTTCCAACTGAGGAGCCTTGTGTGATAGAAGGAAAAGACCAAACTAACATTAATGAAAAAATCAAGGGTCTAGAGAACTGTGAAAGGACTTCCAAAGAAGAACTTGCTCAGCCAAGCTTGCAGAATGATGAATCAGATGTGGATAATCTTGAAAAACCATTGGTTGTGATGTCTGAGCAACTTCAGACGGCTGAAGAAGACAACAATGAGGGGGTTAGTGAAAAAAAATTCTTTCTACAAATTTCTTAAATTTCTTTGTTGTTTTTATAATGAATTGAATAGTTTCTGTTTTCTTTTCTTCTTTTTCTTCAATGTGGATGAACTTTTTTCTGATCTAGCATCAGTGGTGCAGAATCTAGAGGCAACTGATCCAAGTGAGATGACTGTGTGTAAGGAAATAGAGAGAACTAGCAAATACCTTGATGGCACATCTATTACACATTCATTGATTGAAGAAACTGCAGAAGCAAGTGAAGAACAAGAGAAAGTCGCCAATCTTGACAGAGCTCCTCTAGGAGAGGGAAAGCACATTGATGCACTGAGCAAAAGCATGGAGGAAGCAATTTTAGAACAGGAGAAAACTATAGACAGCACACCAACAGTAGGGTTGAACCTACAAACAAGTGGAGTGGAAGTTGAAAAACCTGAAAAGTTTGGTTCATTGTACCCTATGGAGAAATTGGAAATCATAGATTCCAGTGAGAAAATAATAGTGGAGATGGCAAAACAAGGAACTGATGAAACAAGATTGCATAAAATTGAAACAGAATGTGAGTAGCTTTAATTTTTTTTCCAATGCTCCTTGTTATGAGTTCATGCAAGTGGTAACAAAAACTAAATAATTCAAGTTGAACCCATTCAAAGGTGGCCTCTAATACCGAATGATAATGCTGCATGTGAGCTAGAAAATAAAATATTATGCCATGCAGAAAAAATACCAACCAACCATTATATACATGTAATAGAGTTTATGCATTATAAATAACAATACTCAAATTAGGTTCGGGATATGTGGTGTATCAGCAAGTGGATGGGGCCATAATACTATGAGTCCCCATTTAAGGATCTTCTTGTTCAATGGTCAATTTGATTTTGATATTCACAGACATCCAATCTAGCTTAGAATTTATTAAATGGGGCAGGAAAAATCTTAAAAATCAGATGGTTGTGATCATCTCACCTTTTCAACCATGCTAAATTATATTTTCAAAATTGGTTCTTGAACACCAGCATATATGTCATGTCTTGACATTTCATTATATGTGATGTCTACATTATTTTGGACAATAGATAGCTTTAAATTCACCATATATCCATCAAGGAATCTCATAAAGGAAAAAAGAATATGAAAAAGTTAAAGAAATGGAGAAAAAGAAGCTCTTCATCTGGGATTATGACTGTCTAGAAACCTTATATGCAGGCAAGGACATTGAGAAAATAATAGAGGAAGACAGTCACATTACGGAACATAATACTCTATCTGCTGGAAATAAAACAGTTGATCATAATGGTGAAGAAGAGGGAAATAACGGCCTGAGGAAATCAGACCCTGATATGAGAAGCGAAGATCAGAGTTACAAAACAGATGATACTAATGAGGCTGCAAAGAATGCAATCATAAACAAAGAGGTCTGGTCAAGGCATTAGAACTGAAATGTTTCTCTCTTTTATTCCTTCCTTCTTTTCCCTTCTACACTTGTCTAAAATGTTGAAGCTTCTTTTTCAAATTTCACACAGGTTTCTGAACAACCTAAAATAGTTGGTCCACATGAAGAAGGCACTGAACAACAGGTCATAAATGAAGAAAGCACTGTTAATGATCTCTTGACAGAATCAATTGCAGAAGAAACTTCTAAAGAGGGTTCCCCAGAAGACCAAATAAAGCCCACCGGAGAGGTCATCTTCAGTACAAATTTACAATTTAATTTGACGCTTTCTTTTTTCTTACTCTCATTTCCTTATCTAAGTGGTAGCATGAAAGTTTATGTTTTAGATTTTCTTCTACCATTTTTTGTTAAGTTCAAAATTTAATCTCTCAAACAGGTAAGTGAAGAATTTGTAACCAGTGAGGGTGAAAAAACAAAGAACAGGATAGTAGAGAACATCAGTGTTAAGGACAACTCCACTGGTCCTGTTAAAGAGAACTGTCAGGAAACTGAGGTTGGCCTTAATATGAAATTAGAAGCTTAATTTCTAGTGTTTCCTTTAAATTTTGTTGCTTTTTCCAATATTAATCATACCATTCTCTTTCTATCTTTCTTTTCCTTTTATTCACCTTCCTTTGAGTTCAAGCCTCATCTATTATGCAGATACCCAGGGAACTTGGCACTCACTGTGCAGAAGAGCAAACCGAGAAGCAGATTGTAAAGGAAGATAGCATTGTTGAGGACATCTCCAAGGTATCCACTGTAGAAGCAGTTAAAGAGAGTTCTCAGGAAGATGAAATGGAGGCAGAGAGACTCAATGAAGAGGTTAGAATGAACATGAAATTGAAGTTTTATCCATGGTTTTATTTTCCCAATTTAGTTTGTGTTTCAATTTCAACTTAAAATTATCCGGTAAATAGGTTAAAGACTTCAGTTTAGAACCATCAGAACGAAACATTGAAGCAATGGATTGCAGAGAGGAGGCAGATATGATTATTCTAAAGCATGAAACAGATGCAAATAAGAGCCTTGATCCTTCTTGCATTACAGAGGAGGAAATATGGAAGAAAGAAAACACTATGGATCATGTAGCATCTGAATCACAGGAAGTTGAACCGGAAAAAGAGAAGATGGAAGATGAGTGCAATCTTGTTTCTGATGAGAAAATTCTAGCAACAGCTGAGTCTGCAGAAAAGGAAATTTTTGGAGCAGAGCATCTAGATGAAGGTGAAAATGAAGAAAACATAATAAAGTCTGAAATGCTAGTGGGAGCTTCTGAAACAGTATCAAAATTTGAAGACAAGGGGGCTGAAATAACTAGTGGAACAGAGACCACTGCCAATAAGAAGAATTCAAATGAAGAGCTTGAGGATGAAGAAGGTGAAAATTTTAACTTCACTAAGTCAGACCCTGAAAAGAATATCTCTGAGTTTAAAGATGACATAATCTTACAAAGGAAGAAAACTATCGAATGTACAGATCCCAGTGAAGATAGAAAACCAGAAATGTTGAAAGATGACAAAAATTTGGAGACAATCCCAGAGAAGATCAAATTGGATATAAAAAACTCATTTGATGAATTCTGTGAAGATCTTGAAAAGGCTGGTGCATGTGAAAACACTGAAAAGGATAACCTGGAGTTGGAGCAAGAGGAGGGTATTGTTAAGAAATTTGATGAAAGCATCCACGGAAGTGGAAAAGAAGACAAGGTCGAGAACGTGACAGTTAAATTAGATCGCAATCCCACAGATGTTGATTCAGGTGAGATTCTTGAAAGGGACTACGAATCAGTGGCTGAGGATCAAAGTCACGTCACAGTCCTGAAAACCGAAGAGAGCAAAATTCAGGAAGATAGTATGGCTATTAAGGACTACAATAATGCATCTTTTGAAAATCAAGTGGTTACTCAAATCTTTCAAGGAGATGAGCAACAAAGCACCAATATTGAGGGCATAGAACCCAAATTGGAGATAGAAGATCACACTGGGGAAAAGGAGAAGGCAAATGAGGCCATCAAGAATGTTATTTCAAATGAAAGTGAAGAGGTTAGATGGTAAAACTTACAGTTTTTGTCATCCATTTTCTTTTTAATACTTTCGTTTGTTATGTTGACATTTCCTGTTATACAAACAATTCAGGGAGATGACAAAGTTGATATAAAGAATACTGAGAAACAAGTCATAGAGGAAGAGGACAATGCCAAGGACCTCCATACAGAATCCCTTGGAGATAGGACACTTGAGGTCAGCTCAAATGTAAAGATTGAAGCCTAATTTCTCACATTTCCTTCCTTCCTTTTGCCTCTTCTTTGTATTATCACTAAGTTGCAATATGTTTTACATAGGTGGACTCTGATCTTGTATCAACTGAGTTGATCATCAAAGAAACAGCCATTGAGGAGACCACAGATACAGCGACATTAAAAGATAAGGAAGAACTGAATAAGAACCCTGAATATTCTCTTCTTATAGAATCATCAAGAGAAGAAACAATAGAAAAAGAAAGTAGTCAGAAGCATATGGATGACTCTTCTGTTGTACCTGAGGTGTCTGAAGAACAGGTCGTAGATGAAGAAATTATTGACACCCTCTCCACGAGATCAGTTGCAGAAGAAGCAGTTAAAGAAGTGTCTCAGGAAGTCAAAAAAGAACCTGTAGGAGAGGTCAGCTTGAAAATAAATTTTGAAGCCTAACCTCTGACTTTTTAGTTCAAGTTTCTCTAAGCGGTAACTTGAAATTTTCCCTTTTCTCCTTTCTCTTGACACCTTTTGTTTAAGCTGAATTTTCATTCATAAAATAGGCACATGAAGAACTTGAGCCAACCAGTAAAAGTGAGGCCACCAAGAAAATGACTGTCGAGGAAGACAGTGCTGCTAAGGATCACTCTACAGTACCTGTCTCAGAAAACTCTCAGAAAGATGAGGTTAGTTTGGATAAGAGAGAGAAAGACTGTGTGTGTGTGTGTGTGTGTGTACTGCATGCTTGTTTTGGCATTCCATGCATATGTGCGTGCAAGCATGTGTCCATGCATGTATGTTTTTTTGTTTTCTGTCAATTTGAAACTTCATTTGTTATCCAGAAGTGCAGGGAACTAGGGACAGATGATGCAAGTGGGGTGACAGGAAAACAGATTGCAGAGAATGACGGCACCATTAAGGACATCTCAGTGGTGTCCATTGAAGAAGAAGCAGCTCGAGAGGGTTCTCAGGAAGACAAAATGGAGGCAGAGAGACTCAAAAATGTAATCTTGAAATCAAAAGGAAGATAAGGATGTAAAATTTGAATCTTAATCTCCCTCGTTTTTGTTTATGTATTAATTGTTAGCTTTCAACAGGTTAAAGAGTCTGAACAAATATCAATGGAGAAGAACTTTGAAGCAACAAATCACACAGAGGAGATAAAGGCAATGATGACTTCAATAAATGAAGAAGACTCAACTAACTGCCCTGATGCTTCCTGTGTAAGAGAAACATCAAGTGAAGAAGTACAACAGAAGGATAACAACGAGAAGCTTGCTGTTTCTGAAGAACAGATCAAAGAGGCTTTAGATAAAGAAGATAACAATAACAAAAACCTTGACATGGCACCTATCACTGTGGTGACAGAAGGGACAAGCTTGCAGGAAACTGAACCAGGAGGGCATGTAGGTGCTTCTAACTTTCCTTGTGAAGAAAAAGATCTACCAACAACTGAAACAAAACCAACTGACTTACAGGGTATACATGTTGAACATGTCAAAATTGAGAAGACAACCAATTCAAGTGACAAAACAGAAAAGGAGATTCTAGCAGCAGAAAAAGTGATTAGAGATGAAGGTGAACCAGAAAGGAAGTGCGAAATGCAGGTAGAAGTTTCTGATACAGCACTGGGTTTTGATGACCAAGGTATTGAAATAACTACTCAAACAGAGCCTACTTATAGTAAAGCTCCCTTAGATGACAAATCAGAAGAAAAGCTTCATGAAACTTCTACAATTGCATCCAAAGAACAGGAACTGGAGTCTATTGAAGAAAGTAAGAATATAAAAGATGAGGCTCCAGTGGAAAATGAAACACAAGATAAGGACAAAGAAATTGCTTTTTCTGCAAACACAATAGAAGAGATGTCCACACAAAAAGAAGAGCTCAAGAAGCTTGAGGAAATCCCTCAAATGCAGTCCGATGATACTAAGAAGGAGAATCCAAATCAAGAGCTCCAGGAAGAAAAAGGTGAAAAGCTAAACAAGCCCACTGAATTAGATGCTGGAAAGCACATACCTGAATTAAATCATGATTCAACTTCAGAGGTAGAGATTACAAAAGATATTGAGGCCAGTGAAAATAGAAAAATGGAAACACTGAAAGATGAGGAAGGCTTGGAGGAAAGCTTGGAGAATGAAGGACAGCCATTTGACAAGGTACCAGAATATCTTGAAAAAACTGGTCCGGGTGCAAACACTGAAAAGGGTATCATGCAATTGGAGACAGAGGATGATCGAGTTAAGAACATTGAAGAAAGCTTCAAGAAAAGTCCAAAGGAAAGTAAGTTGGAGAATACAGCCACTATATTGGACAAAACAGATGATAATGAAGAAACAATAGAAACTCCTGATGCTGGAAAGAATGGGAATCTTCAAGAAGAGGTCAAAGAAATATATGCTATCATATTTCAATTAACTTTTTTAATGTATATAACTTTCATTTTCAATGCATCATCATCATTTAATCCTTGTCCTAACTTTATGGAGTCATCCACATGAATCCTGTTTCACCATTCCAATCTGTTTAGTGCCATATCCATTTTATTGAAGCCTTTACTAATATAGAATCTTTCTAGCAGATCCTTGGAGATGTTGATCCAGGTGAAAAACTTGAAAGGTCCCATGAATCATTTGATGAAGAAAGTGAGAATCTTGAGAAAGCAGAACCTGAATTGAAGGTTGAAAATGATCATAATGAGCAAGTAAATAAATTAAATGACACTGCAAGAGAAGAAATTTCAAAAGAAGAGGTAATATTAAGTATAAGAACTGTAGTTCCGTTCATTTCCTCTTTGTTGTTTTACTCACTTTTTTGAGTTTTCCAGCTTAAAAGCGCTGTTCATTGTGCAGTTATCTAAAGGGATCAAGGATGCTTCTGCAAGCGAGGAATTTTCAGAACAGATCTCAGAGGAAAATGGAGCTCTCAATAACCTGTGCCCCAAACTTGTCAATGAAGAAACAATTAAGGAGAATATTCAAGAAAGCAAAAAGGAGGAAAATAAGGTTGAAGAACAAGCAACTGCATTGGAGCATGAAGATCAGAGTAAAGCATTGGAGGTTGTAGATGAACAAAAAGAGAAACTAAATCTGGTAAGTGAGATTACAACATTGAAGTTTACAAGTAAGAGATCATATGGACCATAAGAAGGGAAGATTCATTTAGTTTCCTTCCTATCCTTGTGTGTGTATATTGTTTGTAATATTGAAGCTTTACCACTATAGATTCCCAAGGAACTCAAGGATGTAGGTGCAAGTGAGAGCACTGAAAAAGAGGTCACAGAGGAAAAGGGAGTTTCCCTGGGCCCGTACCTAGTTTCTCTAGAAGAAAAGACATATAAGGAAAGCCAGGGAGATGAAAAAGGAGAAAAGGCAACAACTAAATTGGACACTGAAGATCAGAATTATGATTTGGAGGTTGAAGAACCAGATCGAGCAAATGAGTCTGAAACTTTAAACGGAGAGGTCTGGTGGTGTATAAGAACTCAAAACATTATTTATTCTACATATCATTTACTTCTTTTCCACTTTCTGTTTGGTTGAAAGGTTTATCTCTTAAACAGATTTCTAATGAACTTGACAATGCTGGTTCAATTCAGAAAACTGAAAAGAAAATCATAGAGGAAGAGCAAGCCCTGAAGGAAACTTGCAGAGAATTTTGTGTTGATGAAATTATCAGAAGCCATCAAGAGGATGAAAAAGAGGGCAAGAAGATTGGGGAGGATGGAAGCAAAATGGTCTCTGGAGACAAGAATGGTGAAGAGATAGGCAAAAATGCTACCACAAAATACAGTATCGCAAAGGAAGAGGTTATATAAGTTTTGAATTTGGAATCTCTTATACCTTCTTCTCACCCCTCTACCTCTCTATTAAGCATCATTCTTTGGTCATTAGCAACAGCTATGATTGTAATAAACTTTGAAATAACTAGCAAGAGTTAAAATCAGGAATAGTCAGGATAAGAGTGAATGAAAGTAAAACTTGAACTTAATTCAATTATTTAGGGAACTAAGATGCATTAGGTATTTAGGTCATGGTATTGGAAATAGCAGGGCAGATCCTTGTAATCTGTTGGACCATGAGTAATACTACTGTCTACAAAGCAACAACGTGTTTGCACTTTGAGCTGGCCTACATGGAGACATTCAAATAAGCCCTAGCTTCTGTCTCCCTTGTACATCTTGAGGAGACAAAATGGTCACCTCCTATACTGCATAAGCTTTTATATTTTATGGAAAACCTTGGTTCCAGCTCCAGCTTCTCTTTTCTAGTTCTCCTTCAATTGGTGCTTTCAGCCTCAAACAGATTTTCATGGTAGATTAAATTCTTTTCCTTGCTTGTTCTGCTTTAAACCTATTAACCATGAAAAGACATGGAAGCCTTCATTCTCAGTGCTTGAACACCTGCAACCAAATTTCTACTTTTCTTGGTTCATCATTGACAGATCAATTATGTAAAACTGTTAAACTTACCAGCAGCCAAACCCTACTCAATTCAATTAAATCCTTCTTTCTTTCTTCTTTCTTCTTTCTTCTTTCTTCTTTCTTCTTTCTTCTTTCTTCTTTCTTCTTTCTTCTTCTTCTTTTTTTTTTATTTCATGTTCTTATCTTGGCTTCCTATTATTTTATGTTGTCTTCCTATCTTGTCTTCCTATTTTTTATCTTGGCTTCCTATTTCTCACTTAGAACAATCATCCTGCACCAAATCACTCCTAATTAGTGCAGTCGTGATCTTTTAATGCACATTTTTTTTATCAATAACAGTGCATTTTATTAAAAATTGAGAAAGTACAGAAATAAGGAGCTAAAAAAACTTAACTCCCCAATACATCAAAGTACATTAAAGTACACCCAACTGAAACCAACTACAAAACAGCCCAACAAATAGAGTTTCTGTTCACCCCTTGCCTAGCTAAGTCATCTGCCAATGAGTTTGCACTTCTCTTTGTCCATGTACATCTAACTTCCATGTCCTTACTCAGCCACTTAAATTTCCTCTTTTCATTGTTGTAGTTCCAGAGCTTGAAGTTGTCCTCTTTTAACTAGTTCACTACAATTTCAGAATCACCTTCTATGATCAATTTCTTGAAATGCATGTCTTTGACCCTTTGTACTCCTTCAAGAGCTCCGAATATCTCGGCCCTCAAGGAGTCTCCCACCCCAATTAGGCCAGAATACATAGCTAACATATTCCCTTTTTCATCTCTTATCACTCCCCCTATTCTAGAGGGCCTTGGATTGCCCAAACTACTACCATCAAAGTTCAGTTTGATAAACCCACTTGGTGGACGGGTCCAACAAGAACTTGAAGCTTTCTTACTTGAAGTTGATTCTGCAATTTCCTTCCAATTCCTTAGCATCACATCAACAGAGAATTCAGCAAACAGCTCCAAAGTTTTTAATCAATGTATTACCCTTATGTGAATAATCTCCAATATTACTTCCAAGCTTCCTTCTTTGTCTAGAAAAATCCACGAATTTCTCTCCTCCCAAACAGTCCAACAAACTGCAGCCCTTACACATCTCCACATAACCTTTGCCCTTTTTGTTGAGCAGTTGGGCATGGAAGTGAATAAGCTTTGCACATTCAAAGGGGGAGTCCACCTGCACCCAAACAAAGAAGTAAACCATTCCCAAATAGCTTTAACAAACTGACAGGAAATTAGTAAATTGTATCCGGACTCACCATCGGATTTACAGAGGACACACCAATGAGGAGACAAACAACTATTGGGTCTTTTTCTTTGAAGTAAATCTCCTGTATTAACGCTTTCCAGAAAGGCTTCCCAACAAAAACTCCCAACCTTCGGAGGTATAGGTTGACTCCACACTTCTTTAACAGGGAATGACTCCACACTCCACACTCCCAACTATTGGATCTTTTAATGCACATGATCAAACAATCTATGCCAACCTTCTACCGCATTGTCATCCATCAGTCACCTCTAGGTTTCCATGTGATGCATGTATACCTGATTCTGTTCTTCCTAATCTTGTTATCAATCCTTCTCATCTATAAGGATGAGCTATTTATTGGTCCTATTACTTTGAATTTTATGGATTTAAAATTCTCACTTGATCATAAAGATCCAACAACCTCAGGTATTGGCCTGCAATATCATGATTATTTATGCATAACAGTTAGGGAAACAAATATTAATTAGGTACAACTGACTTGTCATTCATGATTATTTATTGTCTATAGGAAAATATTATTTTCATTGTGCTCTGTGTTTAGCAAATGGAAGATTTCATTTCAAGGTTTCAGTAAATCTTTACCTTTAAAAAAATGTAATGAGCACTTCATTTTTCTTATAATCAAACGAGACACATTAAGAAACATAAGTGCAAGATACAAATTAAGATGAAATTGACATAATAGCAGAACCAGCATAACCTAATTAGAGAACTTTGTTGATAAGATAGCAAAGTTGAGTGGTGTTCGATCTTTCCTTAGAGTTAGACCTAAACTTAATTTCTCCAAAGTTACCATTTAGCAATATATCTTTGGTGTTTACTTCTCCATTTCAGAGTGCATTTGCGGAGAGTAGAAAGATACTCAATAGTCTTGATTGCCAATGAGTGTATAGACCCTATAATGCAAAGTAGCCTTGAGTATCCTCTGTAAGACTTGGAGAAGGCTTATCATGTAAGCCGGAGCTTCATTGGATATTTGCTTGGCAGGACAAGGCTTCTTCTGCATGTATAATTGTGTCTCCTGCATGTTTTGTATCCTTGTTAATGGTCATGTAACTGACTCTAACCATGTCCCATGGGCGTGGTCTTGTGCTCTTTGAATGGGTAACCAAACATATAATTGACAGATGGGCTTGTCAGTTCTCATATCTATTAATTGAAAGTCAACATTCCATGCAGGTTAAAAGCTCTCATTTTGTACTGGAAGAGCAGAAGTTAGAAATGGCAGGCTCTAACAACCAGATAGAAACTGTGACCATGGAAGACAAGGGAGAACCACAAGACAAAGTAGGCAATGAAACTGAAGAAATCTCTGAAATTGTGCCTAAAATATTGATTCATGAAAGAGTCAAGACCAATGAAGATGAAGCTGAAAGTACAACTGAATATACAAGTGCTCAAAAAGACCTCATTGAAGTTGAGAAGCTTAAGAATACTTGCTCTAACTTGGAATCCAGTTCAAGTGACATTACTGAAGACTTGCACAAAAAAGACGAAGAGGTTCCAAACAGTAACCATGACACAGCTCAAACGGAGGCTTCATGTGAAGAAAAGCCAGAGAATGGAAGCCAGGTCATGAGAGATGATGAAATAAAAACTTCAATACCTGCCAAGCAAGCAGAAACTGAATTGAACATCCAAAAAGAAAAAAGAGAAGGAAGGCACTTTAGCGATGAGGTGAGTCTTAAAGCTACTGAAATTAGAGCTTTCTGTAATATAAGAAATTCTTGGAGTAAGTTTTTGACATTTCTTCTATTATGCAGGCTCCTGTAGAAGAAATTCTAAAGAAAGAAGATGAAGAGAAGCATGATGATGGAAAGATTCACAAAACAATATGCGCAGAAAATAATGGAGAAACCCAAGTTCCAGAAAAGGAAGACATGGTAGTCATATTATCTACTGAACAAGCAACTAAAGGGAGAGATATTACAGATGATGCTGAGGTGTTTGATGTCTTGCCTGATATCCARCCTCCAGCTGAAGAGGTATCACCAAAAGCAAGCACAAAAAAGGTTCCAGAAATCACTGACTCTCCCCAGAGCATCGAGACATTCCAAAAGGCCTCTGATGCAATACTTGAAGAAAGGACCACAAGAAAAGAAGTTTCAGTTGAGAGCACAGAAACAAATATTCAGACTGAAGAGAGAGATATTGTATCCATGTCACAGCATCCAACTGAGAAGACCTTGCAAGAAGCTGAAGTGGAATATCAGAGACCTGGAGAAGTTTCAGAAATTGAGCCAGGAGAGAAGGTAACATTGGATACAGATAAGGTTTCATTATTCGATCTCCTGCAGAGATCCACAACAGAAACCTTGCAGATGGTTGCACAGGATATGAAGCCACAAGGCAGTGATGAAGAATTGCATAACGAACAGCAACAAACCAATCAAGCAGAAGGAGAAAAAACAGATGAAGAGAAAGATGAAGAGGAAGAAGATGGAGACAGAAAGGCAGACTCGGGCTCTGATGCTCCAGTAATGGTAGAAGCCCTTAAAGATGTGAATATTAAGCCAACCCATAAGAAATCTCACAACATATTATCTGGTGTTGGCTCCAAGGTTAAGCACTCAATTGCCAAAGTGAAAAAGGTCATCACTGGTAAGTCATCCCACCCAAAGGCACCATCGCCAAAATGAGAAAGAAGATAACTTTTGGCAGTTATAACCAAAGGAGGTGAATGACGGACCTAGTTTGAAATCTCACAACATATTAATAGCCTTTTTGTTAGTGCGACATTTTCCTGAGGTTTGAGCATGGTGTGTACTTGTACATTGTGAATAGTTTCTGTTTGGTTCCTTCCTGCATATTTATTTCTACGAAGTCAGTTCAATTCGATTGTAAAGAGTTTGTTTTACTGGAGAACATGATTGTGGTTTGTATATATGTAAATTAAATGGACTAGTGAGGTATCATACACTCTCTATTGCATCTGTAAGACAATTGGGATTGTCTCAACCTGCTAAGTCGAATCCGCTCTCAAACTCAACCAACTATAAGAACATATGTTTCACTTTCAGGAAAAGCAGAAGAAACAGTAACTGAGTTTCTAAATGGAAGTTCCACGGTTCTCCCACGTATGACTAATAGATTGATTTTTAGCTCGATCTTCAAACGATAAAGCAGATCAATTCCAAGAACAGAAGGCAAAAATTTAAAATAAAAATCGTTCAAGATAATACTGAAACGGTAATGTGTGACAGACACGCACGAAGAGAGAAATGAACCTCGCATTCTTCTGCTTCATCTAATCATCTCCTCCTTCTTCAAACCTCGTCTCGTCGTCCTCCTTTCTTATTTTTACACCACATGTTCTATAACGTGGCTTCCTTCACGTCTGGACTGAATTGACTCATGGATGTCGAACCAAGATCGACTGATTTTGGAAATCCATATACGAGGCAGCATCTTTGACTTAGCCATGAAACAGAAAGTGCATCAAATGGACGAACCAGAGCAATGACGAGTGATTCGACGGTTTAGACTTGTTCGCTACATATGATCTTCGGCCCCATTGATTCGAAAATTTTCTTGTCAATACTACTTGATAATCATAATATTCATTAATTTTTTTTATTCGATAGGGATTGTTCCTTTTCACGTTGGATACGAGAAACCACATCACTCGTGTTACATTCTTAGCATGAAAAGGAAAAACGACGTGATTAAATGAGCATTTCTTCTTTTTCGAAGGGAATCCAAGGATTAGCCGAGTGTTTAGGGTTTTTTAGCTTTAATTTTAAGGTGTAGGATTGGTTGTCAGGGGTTTAGGGTTTTAAATTTAGGGTTTAAATGTAAATCAAGAGGTGGTGGTCGGACGAGAGTTGTCTTTGATAAAAGCCAGAACGCCCAAACCACTGCTCAAATATAAAGCTAATCTGAATAACTTCTCCAAAACACCGGTGCTCCACCACTGCAGTTCAATTAATACAATGCACCCCGATCATAAAACCCTCCAAACGGGCTTAGGGGCTCTCTTTTTTTTTTAATAAAACAAAAAGAGGTGCTGCACAAGACGGGGGTAACACAACCCCACGAATCACACAAATAAATTAAACCAAGACCCCAGGGGGATTACTATTATTAAAAGAAATACATTCATTATCTGCTGAAAGAGCTTCTTCTCTAGCAATCCTACTCCACCCCTTCGACTGAGATGATCTCTGCACAATAGGCATTCCCTAACAATGTTAGTAATGGTCCACGGCAAGCACACTTGACAGGTGGTGGTCGAACCAACTCTCACTCATTTTACTGCCTTTGTTGCAAATGACCTAAGCCTTGTCGAGCAATCTGGATTCTCGGATTCTTAGTCTCCTTTATTGGAACTGATCTAAAATTGAGCTGAACTTGCTCTCCCGTAATTTGCTTGTTTTTCCTTGTATGTTATCCAAATAGAGTCATCGTTCATTAAAAAAAAAAAAGGAACAGAATAAGAATGAAAAAGAACAAAAACTCATCTAGTCTTGAACTGAAGCTAGTTGCTCAGTGAGATTGTGGATATCCTATCATGTTTCTTTCAATTCCTTTTATGTCATTTCTCAGTCCCCCGCCTTACCCTCACTAACAAGAAAATGAACAGAGGAAATAAAGAAAGTACAACTAAAAAATAAAAAAAATAAAAAATCAGCTTTAGTAATACTAAACGATTATTAGAGACAATATATGCATTCATCAAGAAAAAAATAGAGACAATATATGCTCTTCACTTCAGGTAAGAACCATGTTAATGGTTTGCCTTCACTTCATGGAGCTTTTCTCGCCCTTTTCGTTGAAAGAGCTTTTCATTGATAGATTTCTGTTATCTGTGATTCTTTTTACTACTACTGGCCGAATGGCATGTGCAGAAGGGTGGAAGGAAGACAGATGGAAAAAAAAAAATTTGGGAAGGCCAAAGCAAGTATCGGCATTATATGGTAAAGATATCCCATCTTGAAACATAACATAATGGAAAGATCAACGGTGTGGATTGTGGAATCTGAGGCAGAAATGCAAGACAAAAGCAAGGATGAATTTATTAACCCCATTTCAAGAGAATGAAGTGCAAGAAGTTAATAGTACATTAATTAGTTTCCAGAGTTGTCGAATATGATAAAGCATTAGGATGCTTGGAGTCCCTTTACATCCTTGAATAGCCTCTGTGGTCTTCATATTGTTCCATGAACTCATCATTGAACTTTTTGAAACTGGCCATAATTGCAGGCATATCTTCTTCAGCTGGTAAGATGGTTGTCCTCAAGTGGAAGACCCTGAAAGGAGGAGCATTAAGGACATTTCAAATGAAGTTACTGTGAAGAATGAAAACCAAATTGCCCTATGATTCCTGTAAAAATGCCCAAACACCTTTTATCTCAGAAACATTACCAAGGAAGATGATCATATGCACTTCTGTGTGTGCATAATCTATGCAAGAGAACAATGAAGTTAGTAATTACCCTTCTTTCTGGCCAAAACCTGAACCAGGGACTGTGGAAATGCCCGTTGCTTCCAAAAGCTTGAGACAATAGAAAACATCAGGAACTTTTCCAGCGTTTTTGGCAGCTTCAATGGCCCTTGGTGGTAGGCGTATTTGTGGGAAAGAATACATGGCTCCTGAAAATGATATTCTAATCAGTAGCTGATCTCTTAAGATTCAAGAAACATGTTTTGAAGTGCAAGGAGATACTAATGCATGAAATGAAAATGAGAAAGGTGCAAAATTGTTAATTACCTTCTGTGAAGTTACAAACCACATTTCTACAGCTATTGAATCCATCAGTCATTATGTGTGCCCTCCTCCTCAATGAATCAAGGATTGCTTTGCTGCACATTTAGTAATTCATAAATAAACAAAATTGCTTGATGAGAAGTAAAATGTTTTATTACTGGAATTGTATGGTGGAGTGTCCACAGTTCAAATCAACCAGATAACCTAGCCATCTAATCAATTGCAGTCTTTCAGATGGACAAAAGAAATAGCAAAAGATGGACAAAATGTAAGTGGTGGCAAAAGAGCACTTATTATCATCAAACCAGAGTCACAGAGTAACATTGCACTATGCCAAATCCAGGATAGGCCATTTATTTGTTATATTATTTTGATGAGCACGTGTGCCACATTGTAGCACATAGATATGCATTTTATGCAAGTTGGTACTTTAAGATATGAGTAGGTTAGTTACACAATATATATTCCACCTTGCTTGTTATTAAAATAAGTATTTGTACTATACTTGTACAAGCACTTTTTTATACTTTCCATAAATATTTTGAGAATATTAGGGAAAATGGTCATTGGCATCAAACTGAACTGCAACCAAGAGTGAAGGCCAATATTCAAAGTCATCCATGCCTTATCCCCAACTATATGGGGTCGGCTACATGAATCATGTTTCGCCAATCCATTCTATTCAACTCTATAACCACTGTTGAACTATTAGTGCTTAAATCATTTCTTACTACTTCAACCCATGTTATTTTTGGTCTACCCCAAGCTCTTCTAGCCCCTTCAATGTGTAACAAATCACTTCTTCTAACTGTGCAGTTGATGGTCTTCTATGCACGTGCCCAAACCATCCTAGGTTCCTACAAATAACTCCATTCCTAATACTATCCTTTCTGTTTTTCCCACTCATCCATCTTAACATTCACATTTTTGCCACATTCATTTTCTGGACATGTTTCTTGACTGCCCAACACTCTGCTCCATACAGCATAGATGGCCTTGCAACTGTTTTATAGAATTTTCGTTTTAATCTAAGTAGTGTTTACCAATCACATAAAATTCCAGATGCACCCCTCCATTTTGCCCATCCTGCTTTAATTTTTTGGGCACCATCCTCCTCAATTTCTCCCTTGTTATGAATTATTGAACCAAGGTACTGGAAGTGGTCACATTAAGTTATCTCTTGGTCTCCAATCCTAAGTGTAACTTGATTTGCACTCCTATTACTACTAAACTTACATGTCATATATTCTGTTTTAGTCATACTTATTTCAAAACCTCCTGTTTCTAAGGCATTTGTCCATAAGCAGGGTTTGCCAAACAAAAGGAGAATAAGTTGATTTAGAGGGAGCTGATCTCAGCCATCATACCTCTCTGTAACAAACTTCAAATAGGAGATATCCCCTGGCTTGGGTGGGTTGACCATCAGCCCTAGCTGGAGGAAAAGAAAAAAAAATATTTTTGTAAGTTTCACATAATAGGCCCAATAGGAGAAAACGAGAGCAGCCCCCAGATTGCTACATGATAGAATCTTCAGATAGCCAAAAGAATGAACCAGATGTTCTGAAGAAAATTTATCTTACTTATTGAGCAAACAACTTAGGAAATTTGACTAATTTAACTGCACTCTAACTTGCATCTTTTTTTTTTATTTGGACAGAGGACTTACAAATATCTGTGCGGGGACATTTGGACTGAGTGATACAGATGCAACCTTGTAAATCTCATCAACAGTCTGCAGCAACAGATCAACAAGAAAAAGAATGGGCATTGATAGTCTAGTACCACTTAGTTTTAGAAATTTCCTCTTTCAGTGTAAGCCTCATTTTTCAGGAAAAAATTCAATTTATAACCATATACCAATATGCATACTTGTAAACAAGAACAGACAAACAAGCTGCACACAGAAGGGTCATTACTACCTATTTAAGACATTTTCTAAATTTCTTAAATTAATAATTTGCCTTCTGGTTCAGTGTCCATGCAAGATTTCTTTTATCTACAATTTTCTGCATATTTAGCAGCCAAAAATGTGAGAAATCAAATGGCATGATATATTCTTACTTTGAATTATAGACATTTTCTACCAAAAAAAAATTATATGGACACAACACAATCTAGTATGAACAGATTACCTACAGGATCCTGTTTTCCACGGTGAGGGTTCAAAGACCTGATCTTGTCTACACAGATGGCTTGAAATGTTACAAACTAACTAACCTTTAATGTGTCAGGTAACATGTCTCCCAAAGAGGAGACATGGGTTCAAACAATGAAGCAGCAGGAAGTTAAGAGTTCCATAGTATGGCTATCAGGAATCATATGAATACCTTCTTCTGACTTCATTGTATTGTTTGGTAAGCAAAACATAATGAACATATGAAAGGGGAAAGCTCAATGTCCTTCTAAAATTGGAAATAAGCAATAAATTCTCAGCCTGCAATTAAGAGATATATAGGCCATTTAAAGAAGTTAATAAGAAGCAAACCTTTGGAGGAATGTTGGTCATCTCAAAGTATCCTCCCCGTTGTCCACATTCACCCCAATATCCTTTAGAGACAGTATGAAAAGAAACAAGTTGGACCTCTCTGCTTAAGGGTGCACCAAGGTCCATCAAAACCTTCAAGTGTTTTGAGGAACAATTAGTTTTGACAGGAAATGAGCCGCTGGCAAACACAACAAAAATTCGGATCAAAGAGCATAATTGTTATACCTTTTTTGCACTTATAAAAGGGCGCTCATCTTGGTATATATTCTGCTGATAAACTTCATCTGCAAGCAGGACTAAGTTTTCTTGGAAGCAGAAGTGTAGTATTTCCTTTAGATTAGCTTCACTTAGACACTGGCCAGTAGGGTTTCCTGGGTTTATAATCACCATGGCTCGGACCTGATTACATCCAGTACATAAGAAATAATGTAGTAGTAGTCAGATTTTCCATATGAAATGATAGGTAATTTGTTGTACAATAACTAGGTTCAGAAGATCATACGATGTCATACTAATAAGCAAGTTGAAGAAGCCAGTAACAGTCAAGTTAGTCAAAATTATCCACCCTTTTGTATACTTTCTTTTATATTTTGTGCAAAAACTCGGTTTTCTCTATATTATAGTCCATATCACCCACACCTTCCAAAAAAGGGGTGAGGGAAAAATCACATACAGAGTTTACATTAATATCACAGAATACATGGTCCACATGCAGCAGGATAGGACTCTCCATTTTACAGATCTTCACTAGAAAATTTTCTAATAAAAAGCTACCTTATTCATATGATGCAGTGGGCAAGACAGCAATACAGAGGTGAAAATTTTTTGCCAGTAGAAAAGTCTGGCTCTGCCATATTGTAACATTACCCAGCACAGAATCAGCAAGGTGCCCGACACAGAATTTGCACAAGAAAGTGAAGAGTGTGAGTGTGACACAGACGTGATACCTAGTTTAAGTACCTATATTACATATTTTCATAGCAATGAGTAATGCTCTTCAGTAGATTCAGGACCTATATCCATCTCTATTCCACCCAAGTTTTTGGCAATTCGAATAACCAAAGAGTTAATCCTGGATCTAAACCATGAGTAAATATATCATTTAAGTCTTGTCTATGGATTCTTAAAACAGATTTTCTGCACTTGATCAGAACAAATGAAGGTATACTTACTGTTATTCCTCTAGAACGAGCCTGCAAAACTGACTGGCGAACGTTATTGACGTCAAGACCCCAGTTTGCTGTCTCTTCCAGGTAATATGGAACAAGAGAACCACCAAGTAGAGATATTGTAGCAGAGTAAAGTGGGTACTGAGGTACTGGAACCAAAATCTGCCAATAAGATATCCACCCAAAGTGAATGACAAAAGCATAGGGAAAGACAAGTACCTCCACATGTATACAGGATGGATTAAGGTAACAAGAACCCCCCCTCCCCCCACCCAACACACACACACTTTTAAACTGAAAAGGAAGAGAATAAAGAAGAGAGATGAAAAAACCTATAACCTATACACTAGTATCAGAGAGAAGAAACATGTTTACTAAATCAGGAAAACTTACACCATCCCCTTCACCACGGATAATAGTATTCAAAATCTGCATTACCCCTTTGCTTGCACCATCTGTCAGATATATGATTTCTGGATCACTGCATATGGGTGTAAATGTACATGTATTCAGCTTTAAATAACCTAAAAATTAGGAATCCAGAATGTTTTACAAAAAGGTTTGGTACCTAATATTTACCTTGGATATCCATCACGCCTTTCAATGAACTCTGCCACCTCCTTCCTTATTCCTGGAAGCCCTCGAGAGTCACTGTAGGCACCTAATTGATCAAGAAAAGAGTATAGATTATCCATCTCAAGTTTTACTGTATGGTCTTTCCCACTTCTTACCCATTTAATCAAAGACAAAAGGGCAGAGTCTCTACATAGATCTCAAATGTTAAACCCTTTTTCCAGCATGTACATAAAATGTGAGATACGTCAGCATACCTAGACCACCTGATGTCAATGAAAGATAATGTTTGGCTCTTGCAATTGCATCTGCTGGGAAGATGAGTCCCACATTAGGATCATCTAACAAGAATGGAGCTTGACATAAAGCCACCACCTGCACAAGTAATTAACATATATCAAAACAGACTTAAAAACAAGGATATAATGTCATCGTGCCAAAAACAGAGCATAGTAAAACAAAAGGTGCTCCTTTCATATTAAATTTGAGGAGGCAGGTTATTCCTAGAAAAGAACAAAGCAAAAAGGAATGTAGAAGTGGCAATGAACCTGACGAGGGAAGGTCAATGGCTTCTGTCCTAAAGCATGAGGGTTGCCGACATTTGTAAAAATAATCTGCAAAACCATAATTATAAATTTAAAATTTAAGATAGAAGTACATTCTAAATAAGCAAAGTCATTAAAATTGTAATATGAAAAGATTGACTACATTGAACCTAACCAAAATCAAAATATGCAAAGCCTATACCTCTCCTGGTTAGGTAATAGTATCCTATTGTACTCATTGACCAATTCACTCTACCATAGAGTTACACAATGACAACACCAGATGGTACAATACATACCACTTGATTAATTCACACTTAGTCAAGAATACAATGATAACTTACAAATTTTATTATCAATCGACAATTATATAAACATGGTTGAAAAGCAAGGTTTTTCCCTAAAATGAATAGTGAGATGATGCCAATAAGTAAAATAATGGTGATCCAAGAAAAAATTATAGCTACCTTCTTCCCTTCCTTCTGAAGCTCAGAAGCTCGAAGATAGAGCTCACCTCTAACAGCATATGCAACCTTCTTCACATTTTCATTAATGGACTCATAGTCTAATGGCTTTGGTGACATGATGTCCTTGTCACCAGTATACAACTAGACAGAGGTTCAGCAGCACTCTGTAGCCTCAGTTCACAACCTGGATAACTTTCAAGGAAATCAAATAAGTTTCAGAACTTAAAACGAGAAACATATGATCTGGTCCTCTGGAAGATTTTTTAAAAATGTTTGAACATTCAGGGTATAAATTGAATGAAAGGGAAAGTTATATCAACCTATGCTGTCTCCGAAACTTAACCCATTTCTTTAAAGACATAATATCTCTGTATAATATATTAGTTTTCTTGGTTGGACCTTTGGACTCGCTATTTCTTGATTTCTACGTTCTACTTTGGCTCAGATAAGTTTAATGACTAATGAGACATGTTTCTTTAAGAATAGCAAAAAGGTGAAGATAAGAACAACATCAGCATCTTAGAAATAGGACTAATCAGGGAAGAAAAAATGACTAATCAAAGAAAATAGAAAATTGCATACAATCACAGAAAACAACGTCTAAAACTGGGGAGAAAAGGAAAAAAAAAAAAACTGTAATCTCTGCAAGTTAAAGTATAACAAATAGATGTGAGATCATCAAAAGAAAAAACAGGAACACTTGGTTCGGGGAAGGGGGGGTAGAAGCGGCACAACTTTCCATTTCGCATAACATATACCGAGCATGCATGGTCAAGTAACAGACAAAAGAACACACTAAGCAAGCTTACAACAGACATTTTCTTTTACCATAAGCTACTACAATCGCACAGCCCGGATGCAATAGCACTTCAACAATAAACATCAAAAGAAGATATCTTTTTTTTTTTTTTTTTTTGAGGAAACTGCAGAACAGTTGATGGAACACCAAAAGAAGAGAAAATTTGCATATCGTCAATAACTCCAATCCTAAATCACATATAAGCAAAAACTACTGTAAATTCCAAATCCATTCACGAAATCATCACTCGCAGCACAAAACCCAATTGAATCTTTACAAGTAGAGATAGCCCAATTATCCTAAAATCAAAACCAGGATATCGGTCATGGAATTCAAAATATACGGGAACGAATGAGAAAAACTCCCATCGACACAGCACCTTAACCAACTTCACCGACGACCCATCATTTCTCAAACAAAATTTAATTAGAGAATGAGTAATGAAGCAGGTTTTAGAACAGCGAAGATAGAACCCCTGTTTTATCTAAACAAATTTATGAAAAAATGAGTTGTGGTTGTCAATTCTACTCGAGGGTTACCTGGGTACCTCGCTTGATGTCTGGGGGACTACTGACGCCCTGTAGAAGGATCAAGGCTAGGTCTCCAAGCGACGAGCTAAGCTGCACAGGAAGTCGCACAAGAGAAATGTGGTTTGTGTCGTATAAAACTGAGCCTCGTCTGATCATAACTGGATTTATGTACACGTATACATTCCTACCCTTCTTTAATCTGTATTTTTATTTAATTATTATTTTTTTTTTTTGCATATCTCAACTTGTTTCACAAATCACAACCATGCAAAAATAGAATAACATTAATATTTTAAAAAGCATATTCATATCTTCATAGCAGACATCTGATGCGCGTCACAGTAACCCAAACACAACCACCACAAAAGAAGATAAAAATCCACGTGTATCAACCAAACCATTCTTCCTGTAGCGATTATTGGCCATGACGCAAATTTGATGCTCGTCGCACCAGCATCCCCCTATCTTCGGATTGAGAACAACGCTTCCACAGCCACTGGAAAATGTGGAAGAGTTAACAAAAAGTTCCAAAATTAAGGGAAAGAGATAAAGCGAGGAGGAAGTGTGGTGTAGCTTCAAAATTGAACTCTGGTGGATAACGAAGTCTCGGAAGTTGGAACCTTTCTCTCATGCAAGGACCGCTGATGAGGCAGGCGTCGTTTTCAGGGTTTTCAATGGTAATTTGCAGGTAGATAGTCCGTTACAACTTACATGGGTGGAAGCATGTGATTCACACTCTTTGTCTAATCACCAAGAGCAGAGCACATTTGAAAAACTCAAAGTAAAGAAAGCCTTGGCGATTTTAATGAAACTTTCTTTGCCCAGGAGATAAAAGGAGGAAGATAGGAGGATTTAATTCCATATCCTAAAATGATCAAAGTGGTTGTGTAGTTCATTTCTTTGTTGTAAAACCTGAAACCAAATGCTGAGGGAGATGAAATTCCATATTCTGTATCCCCCCTCCCCTTTAGAAATGGGTGATGATCAGTACAAGTTTATGAATGTCATTGATCAGTTGAGAACATCATATTTCTTGCTACAAAAACTTCTAGGGTATTAACAGCACATACTTATTAAGAGTTATAGAGAGATTAAGTTGACCCAATTCATTAAGAGTTCAATTAGTGCCCTAAGTACAACTACACTACACAGAAAAGGAGTATTACCCAATACTCATGCAATTTGAATGTACATAATTTTCTTTCTTTTTCCTATTTTTTTGTTAGAATCATGATTTTTTTCTCCTGAAATTTCAGTTCTTTTACGTTGTAGTCAATAAGAAAAGTAGCAATTCGCCTATCAAAAAAATTACATTTCTGAATATTCCAATTTTTTCCAATGCAAAAACTCTAAAGTTTTCATTACTTGACATCCATTTAGTATGCAAATCAGTCACGTCTAATTGGCTAAGGTCAGTTTAAAAGTAAGAGAAGAGTTCAATGTGAACCTTACGGGCTATCACGAGGGTGTTTTAGTTGGGGGATATTTGGCTCTTACCTGTTTGAGCATATGCGTCCAACCACATGATTTTAAATCATGTCAATTTTAGGGTTTAGGATTAGATATTAGTGGTTTAGTCTTTCTTTTGATATAAGGTTTAATGGTTTAATTTTTAGGGTTTAAGGTTTAGGGTTAGAGTTTAAATGTGAAAATTAATAGAACATGATAGGAACAAATAATGCCCGTTTTAGTGCCCAATGAAAATGGTAGCAATTCGATCCAAATTAGATGAGATGAGGGTCCGTTGGTTGAAACTGACTTGTTTCTTGGCAAGGCTGCAATGGCATTAGTTCTCTGTCTAAATAGACAGGACATCATCGGTCTCTATGGCAGTGTTTGGAATCAATGCCCTTTTTTAAGAAACGTTTTCTCATAAAACAGTGTATAAGTATGTTGTTTTCTCAAAAAACATTTTCTCAGATTTTTTATTTGGTACTATTGTTGTTGCTATCACATAGGCGTTTTTCAGTGCCATGTCAATTGCTAGCAACATTAGGAAAAAATGAGAAAACACAAAAAATGACTAGCCAAACAGTAGACGTCCCCCCCCCCCAAAAAAAAAATGCCTACAATATCACCTGGCTGGCCCAGCCTGGGCCTTGGGCAAGAATCAAGCAAGCCAGGATGGGCTAGCATTTGATCCTGGTGGCTAGGCCAGCCACTAGGGGTGATCATAGGCCAGGTCAGGCCGGGCTTTGCACTTATGATAAGTGCTATAGCTTAGGCCCGGGCCCGGCCTGGCCCGGGGTTTCGAGCTTGAAGCATAAGCCCTAGCCCAGATCCACTCAGGCCGGGCCTGATTTTGGGCCAATATCTTCTATACATAGAACATTACATATCTATAATATTTTATATTAAATGACATAACATGCATATAACATTATTTTATACACTATGTAATATAAAATATTACATATAATCTAAATTATACATGTCATGCTATAATATTTATATATAAAATATATAATCTAATGTAAAATAACATGTATACATTATACACAAAATGTGCAAGTTTAAATATATGCAGGTTGGGCTTAAAGTATTAAGCCCAAGCCCGACCCTAAAATTTGCGAGCCTAATGTGGGTCGGGGTCCGGGCTGGGCCTAAACACAAAACCTAGGCCCAAGCCCAGAATTTCTGGGCCGGGCTGGGCTGAAATGATCACCCCTACCATCCATGCCTAGTCTATTTCAATTTTAGCATTGTGTCCGGCATCTTGATGAATTGAATATAGAAGCATATGCTTCATTTTGGGAGACTGAGACTCCATCCTTGCAGTATAGGGTTATAAACAGCTTGAATTCGAAATGAATCAAGCAATATCTGAATTCAAATCCGATATCTAACGGATATTGAAAATTAATATTTAAATTTGAATTTGACCAATTAATTATTTTAGGTAATTAATAAATATACAAATTAGCTAATATCTAAATTAAATAATCCGTTGAATTCATTTATATTTTATATAAGAATTAAATAATCCGTTGAATTCGGATATTTATCAAATCAAATTAGCTAATATCTAAATTCGACCAATTATATATTTAGATTATCTAAATTCGATTCGATTATGTCAAATCTCAAATTCAAAATCGAATTTTTGAATACTATTGAAAAATCGGTTGACCGAACCGGTCGGTTCAGTTTCGGTTAACCAATATAAAAAATCGGCGGTTAACCGAGTCAATTGGTATACATGTTTTTCTATATATTTTCTATATATTTATGTATATTATATATATTTTTTATATATTATATATATTATAAATTAATAAATATGCATTATATAAATATATATTTATAATATATTATATATTATTTATTATTTAAAATATAATATTTTATACATACTTATAATTTTTTATTATGTATTTATATATATTTTTATAATATATTATAAAAACCAAAAAATCGAAAAACCAACGAATTGAACTGACAGTTAACCAAACTGATCACCGGTTAACCGACTGGTTTCGATTTGGTTCTGATTACCGGTTTTTCAAAAACCAGTACTAACGTTTCGGTTAAAAAAAAAAGCATGAATGACCCCGTATAGTCCAGCAGAGCCTGAGAGGCCAAGATTCGGTTTCTTTATAAAGTTGCCACTGCCCTCCCTGAGTGCAAATGCTAGGAAACAAACCACATCCTTCCTTTGCATCCAACAGCCACGACCTATTGATTGGCCGGGGAAATCACCTGCATGGCTGATATCGGCCCAGAGCAATCTTATGGGCCCTGTCTACTTGCCTTTGTTGAAACATGTGACAGTGGAAGATTTGTTTATATAAAGGTGGTGTTTGGTTCTGTTGAAAAAATGGCACCACGTACAGAAATCGGCTTCAGTCAGGGCAAATTCATGTCCACACCATTCTAACAGTTTTTTTTAATTTGTATTAGGAATATCTCTCCATGAAATAAAGCATATAAGTATGGAGATATTCTCAATGCAAGACAGTAAAGATTACCCGAACAGAATTTGCCCCGACTGAAGCAGAACTCCCACCTAAGTACTACGTCGGGTATTTTCAAAACTGCATCAGTATATATTGTTTGGTTAGCCATTTTCTCAAAAAAAGCACCGTTATATGCTGTTTGATTAGCCTTTTTTTTTCAAAGAATAAAATAGCAAATATAATACATTGCCATTTTCATAAAAACCGGCCCACCTTGGAAAACATCATTTTGAAATTATGCTTTTTCTTTCTTAAAACGTTTTCAAGTATGGTAACTGAGGTGGCTCTGATGTGATGCCATTTTCTCGTAAAACAGCAACGAAGCCAAACAACATCAAATATAACTTCCTGCTTTTCTGCTTTTCTGCTTTTCTGCTTTCCTCTTTATATATTTGGTAACAACCAAAAACCAGTGTGCTTTGCTAGACCTAAGGCTGCAACTTGGGCCAGGTTGGCCCGAACCCAACCCGAAAAGGTCGAGTCGGGTTGACATTCGGGTTAGGGTTAAGGTTGAAATTCATGAACCCGATTTTATTTCGGGTTGGGTTAGGGTTGACCCCTTAGCCAATCCAAACAAACCTGAACCTGACTCTATAGTACATGACATATATAAATATATGTTATATATAATATATAACATACATTGATTTGTTTAGATGTATGATATTTGCATAGCCCTCACCACATAGTTTCATGTATTTCTTTTAAGATAATCACTTCACTTAATCCTAATCAGAAAGACTAAAACCTTAATAACATTATTTTATGTTTTTTTGAAAATTTTATTCTTCATCTCCTCTATGTTGTTTGTTGCCCAAGAAAGATTTATCATAAGTCATAACTCATAAATCATAATAAATAGTCATTTCTAACACTTGTTTTTCTGACTTTTGTACCAAAAGAACAAAAAAAAAACCGTCAACAAAGAAATACTAATGAAACATAGAATTAATATATGTAATAAAAGTTGAGTTAAGATCTAAAATTAAGAAATTCTATGAGGTTTTAAGGAATGGAAAGCCCAACCCAAAATTGACTTCAGATTGAGTTAGGGTTGAAGGAACTTAATTAGGATTAGGGTTAGAGTTGGGTTGGTCGGATTGAGTTAGGGTTAGAATTGGGGTTTAGAACTTAGGGTTGGTCTCAACCCGACCTAACTCGGCCCGACTTGCAGCCCTAGCTAGACCTGGATGATTGCTTGCAACCAGCCCTTTGTTCAAAGGGTGCATAGCAGTGGAGGCATTCACCAACATCATAAAGCTATTTTTATGAATCAACCGAGGGCTGGCTTGTTGATGTATTAATTGATTTGTGATTTGTTTCAGCATTGATATGAAATCAAATCCTGCAATCAGCACTTTAAGAAAAAAAGGGGTGAGGGAAAAGTTATTAAGGATAACACAATAAGGTTTTCTGATTAACCAATTAATATAAAAAGAAAGGCATCCGGTGTGCTTAATTGTTTATAAGCTCTAAGCCTTTGGGATGCTTCCACGGATAAAAGAATTGGAATCTTAACAGAACCCAATTGGCGTGGTTTATGACAACTAACAAATTAAAATTGATAGCAAGTTAGCAACCTATCAAAATAGGATTTTAATACTCGGATCACGTTTATAGACGACAAGTTCACCACATTAGCATCTTCTGTATTATATGATCACAAATAAACAACCCTTTTTGTTCCTTTGGTGTGGATTGATAATGGCTGCTTACCTTTTTCGTATTTGATTAATTGAAGTTGTATACCATGGTTTAAGTGGGGTATTACCCATAGAATTAGAGCAGATAGACAAATGGAAGGATGCATTTGAAATCTTATGTGTTAGGCAAATACCATTTTGAAAAAAAAAAAAAGGAAAATCCTGATTGATGGTGATTTAATTGATAGGATCTAACTCATCAGAATAGAAACCTGGGATCAAATCCTGATGCCACCAGGGTTGGGGGGGGGGNGGGTTTGAGGGAGGCTTGTGTAGAGACATAAAGCTTAAAAAAAAGAATAAAAAGAAAAAATTATAAAATAATTATAAGGCCAACTATGTTATATGGTGTAAAGTGTTGAAAATTAAAAAATAGCATGTCTGAATGTAAAAACTTAAATGAATGAGTGATAAAACTAAAAAAGACAAGTTAAGAAATGAAGTCATAGAAGATCAAGGTTCTAAGTATCAACTCTCAATTTGCTAATTTTGTGTATAAGAGTTTGTTTTGATTAAAATAGCTTTTACTTACTTTATTTGAAAACTTGATAAGGTACATGTCCCATCAAACCACCTAATTCCATACCAATGACCTGAAAACTGATACATATGGATTAATACACACCAATATATTGCATTATTTTAATCCTTGCAACAATTATTAGAAAAAGTGATCTGTTACAAATGATTTAAGTATTCATAATTAACAATGAATATGGCACTGAATAGAAGAAATATTGAAACAAGATTCATGTAACAAATTCTATATAATTGCCACGAAGCTAGATGGTGATGGATTAGGCGGGGATGTCAAAAGGTACCTCATTACACCCTATTTTCATTTGTTATATCATGATAAAGAAAATATTAAAAACACAATATTGTTGAAGGTTATGGTTTCCTCGAAAATGAAACCAAGAAATCAACCGAGTTTGGCTAGCACCAACTAGTCAACAAGACGTGCTTAAGTTTGAAATGTGCAAAACTAATTTTGATTACATAGCAAGGTTCAAAGTATCAATACAGTATCAGCCTGTATCGGTATTTTTATAGATTTTATTTATTTATTTATTTTTTGAAATCGGTTCAGAGGGATCAGTTTAAGGCCCAACTATCCTCTGAACCATGGTCTGACCCGATATAACCCCTGAAGGGGCATATCGATACGTATCAATACTTTGAATCTTGATACTTAGCACAGAAAGGAGGCTGTGTTACCTCAACCCAAAATTGGCCTTAATGGTAGCCAGGCCCAATTTCTCATTGAGGTCCATAGGGCTGTGCAATTGGTCAGTTCGGTTAGAACCCAAGATACAACCGATTATTTGGTTTGACTATTTTCTCTAGCCAAACCAAATTAAAATAGAGTTCAGAATCGAACTGGCCCTAACTGGATTTGGTTCTGATGGGCCCTGATTCCACATAAATGATAAACAATAGATTTAATTAATAACTGTTATTAATTAAAAGTTAAAACGGCCCCAAAGCCTAATGGTTTTAATTAATTAGCTATTATCAATTAAAAGTTAGAATAAGCCCAAAGCCCTATGCCAATGGGGAATTGGCAAATTGACCATTATTCACAATCAATTAATAATTAGTCTAGGATTTAATCAACTATTATTAATTAAAAATTAGAATAAGCCCAAAGCCTTATGCCAACCAATGGGGAATTATAGAACCGATCATTATGCCAACCAAAGCCGAAAGCCTTAGCCTAGATTTTGAATAACTATTATTAATTAAAAGTTAGAATGAGCCTAAAGCTCATTGGGGAATTGCCAAATTGGTTATTGGGAAGTATAATAATTAATTAGCATAAAGTATTAAGTAGAACATTAAATATTTAATATACTTAATTAAATAACAATACTAATTCGGTTTTTGGTTCGGTTTAATTAAAAATCTCAGCAAAACTGAATTTTAGAAAAAAAAAAAAAACAAAAAATCGAATTGAATCGTTACTTGAATTAACCAAACTGAATTAGTTTATTTGATTTAGTTTTCAGTTGAATTTGAACACACCATCAGTGGATCGGGAGATGGAGTTAGGAAGCAAAATGGGTAATGGGTATCTCATTTTGGTGTGTAACAGGGCAAGAAGATACTTAATACTTAGACTTTAACTAAGGAAATAGCTAAAACCTTAATTTAGCATATCACAAGAAAAGATTTGGTATAAATTAAGCTTTAGCTTTACAGTTGTGGTCCTGTGGAATGCTAAATTATATTAAATAGGGACTGGTATTTGAAAGTTTGATTTCAAAGTTGATATTTAGCATAATCGAATCGAATTCAGATAATTCGAATATCATATTTGGTTGAATTCAGATATCTTAGTCATGCTGTTAAATTAATTAAATTAAATTCAGACATGACCTGATTTGATTCGATAAATATTTGAATTTGACTGATTATTTAACTTTTAAATATTATATAATAATTAATTATATAAATAATTTATATATTTATATACTTTATATAAATAAAATATTTATTTTATCTATTTATTAATTACTTAAAATAATTAATTGATCGAATTCGGATTGAATTGAATATTGTAATACTTAATCAAATTTGAATTCGAACATTAATTTTCAATATATATCAAATATTGAATCACATTCGAATATCAATTTTTTTAATCGAATTCAAATTCAGATATTGTCTCATTTGATTTGGGTTGGATTCGCTTACACCCATTCCAATGTTTACCCCAAGTCTCAATTGTCAATAGCTTTGTGTAGGCTTGTCAAGGTATTTCTACACAATGAAACCAATCAACCAATTGACTGGTTATGATTAATCAAACCATGACCATCCTTATCAATCGGAATCCGGATCTACTCCCAACAAAAAAAAAAAAAAAGTTGAAACATAACCTGTGTCTGCACATTTCATACATACCGGGAAGAGATCCCAACAAAAACTGAGCTTTTTGGCTTCAGCCCATCACCATCAGTAAAGCGTGGTTTCCACCCGGCCCGAAAATGATCAAGAGGCCCATGTTTTTATAATAGCTACTTCAATTTTAAATTTTTGGAATAGAAAGTTTCATAAATGGGTTTCTCCCCACTTTTGTGAGAATATGATTGCTTAATTAGATGAGCTGTCGGATTGAACCTACTGCCTCTCTGACCAGTAATGGGATTCCCTGTAAGCAACATATTGGGAACATTTCTTCATGAATTTAATATATATTAATGTATAGCTGAGTGTTATGTGAGCAGATTTTTTGCTTGCATGAGATCTGAGCTCCTCAGACCATGTTCCCACTTGTAAAATCATATCGCTGGTGCACATACCTTCATTCTAAACAATTGCTTACTGCCATAACCTAAGTAAGATCAAATAGTCTTTAATTTAATATACAGTTTGTTTTCACGTAAGGATATTTAGGCTGCATTTGGCATTCCTTATTTTATAAGGACCTGTCTACTTTTTACGGTTAAACTATCCTTATGAACACTGAGTTTTTAACAGCAAAAATGAGGTTATTCCTTAAAATTTTAAGAAATGCCAAATGCAGCCTTAGTTGATCCCTCTCTTTTTCCATTTTCCATACATTCCCATTCCCCACTCCGATCCCATTACTGAAAAACAAAAAGAATCTTGTTTTCCTTCTTTCTCTGGACAAGAGAGAGAGTTAAGGATTTCTCTTTCTTTTCAATACATATAAATAAGATTGATCAATGAGAATGAAGATAAGTCGTTTAATCAACTACATATACTAGTTGAGGTTTAAGTAAAGCTTACAACCTCTAAAGAAGATAAGACGTTTAATTACTTAAAGATTAGAGGTGGCGGAGGAGATGAGCGTGCAGCGATCATACTCTTGGGCCGATTAGGAATGGGACTCTGGGGAGCATAAAGACCGACGACGCCTCTACGAACAAACCAATTACCTGACCAGGAAGCCACGAACTGCCTCTGATTCATATCTCCGTTGACACCAAAATCTTCTCCAGCTTCACTTTATTCCCAAGTACTTGATCATAACCTGTTGCCCGAGATACAGCCTCGATTTTGATGGGGGTAAAATGCAAAGTATTGATATAGCAAGGATTACTAAGGCCCCCTTCAGTTTGGTATCGAGTGAAAGATCAGTCGAGCGTATGGCTACTTGAACATACATCTAATATATTAAAGCATAAAGAAAGTTTTATTTCTGGTGGTGGTTAGGTGAGGTCCCCGGCCCGAGAGTACTTTTTTGTTCTCTTAACACGCTTCTCATGCAAAAATTCATTGGGCTTAAAGTGTGAACATGTTGAAATTTAATTGACTATAATGGGAATAACAAATATCAAATGCTAGTTCACTTGGTCAAATTTCAAGCTTTAATACAATTTCAAGTAATGGTTAACCTAAAAAAGCTTAACCTGCTAGGTGTCCTTCATGAATAGGTTTTTGTTCTTTAGTAACGAATTGTATATCATGAACAAAACGAATTGAAAATAATAACTTTGTATGCCATTTTAACGCATGACTCTTTAATTATCTTTAGTAAATGTATCAAATTCTTTTGTGGGTTTGGATTTGGATTCTAACTGGATCCAAATAATTCTAATAGGATTGTTCATAAATAGTCAGACCCCATACTCGTATTCTACTTGACAAGAGTCACTACTACATAACCCAGGTGCATACGCACATAGAAAACCTACTCCCAAATTCATCAAACCCTGAAAATTGAAATCATGTAATAATAAAAAGAAAAACTGCTCTTTCTTCAATTGATGTCTCATAAATTCATAATCAGACAAACCAGAAAGTAATCAAACGAAGGAAGTAAAAAAAAAAAATTAAAGGAATGCGAAATTTCTATACATGGAAACGAAATCGAAGGCAGACTGAACAGAAAACCAAAAACAAATTACATCAAATAGAAAATGAAAATCCATATATTGCTTATAAGTTGATCATGTAGAAAGGCATTAAAAGTAAACAATGTTTTATTTCTGCAGCTTCAGATGAGGTGGAGGTGGGCTCGGAACATTCATGGACTTCATGCGATTGGGAACGGGAGGTGGAGGAGCATAACGATCGCCTCTCCTGCGAGGAAACCAAGCACCTGCCCTCACCACCAAAAATCGTCTGTTCACATCTCCATCGTCCACTCTAATTTTCTTCTCCACACTCATCAGTTTCTTCGTCGCCTGATGACCGTGTAAATCACTGGAACTGCTTTGCCAAGTAGTGAAGGCGGAGACTCCGTGCGTCTTCGCCTGCAAAGCACAACCTAAGAACACAAGGATAGCTATCGCCAGAAGCCTCATTTTCTGTGTGTCAGATCAGAAAGATGGGATCGATGGATCATGGGAAGGAAGAAGAGGGATGAAAATCAGTTCTACGTCATATCGCCTGCCTTTATATTTAATTATTCGCGTGGAGAGAAGTCAAGGAGAATTTCGATTTCCTTTCAATAATCAAAGAGTACTGGATAACCAGTCTTCCATCTTCCATGAAACCTACTGGAGTGAAATTAAACATAGTTGACAATAGTTTCTGCATTTAGTAATATTATAATTAATACAAGTTTAATTTTCTCATCTACCGCCCAGTGTGGGGGCTCCATCGATCGCCAGCTAGATGAATGAACACAAGTCTCTATTTACACAGTCGGTCCATAACTATTCATCCATTAATTAATAGAGTAGGTCAAGGAATAAAAAAATCGATAACTTGATTAATGAACTCTGAATCTCTGATCGATGTACCAGGCCGGCAGCAGTTATAGGTTTTGGACAACGAGTGTCCTCTGCGGTAAGACATTCATAAGTGGTGTAACCCTACGTTCTGATCGGGTCCATGCATCCACCTGAAAGATCATGTTACACGTGTCAAAGTTTGGATGACGTGGCAAATTTGACAGGGCCCTATTTTTTTTCTAACAGCATATTCAGAAAAAGGGTGACCCTGTCTCTCTTAACTCATGCTTTTTTTCCCGTAATCAAACTAGTTAGAGGTTTTTAAGGCCATCAACCATCAGATATACGATATCCCCCAAACATAGCCCGATTCAGTTTGCGTTAAAATGTGATTGCCGATTGACTGATTGCTGAATGCATTAGGTTTTTGCGTTCACTTTACCACTACTCTTATCTCGAATAAATGCATGTCCCCGTGTTAGCTGTGTTGAAAGATAGGTTGCAATGAATTAATTGTCTTTGGACTTCTCTAAGGCCCATTTGGTTGGCGGGAGTGGGGGTTTGAAATTGGAATCGGAATGGATTATTTCAATGGTTGAATGGAATCAGAATTCTATTTTCATTCCTATTGGAATGATATTCTTCCATTTGAGGGAATGATTATTCCCTATTTCTTTTTTAGGAATAAAATTCCATTTCTGTTGATTTTAATTGTTATTCTCATTTCTATCTGAACTAAATAGATTATGAGAATAAATCATTATGATTCCAATTTAAATTGCAAACCAAACAGACTCTAAGAAAATTATATCGGTGGTATGGACCTGGGCCTAAAACCATTTGAACCACCAATTTTCATAGACCTAACCCAGCCTCTACTGATGTGCTTAAACAGGCGCAAGGTCAAACTTTGGGCCACCCAGGTCCAATCCCGAGTTTTGTATTCTTAGCCGAGTCCTCTTAAAACATGGACTGAGTCAATTAGGACCAAACAATGATCTGGAGTCTACCAACTTTTTGTATATCCAGCTCTACCAAGTATAAGGCAGTCTTTGAATCATTGATAGCTCTGGTTCGCGTCAAAGCATTAAATCGTCAATGACAAGTTAAAGCCCCCACGTGGCAAATGCCAGACCTATAACCGAGTGTCTGAAGAGCCCCATCCGTAGATCAACAGTCCCGATCAAATGGTGCATTAGATATTGTGGTGTGTATAGTAAGATGCTAGTGTGAAATGTAAGAGGGCAAAACCACAAAATAATAGAATAAGGTAGTTGAATGTCTTTAGACAGAATTTCGCCTCCTCTCTGGATCAAATTGGGCTCAACAGGGCAGATAACCCACACCCACACCTACGTCGGACTCAAATTGATATACGTGTGTGATAAAGAATTCATATAATCAGGAAGCCCACTTAATTAAGTAAAACCTTCATCTCATGCGTAGGAATCCAACGCTCCACTTAATAAACGGGGGCCTGTCATAATCTTCCCATCTACTTCTCTCCTTGCTTACCAAATCCCAGATAAACAAAACACTCTGATAGGACTTACTATTCTATGTCGTCTAGATCTCATTAAGTTTCATCAGCTCAACTGATTGACCTTCGTAATCAGTTGATCCATATCCATGCCAAAAGCGGAGGTCTGACATTTGGGTTACCAAACTGTGTCCCTTTCTAAACCTCACTATTTATTCCAATCCAACGGTTGTTAGACGAGACCCCTCTCTACTATATATATATATATATATATATATATATATATATATATATTAAATATAAAATGGAATCTATTCTGTTGGACCTTCTTTAGCAGTAACTTGCGTAGCATGCATTCAATCTGCTTTCTCGATCGAGCTGCTCTCGCGTCGTCTACAGCTGGTTGAGATGGGGGTGGGCGTGCTTAAGCTTCCCGCAAAGCTATGCGCAGCTGTGCTACTGCTGGCCATATTCCTTCCTCGACACAGTCTTTCAGCGAACATTACCTTGCTTCCTTCTTCTGGTATTCTTCTCTCCTTAACGTACGTGGTTTAAATAAAATTGATCTTACTTCCATGGATCGATCGATCTAAAACATGCTGCTTCTGGGTTTAACGTTTTAGCTGTTGTGGTTTGTTCTTGGAAGGTGATGAAAATAGTTCAGAAACGTTTTCCGATTGTCATGGTAGCTCAAGAAAGGTGAACCCAGGCAAGAAACATCCTGAATTTGAATGTAGAAGCAGTCAGGTGGTGGAATATCATGGCAACAGAGAAACGCCACTTCGCAGTCTAAGATCAACATGGTATCCCGGGCCACCACCACCGATTCGAAATCAGATAAAGACATTCGGTTATGTGTCACCTCCTTCTGGACCCATGCATTGAAGAGCCAAGTTAGTTGCATTAATCTTCCGTTACGTGCATGCACTTGTGCATACATATTTGGTAATCAAGGAATTAAGTTGGTCCCAGCAGGTAATTAAATGGATCAATCGAGCTCGGTTTCTGTAAACAGTTTCTCATTTGATGAATTTCTCTATCATTTTGTGACCCAAGCATTGCATCGTGTCTTTAAATTAATTAATGGTTGAGGAATCCAGTAATCTGGGCTAACTTATGAATTTCTACTTAACACTTTAATATGATATATCAATTTTTAATTTGGGTAAATTGATATTAGGCTCATAATACAAATATATATGAAATAATACAATATAGAAGGTTTTGCATTTTACATACACAAAATTATCCTCCAAAAGAAGATATTGTTCTTCTTCTTCAAGACTAAATTAGAACAGTGGCTAGTAGAGTCCCAAACCCACCATCAATTCACCTCTTCTCAGAGATGCCCCAATAGCATCTCAAAGTCATGTGACGGGATCTATTCCTCACAAATGGGCGTCTTACATAAAACATCTCCCATGAATAATAACAAATAAGTATGGAAAATATTCCCAATGTATGATAGGATATGTGTCTGAAGCACTTATGAGGCGCGAGGAATAGATCCAGTCTCCAGAATCATAATCAATACTTCTTTGACTCGATACTTACAATCTTGGATGTACGGAGCAAGTCCCCTCAATACCGGTGGCCTATGGAAGAGACCAAGCTGTCGGTGGCTTGCCAAGTAATCCTCATCTACCAGCATATGGTAGAGGCTAATTTATCAGTTCTCTAAATGTATTTGATTGTTTATTGTGATAAGGGTAGTTTGGTAATTTTGCTACCCACTGTATCATCCGTTAATGGTATTGGTCTAAATTGGCAGTAAATAACACTAACGTGTTTTAAAGTTTGGTTATGTGAACTTAGCTCGCCTAAAAACTATGTGGTGTGAGCTTGATTCTAACTAGAGACTTGATATCGAATTCAGTTTAACTCAAAAACTCGTAAGTTTGAGCTCAGCTCGGCTGAAACTCAATTGTGAGCAAAGTTTTTAAAAAAATAAAAATTTATACATATTAATGTTTTATGCGTATAAAAAATAATAATTATAAAAACTAGTAATTATTATACATATAGAAAATAAAAATATCATATAATATTTTTACTATGTATATATTATTTTTTTGTGTGTAAAAGCTTGATTAGGCTAACGAGCCAATCTATGTTAGGCTCAAACTCAATTCGATTAGCAAATGAGCCTATATAATAGACTCGAATTTGGCTTGAAGCGCAATTTAGACCGAACCGAATCAAGCTTTTTATGAGCCGAGCTCAAATAGCTCATAAAAAATTCAATTCGTATCTGACACCTAATTACATGGTACTAATATGCAATTTATCCTTTTAATTTTCTCATAACCTACTGGTCGCAAAGCTTAAGTGGTTAATGTGACGTAAATACTTCAACTGCATATACGGCCTTGGCTGGCTGTTGGGGCCTGGAGGAGCATTGAGTACAAAGTTTGATATCACTTCAATTGGGCTTTTTTTTTTGTACATTAGGCATTGAATAAACCCAGGTTTTTTTCGCCTTTAAGTGCGAATGATAGAAATAAGCTTACACCCAAAGACTAGAGATTTACACAATGGTTCAATGTCTTAACCAGTGATAGTGAATGTTAACAATCCCCTTAGCTCGGTTTGGAAGAAGTATAAATACAAATATGTGGAGTGCAAAACCTTGCATTTTGTATGTATTTGCACTCTACACATTTGCATTTGTACTCCTTCCAAACTGAGCTTAAATGATCCAAAAACAGCAGCAGCGCCAACCAGTTTCTAGGGCTGTCAAAGGAAGGATATTGGTCCAACCCGATCTGGTCCAGTATGGCCCGGGTCCAAGTCAATCCAACAAACATTTTGGACCAACCCAGTTCAATGTCTGAACCTTACAATCTGTTCAAATAGGTTTCAATCTAGATTAGGTCCAACCCAAACCTAGTCCATTGAAAACTGTACTCTCATATCATATCAACGCACCAGATATTAGTTTGATTGGTCCAATTCAATATGGCTTATCAGTCCATCCAATTAATTCAATTTGATTTTGATTCAATGGAATCCAACCCAAATCCGGTCCATTGACACCCCTACCAGTTCCCTTGTAAAAAAACTAACAATCAAAACCCAAATCCAACCCAAATCCGGTCCATTGACACCTCAAGCACGAGGCACCCCATTTGGTTTTCCCTCCTTGAGGTTGAACCGTTGAGGTATTCAGTTCATACAGTAAAAGTGTAAAACGTGAGAATTTTCCCGAATCAATTGAACATCGATGCTCTTCGGAACCTTGTCAAAGGCTCCTAGTGAAACCTCAAGGCTATAAGGGCACCCACTTCTACGAACAGTTACTTCATTGAATCCCTTAAATCCTCCTTTTTCTATGTCAAAATGAACTTCAACACCTGTATATTCATTTGACACATGGCAAGTTTTAATGCAATTTAAATAGTAGCAAGTCCCTGATTCTTGTCTGAAGCCTCCGAAGATCGATCAATACAGTTCCCAGAGAACCTAGATTGAGCTCATACTAAGTACAGATAGCAAAACGAAGAGAATTTTTTCCTTTGTCGTGATGTGATCAACTGCGAGAAGAATTAGGGTTCGATTAGGTTATATCAAATTTCAGCAACAAATTGTCATACAACCGATCCCACCGTTTCATGGCATTTTACGAGACTTGGGAGTGAACAAAAAGGGTAGACGAGCACCGATTACATCATGAGCTCTTAACAAGACAAAGAATTTATTTAAAAAAACAAAAAAAAGGTTGATTAGAAAGATCTTAACTCTCGAGTCTCAACACATCTAAAACAACAGGTGTATGTATGTACATGCTACATAGTAGACCAATAACATACCTTGGTATACATTAACAAAATTTTAGCCAATCAAAAATATTGGCGTTTTTCAAATTAAAATTTTGACAAATAATTTAATTAAGGAGAAACAAAATTTAGTACTCTTTTTTTGAGTAAACAAGACTTAGATCTTAGAATAACATTAACACTCGGCAACAGCTTTTGGTTCAGGCGGATCCCTGGGCAGCTTTGGCCTTCCTTTCCTTCAACTTGTTAACATTCTCACGTTTGCGTTCTTTGTTTATCTGAAATAGAAGAAAAATTCGGCCATTACTTCATTAGTGCTACGTGTGTCACAAAAATCATCATTTCTTTTCAGAAAATCGCAATGGTGGTAATTTGCCCATGGCATAAAAAGTTTAGCATATTGCACAAAAAAAATAAATAAACAAATAAATAGATACAAATGGCATGTTTACTATAAAATGCCCATACTTCCCTTGACCTCACGTCCAGGCCATGGAAATTAAATCAGAATATTTATCATCTTATTGTTTTATTTTTAGGTATACACGTGCATGGAAAAGTTATCCCATTGCATTAACCATTTAAGAGGTGTTCTTTTTTCGGATCTTGAGAGGGGGGAAAGTTGGTCAAGGGATTTTGGTTCTCATTGACCAAAAATCCCATGGGGACCAGGAAAAGTTTATTTTCCTGGTACCCATCTCCTAGGTGGGTAAATAACTTTCCCACCTAGGGGGAAAGTTCACAACACTTGAATGGGACAAAACTGCCCCTTTTAATAATAGATTTTTATGGCTAAAATGGTCATTGCCTTATTTACATGAGAAATAAAAGAACATGGGTAAATACACTTACCCGGGTAAATGTTTCCCAGGAAAAGCGAACAGGGCCTTAAACATTGTCCATTACCCATGTCGATCATGGCTACTGTGCGGCTCTTTGGAGCGATGGACTGCATACAGATTTACCTTTGGCATTTTTGCACAAAGTGGCTTTCATACCCAAGTCCCACACTCGAATTTTCATGCTTGTCATCCCAAGATTTCACCATTGCACAAGCATGTACCATCCATCTAGGATCAATTCCTGCCCTTACTAACCTTACCCTAACTCTCCCAATTTGCTTAGCTAAAACAAAGTGATGATGCAGTTTTTTTTTTCTTTTTATCTGATGAAAGATAAGGATGTGATGGAGTTTGCAATTTGATAGGAATTTCTCCTCGTTAAAAGAAAGTTGATTGCTGGGGAAAAAAATAAACTTACTTGCATCGCTTCATAAAGCTTCCTCTTCTTCCGTGACATCACAACCATGGACATGCTACTGCTGCTATCCTTGGCAATTTGATCTGGATCTGGAAGAGACTCTTCCCTACCCTCGGTATCATTAACAGCACTCTCTGTATTGTCATTTGAAACAGAGGAAGAATAAGGAACCCCTTGAAGTTCCATTTTCAATTCGTTGTGGTACTGCTTCTCAAGCATTGCCATCTGCAAACACCACCTAGAATTAGAACTTAAACCAACTGCTGAAGCCTATTAATTCTGCTTTACCCAAAACAAAAACCAACAAGCAAAGAGAAGAATAAAATCTTATCAAGAAGCTAAAAAGTCCAGGTTGGTCTATGTTGAGAGATGAACTGGCTCTATCACTGTTCCTATCTTGTTCTGATAGTCTGTGATACGACAAACATCCAGTTATAATTGTCTCTCACTGTAGTGTTTAACATTATTATTATTATTATTATTATTATTAATAAAAGAAGAGAATAAGGTCTTTAACCTATTCTCACAATTTCTCCCAGATAGAACTCTCCCCACTGTATCAAAGCTTCTCCATTTTTCACCCCTTCTCTAATAGTATACTCATTAAAACTATTATCTATAATTAAATAACCATAAAAGGAGAAAAAAAAAACAAAGCATGAGAAATAGATTAAGATTCACTCTTTTGTTTTAATTTCTAAACCAACAAATTGAAACAAAACCAAGAGACAACCAAGTTCAATTAGCCAACAAAAACTTCACCCAAGAAGTAAAGAAAAAGGTGCACATACCTTCCGCTTCTTTTCAGCTGCTTCATTAGCTTCAGCACGACTTATGACACCTTCAAGTAATAGATTCTGAGGATCATCAAGATCTCGTTTATCTACACCAGGCATTGGAAGGAGTTCTTTTCTTGCAGCAGCTTGTAAGCGTTTAATTGTTTCTGCATATTCAGGAATATAGCCTTCAGCCTCATTATCAACAAATGGTGACAAGTGTGGTGGAGGAACCCTGTGAAATCAGCAAATGACATTATGGAATACAGTCAATCACCTTTGTTATCCATCAAGATTCAAGATTTCAATATATCGGGTGTATCATTACATCAGTGACTCATTGATATGCCCTTTTAAGGCATTTCCAAAAACTAGTATTTTTAAATTGTTAATTAAATGCCATTAAAAAAGGCCCCTGTGAAAATCTCAACCAATATATATGTTTGTATTAAAACATGTGTTTGATAGTATTAAAACAACCAATACTTTGAACCTTGTTATCCATTAACAAGGGGTGACATAAAATGATCATGTGTTAATTTCTGCATATACTTTTCATTAACAGGAACGAAGAAAAGGAATTTATGAAGTGAAGCCAGTATATTGGTACTTGTAACGTAACTTATTAAAAGGTAATCTAGTATTAGATACTTTTTGTTGAACACCACATCTCAGAGGGCAACTGACTGAATGTAGGCTTATATTATGACATAACATTGCGAACATTTAGCCAACTTTATCCCTAAAACCACTCATTTAGAAATGACTTGTTCACTCTTTTGTAAAATTCAACTTTACTAGGAAAAATATTAGAAGTTGGGAAAAAAAACTACGACAACAAAAGAAACCAAATCTAAATTACTTTCCCAACCTGAGACATAGCATATGTTGTAGAAAACCCTGGATAAAGATCTTCCACAGTCCCAGCACTGCCATAGTCAACAGCATTCAAGGATATAGGTACATAGAAAATAAATCATCTTTTACATCAACTGCTTCAATGAAACCCAAGAAGCTACTTCATAAAGTTGCAAAAAAGTATTGCATGTTCCCTTAAGAAGAAATTTATGTTTCAAAGTCCCTCACATAGCAAATATATTAGAACTTCCTTTTCTATCAAATGAAGCTTACCAGCACAGCACTAGTACAGAAACAAAACTAATTAACTGAAAGGAAACTGTTGAATTTCTTATTTTTCTATATATACCTTCCCACTAAATAACCATCTACTGGTAAGATAATCCGAGCATTTGCACAATCATAGACCCATTGTGGCTGGACATATTCTCTGGAGAGGAACTTATGACCCTGAGTTGGCCTATCAACAATCTGCACAAATAAAAGTAGCAAGTCAAAAGAAAGATCCTTGATATGTGTCAGCAATTATTAACAAGGTTTGAAGTATCACCACAATACGCCCAATAAGGGGCATATCATATCATATCTTTTAGTGCCGATACACCTGTTTTTACAGGTGTTTTCAGGAACTCCTTTTTTATTAAATAATATATATAATTATAGTTAAAACTGAAATTTGAAAAAAAAATTAAAAAAACAAACAAAAGGCACATCAGTTGAAGTACGATACACCTCTGCCAATACATAGAGGCGTATCGATACTTTGAACCATGATTAGTAATAGTAATGCCACACAGAAGAAAGATTTTAATTGGGAGAACATTTTCTTTCTTACTTTCTGTAGAGTAGATGAGCCGAATGGCCCATAACCCACAGTTGTTACTTACCTTTATTTTTTCTGTTCTTTTTGTTAATGGGCCTTCTCTTATGGGCCAGTTAAACTCTTTTTTATTTTGTTTAATTAGCTGGCTGCCCAATTAAAGGCCTACTTGTAATTTCAGAAATTAGTGATTAATTCTTAATGAAAAGATTAGGGGAAGGAGGAGCTGTACGAACAAGACTGCTCTTCACCCTTCTCACAACCGAACTCCTCTTTTTCTTCTTCTTCTTGCTGCTGCTATCTCCTACGATTTATTCCTTCTTTTTAATCAATTCTCTTATTCTTTGGGACTGTTTTTCTTCTTGGTATCAAAGCAGGCCCCTTTTTTCTTTCTGTACACAGTGTGTATGGAGAGCTGAATCAAATGACTGATTGAAGAAAAGATATTCAGCCCAGTTGGTAGTGGTTTCTTGGAGACAAAAGGGAAAGGATATCCCCCTCCTTTTAACAGTTTTTGGTTTTGCCCAAAAACACTAATCAACTGGAGAGTTCAGATTATGGGTCCCACAGGAAGCTTCACCTTGGTGCTCAATGACTGAAGGGACTCTTTTTTACTACCTTGAAGATGGATCCAAGCTTCGCACAATTCTGTGAACTCTACAGGGAGCGGCTACTTTTTTTCTATTCCTCTCAGGTTCCGGGTGAGACGCAGTTGGCTGTTAGGGATCTGTGAAGGTTGGTACTTGGTGTTTGTTATTTCCCGTCTTCTTTATTTGTCATCTGAAATTGTTTTAATAGTTGTTTGAGGAAGATGGATGCTTCTGGAATTGAAAATAAGATGGGCTCAGAGTCCGGACATGTTCCAGGAGCACCTGTAGACTCTTTATTGGCTGTGACCACGGTCAAGCTTGATGGGACTAACTATCTAGCATGCTCACAATCATTAAAGATGCATGTTTGTAGTAGAGGCAAGTGAGGATATATTTCAAGAAGCAAGAAAGCATCAAATGAAGATGACTCATCTTATGAAAAAAGGCTACAAGAGAATTACACAGTTATTGGGTGGTTAGTGAATTCAATGCAACATCAAATTAGTCATCACTATTTGTGGATGAATTCTACTAAGGAAATATGGGATAGTGTTGCTAAAACCTATTCACAAAAACTGAATGTAGCCAGGGATTATAAGTTAAGAAGTGATGTGAACAATCCAAGGCAGGGGGAGAAACTTATAGCAGTTTACTTCTCAATGCTGAAATCCTTGTGGCAAGAAATAGATCTCACGGAAACAATTGTCTAGGAAAGTACAAATTATGCAGAGACAAAGAAAATTAGTTGAGAGGAATAGGGTTTTCGAATTTCTGACATGGTTGAATCCAAAATGTGATATTATCAGACAGAACATCCTAGCTAAAGACAATGTATCTTTGTCTTAGACTAATGCCATGGTGAGTAGTGAGGAGAGCAGGAGGATGGTTCAGGTTCAAGGGACTATTCCGGTTGACCATTTTGCTAATATAGGGTTGAAACCTAAGATGACTACAAGTGGTTCAGGGAAGGAGGTTATATGTGAATACTGTAAGAAACCAAGACAAACAAAGGATAAATGTTGGAAGCTACATCCAGACCTTCCACCCTTTTTCAAAAGAAGGTCGAAAATGGGAAGACAGGGAGTGCCCATACTGCCACAGTGTCAGATAATGACAAGAGTGCCACAGATGAGAAAGCTACTAGTGAGCAGTTAGCTATTATGAAGGTGGAGTATATGAAATATGGGAGGATGATCAGCCACCTTGATAGTGCAGCCACCTCCTCCAACTCTTCAGGCAATCCAACTACTTCTGCATTTGCTCATTCAAGTATACGTGCTACTGCCAACCATGCAACCATCTCAGGTAATCGTAGGATCCCTTGGATTATTGATTCAGGTGCTTCTAATCATATGACCAGCATTTCTACCATGTTTAGCTCTTATGACTTACTTTCTAGCCATGATAAGATTACCCTAGCCGATGGCTCTCTTGCTCCTATCTCTGGCAAGGGAGCCATCAAGGCCACAGACACCCTTTCCCTTACTCTTGTCCTTCATGTCCCTAAACTACATACTAATATGATGTTAAGAAGTAGCCTAACTAAATCCTTAAACTACGGTTTACCCTTTTTCCCTTCTTATTGTGCTTTTCAAGACCTAAAGTCTCAAAAAGTGATTGGGAGTGGCCATGAAGCGAATGGAATATATCTGCTAGATACTCCTGGACAAAGCCAATGACAGCCTAAAAGAGTTGCTTTTGGATCTACTTCTTCAGAGTCCTTTAGTTGTATCATATTATGTCATTTTCATTTGAGCCATTTATCCTTTTCTGCTTTGTGTCATTTATTCCCAGAGTTGTTTAAGGGAATTAACTTGTCTAGTCTTCATTGTGAGTCATGTGAGTTATCAAAACATTGTAGAAGCATTATCCTTTAAGTAATAAGAGATCCAATGTTCCTTTTCATATTTGCACTCTGATGTGTGGAGATCATACCACTTACCTTCTATGGGTGGTTATCGATACTTTATCTTGTTCATTGACGATTTTTCTCGGTATACTTAGTTATTTTTTATGAGATCTTGTGACGAAGTTCCAAAGCTTGTAAGACAATTTCATGAATTTGTTCTAACCCATTTTGATACGAGAAAAAAGACATTTAGGTCTAATAATGCAAAAGAATACTTTGAGAAAAACCTAACCTCTTATCTCACTGGTTTTGGGGTCATCCACCAAAGCTCTTGTGTTCGTCCCATAGTTGAAGTTGCAAGAAGCATTTTGTTTGCCTCACATGTTCCTACAAAGTTCTGGGGGGATGTTGTTCTCACTGCAAAATACCTAATCAATCGTATGCCATCCAAAGTTTTGGGCTTTAAGTCTCCTTTTAATCTTCTTTATCCAGATAAGGACCTTTTTCCCTTCCCCTTCGTATCTTTGGTTGTACTTGCTATATACACATTTCTAGTACCCAGAAACATAAATTTGAACCAAAGGCCCATAAGTCCATTTTTCTTGGTTATGCCTCTACACAAAAAGATTATTGTTGTTTTGATCCTAGTAGTGGGACTCATTATGTCTCAATTGATGTCACTTTTGCCGAGTCCACTCCTTTCTATGGTTCATCTCAGGGGAGCATCATTCTCATTGGGAGTATTTATCACAGTTGTTTGCACTCCCCCTTCCTCTTCCTGTTGGGTCTTCTTCCGTTGAGTCCAGGGAGGAACAATCATCTTTGGGTCCCTTCATTATTCTTGTTCCTCCTCTATTGCCTCCTCGTCGTCTTTCTACTCACAGGTGGTACCAACGGAAAAAGACCAAGAGTGAGCAGCTTGTTTCCTCTACACTACATGAGCCTCCTACACTTTCAATTACTGAAGAGACAAGTACTGAGGTCACACCCTTGCAGCCTCCCTTCTCAAAACCTTGATGTCCCAATTGCCACAAGGAAAGGTAAACAAAAGTGTATTGCACATTGCATTTCTAAACATCTTTCCTATGGCTTTCTTTCTCCTTCATATTATTCCTTTCTTTCCCCTGTTGCTTCTAACCCTAAACCCAGGTCTGTATTAGAAGCTATCTCTATTCCAGAATGGAGGGATGCTATGAGAACCGAGATAGAGGCTCTGAATAAGAACGACACATGGGAATTGGTTGATTTGCCTAAAAAGAAGGAGCCAGTGGGTTGTAAATGGGTGTACACCATCAAATATCATGTTAATGGCTCTATTGAGAGATACAAAGCTCGATTGGTTGCAAAAGGCTACACACAACCTTATGAATTGACTACCTAGAGACTTTTGCTCCTGTTACGAAGATGACCTCTGTGAGGGACCTGCTATCTTTGGCAACTCATTCAGACTAGCCCCTCTATTATTAGTTAAATGTAAAAAATGCCTTCTTGAATGAAGAATTACATGAGGTTTATGTCTCTCCCTCCAGGGATGTATGGCTCAGACATGGAAGATAAGGTGTGGAAGCTAAAGCCTCTCTATGGGCTCAAACAGTCACCTAGAGCCTGGTTTGAAAGGTTTAGGGCTGCTCTTATTAAATTTGGTTACACACAAACTCAACCTAACCATATCCTCTTTGTGAAGAGGAAAGGTTCGTTGGTGGTATATCTTATAGTCTTTTTTATCGATAGTATATCTTATAGTCTATGTGGATGACATTGTAGTGACTGGCACAACTTTGACAAGGATTGATGACCTTAAAGTCTTCCTTCACACAGAGTTTGAGATCAAAAATCTGGGGGAATTGAGGTATTTCCTAGGTATTGAAGTGGCTCGGTTTAAAGATGGAATCTTCATTTTCTCAACATAAGTATGTGCTAAACTTGCTCACTGAAACAAGTAAAATGGGTGCAAGACCAGTAGCTACACCTATTGATATGAGTCACAAACTTTCTACCTCTAATGGAGAACTATTAGATGATAAGAGAGTGTTTCAAAGGTTATTAGGGAAACTGCTATATCTTTGTATGACTCATCCTAATAGTGCATATATTGTTAGCTACATTAGTCAATTCATGCATGCTCCCAAAGACACATATAGCAGTAGCAGAGAGGATTTTCTATTACTTGAAGAGCACTCCAGGGAAGGGTATTCTTTTTGCTAAACATGGTCATATGAAACTGGAGGTCTATACAGATGTTGATTGGGTAGGCAACATTAATGATAGGAGGTCAACTTCGGGATACTGTGGCAGGCATTATTGTTTCTTGGAGAAGCAAGAAACAATCTGTGATTGCTAAATCTTCAGCTGAGGCAGAGTACAAAACTATGGTTCATGGAGTTTCTGAGTTACTTTGGCTTCCACCCCTGATGAAGGAATTAGGTGTTGAGCATGACACACCTCTGATGTTGTATTGTGATAATCAAGCTACCATCAACTTTGCCCATAATCCTGTGCAACACGATAGAACTAAACACATTAAAGTTGATAGGCATTTCATCAAAGAAAGAGTGACTTCTGGAGAAGTTTGTTTACCCTTTCATTGCATATAAAGAACAGTTAGCTAACATTCTTACCAAAGGAGTCTCCAAGGCCAAGCTACAACATGATAAAGGCAAGTTGGGCATGATTGACATCTATGCTCAGCTTGAGGGGGAGTCTCCAACTTTTTTATTTTGTTTATTTAGTTGGCCGCCCAAATAAGGGCCTACTTGTAATAAATTAGTGATTAATTCTTAATGAAAAGATTAGGGGAAGGAGGAGTTGTACAAACAAGACTTCTTCTTCTTTGGGACTTTTTATTCTCTTTCTTAGTTTTTTTTCCTTTAGTGCTAAAACAGGGTCTCCACCCTAGAGTATTGTAATTGACCTTTCAGCACTAACTTTGTTTTAGTGTATTCATATAGTTTGGAATTTGTTAGTAACAAGGACTTGTTTGCTAACCCATCAGGCTCAATAAAGTAGTTGCTTATACTACCATATGAATGACATTTGTTTATATACTTCAATTTAGTACCACATGAATGAATCAACACTACTAGTCTAAGTAGGTATGGGTATAAACTATAAATGTAGCTTTGATGATATTTATTGTTTTCCAAAATACATCAACTAGGTGACACCTAGTCCTAGGTGGATGCCTAGGCAATTAGGTGCTCCCCATTCAAAAATTGATACTTATAGTATGATATGCACTTGGTTGTCAAGGCACCAAGGGGGCTCTAGATGTTTAATAGGTAGTAAATTTCTACATGGTACCATGAAATACTTTTGGGAAAATCAATGATACTGGAAAGGCATGGTACCATAAGAGCTTTGACCAATCATAGCACCCCCCCTGTGAATTTTGATGAGTATCACTTGATTGGTGACCTCTTTTATGATACCGGTTGATTGGCTGTAAATTTTTCCAGTACCATGTCTTTCCCATATCAAAGTCAAACCCAATATAAACTAAAATGTTCTCCCTTTGTGGGTTTATATACTAGTTAATTTTTATTATTTTCTTGTTTGTCAAGGTTCAATCAGCATACATGTTGTATGCTGTCTCGAACCCTCAAAGACTTCAACACATTCCTAATACAGAAAAAGGGGATTAGCCCCCATATTTTCTGAATTTTCTTTTCTTTCTTCTTTTTCTTCTCATGAATATGTTGATTTTCTATAATTCAATGAGGTTTATACTTTTTATGAAAATTATAGATAATTATTAATGAAAGATGGTTGCCAGATGCTATGAAACCTAGGGAACTACCATATGATTCATGATTTTATTTATGAAAAAAGCATTGCTTAGACTACGAGGCAACAAGGCGCTCCCCTATCACCTAGCCTTACCATGGTGCCTTCAAAATTATGACAGAGATAGTAAATTGTATTGTATGATCCAGTATCAGCTCTGAGATTCTAATGCTTGCTTACTCAAAATAAGTCCATGAATCAATCTTATGGTGTCCATTTATAAACAAATTCAATCCTTTTCTAGTAATCCCACAAAAAATTAAATGAAATCACACCTATTATCTATGCTTTAATAGAATGAAAAAAAAATAAAGCAACCAAACAGGTGAACTCAAAAAATAAAATAAAATAAAAGCATGAAGAAACAAAATATGTAATATGTAAGACTGTAAGGCAAATAAGGATGCTCAATAGCATCCAATGTGCAAATACATCCTCCAGCTCTACCATATATGAAATAATAAAAGCATCAAAAGAAAGAAATTGCAATCCAAAAAGTACAAACCATGCACCAATGCTATCAAGACTCAGACTGGATACAAGTGTTTTTGGTCATTGAATCACAAGTCAAATGGCCCAACCAATTGATTCACCCAAAGAAATTGAAAAAAATTAAAAAATAAATAAAACAAATAGTTCCAGCCTATTTTAATGTTATTTTATATCAAAAACATTGATCAAATCAATATGTCTAAGAACCATGCAGTGTAAAAACATTTTGACTATCGATTTATGGTTCTGATGGTCCTACCATCCAGTTCAGTCTATCATTAGAACCTGCCTTGAAGACATAAAATATCTAAACAACATGTTTTCTGACTAGTAAAAATCATAGTTGTCAGGGCGCCTAGGCAACGTCTTGGGGACAAGCCGCCATTGGAGACTCGCATCGCCAGTCGCCAAGTAGTTTTGTGCACTATGTTATAAAATAGGCATTATTAAACTAGAATACTCATTTTATGTGTTTATGTACTAATTTCTTTTTATTATTTTCTTATTTTTTTAGGGTTTAATCAACACAAACATTACTAACTGCTGTATTGAACCCATGGTTCAAAGTACCGATACACCTCTATGTATCAGTACTTATACCAATACTCCCCCTATTTTTATTTCTTTGGTTTTCAATTTCATTTTTAAATAAATATATAGATATATATATATGGTATAAATATATACCTCTCTTATGAAAATTATGTATAATTATTAAGGAAAGATGGTTATGGAACCAAGAGAACTACCCTAGGATATATGGTTTTACTTAAAAAAAAAAACATCACCTAGACGACCCCCCCCTGGTGCCTAGCCTTGCCTTGGTGCCTTAAAAACTATGGTATAAATGACAAGATTATACAACGGATGAAGATGTCACCCTATAAATAAAAGTAATTACTGTGACTAGACATAGTTTGAAGGCCAATGTTACATTTCTTGAAGATAGTCGATAACATAAATGGTTAGACAGAACTAGTAGAAATAATCAAGGGCAAAGATCCATTATCCAAAGCTACTGAGGTTCATCCTTGACACTTCCAACATATATGAGTTAACTGAGGCCTATCAACTGCCAAGTTTGCAATTGGACAGCCCTGCATAAAGACTTCACAAGAGTGGTAATCAACTTTATTATTATGCATAAAGGAACAGAACTGAAATAGCTTAAGTTATTTTCCACAGTTAACATCAAGAAATAGAAAAAGGTCACAAAAAAAGCATGGAACAAATTGATGATCTAAAACCCCATAGGAAATTTGAAACAAGAATAAAGCAATACAACAAAATTATTAGATTTGCATTTGTACTCATCAAAAAAGGCATTGAAAGAATAATATGGATTACTGCATTAGCTAAATCAATTAGTTAATAACAAGTGTTTTTTCATATTGACATATGTAGCTTCCATATTTGTATATAAACAAAAATGTGTGTATGGAGACGTAAAGAACAGACCTGATGAGTAATTCCCTCATCAGCTTCTTTAAATGGAGCCCCATCTCCGTCCCAAGAAACCGTACCTCCAAAAGCTGGAATAACAAACAGCAGCGACTCTCTTGGAACCTAGACATAAATAAGACAGGATATCAAAACCAACAGTTAGGATAACCAGAATAATTTGTATAATGAAAAAGAAATTATTAAAATTGCATGCATCATATACCAAGCATGCAAAAAGACAAGAAAGTAGTGCTTGCAAGTGTGTTATCAACATGCTAAAAACATGACACAGCACTATCATGAGTGTTCTCAGTGTTTCCACCATTAAAATATTGATTGTTCAACAATTATGATAGGATTTTCAAGGTCTAATAATGCATTGCTGCAGATTTCACTCCCTTCAGTAAATGAAACCCATTGTTTCTGGATTTGTGTTATAAATTTCCCTTTGTTGAAGCGGTTACAGATGAATATCAGAACAAAGAAACAAAGCTGCAAGTGTCCTACTATTGAATAAGATATAGGTGATTATCCAATTAAGGAGAGAAACAAAGAATATAAGCAGATGGATATAAAGAAAGAGAATAAACATATCAAATAGTTTATAGCCCCAGATTAAGTAATCCCCAAACAAGACTTTCCCTTATAGCCCCTGCTTTTGCTAAGGTGTCAGCCAAAACATTTGCATTCCTAGGCACCCACTTGGATGAGCTATTCAACTAAAAGGTGACTCCATGGGATTTCCCTGTTTCCCTCATCCAAGAGATTACTATTTGGCAATTCCCTACAACAAAATCTTAGTCTACCCCAGCCTAGTTATCAAATTTAGGCCTTGATTCAGTGCCAGCAGCACTGCCCTTAAAGAGTTACCTTGCCAAAGTGGGCCTGAGAAACTAAGGAGAATATTTCCATTGGTCTCCTTAAACTCCTGATGCTCTTGGATTACCAAGTCTAAACCCATCAAAATTGAATTTTAACATATCCCAATCAGATGTTCTCCAGTCCCAAGTTATCTGTTTATATCTGACTTGGCCAAAATTTGCCAGCCTCTAAGTAGGTCATCCATTGTTGTGACCCCTTTAAATTGCTCACTCACCAAAGACCAATGTGCAATTCTAACCATTATGAGATCTATCAATGGGCTGATCCAAGTGTTTTATCTTCACAGATTCTCACATTTCTCTACCCCCACAATCCCCATTAAACTGAAATGCTCGTTTCTGACTAGAACCTTTCAAGTCTTGCCATAAATCCATCACAACATCCTCGTCTCAGCTAAGTATTTTTTTACATGTTTCTTGATTGCCCAAGCACTCGGTAAATATATAACAAAGCTGATCTTATAATTGTATTACAGAATTTACCTTTTAGCCTCATTCATATATGCTAGACACTCAGTGACAGCACAAATAGTTGCAGCTCTCCAGTTCAACCTCTTGCCCCAACTCTATAGGCAACACCCTCTTTAATTTCTCTCCATGTGGAAGATTGATCCAAGTTACCAGAAGTCCAACAATGGTTAGCTTGAGGTATCTTCTAATCATCAGTCTTAATTGCAGTACGACTCTTACGTTTTTTTACTAACACTGCAAAACATGTATTTTGTCTTAGTCCAACTTATCTTGAAACTTTCTGGTTCTAAAGCAATACCCCATTGTAATATCTTTGCATTCAACCCACCTTTAGTCTTGTCAACCAGTGCTATATTATCAGCAAACAAAAACCAAGTAAATGTCTAGTTAGGTCATTCTTTACACAAAAGATACAAAGTAAGTGCTGACCCTTGGTGTCAACCCATTGTGATTGGAAATTTCAACTACACAAGAAAAGGGAAAAAAAACAACTCAATAGCAAATTATAGAGAATGCACCACTATATGTTAGCATGCATTATAAAAAATATACATGTATCAGCACACAATAGATTTACATGATAAATAAATGCGCTTTTTAGCAGAAGGGATCCCTTTTCCCAGCGCTATATGAGAGGGTGGTATTTAGAGGTTTAGGGTACAAAGGAAAAGGAAAATAGTGCACATTTGCAATTTTCTGCTAACATTAATATTGGGTAAATACCACGATGTGGAGAGTATTAAAAAATTAAGATAATTCTAAAAATAGTGGATAGAGTGTTGGTGGGAGAATCAACCACTATAAATACAGAGGTGATTAGATGTCCAAGTATTTTAAATTGTGAAATAGATGATAGCCCCTTACATATTTAAGTCTCCTCTTAGGATGAAACGTAAAAGAGACTTCTTTTGCTGAACATCATGGGGGAACACTTCTATAAAAAATGAGTCCAGCATTTATTAGAGCACGCTGCATACGTGCACCGTTCGCACAAAAGGACGTGTCACGTGTCCTTAGCTTCGTGAGCCCATTTAAAGCGTGCATGTAAGAGGAAACGGCATCTACTATCAACGTCATTAGGTTCTATTTGAAAACCTGTTCACTCTCACTCTTTGCCGCCTCGCACCGAACCCTGTTCACTCTCATTCTCTCCCTCTCCAACCGGCAGCAACCAACAATCATCATTGGCGATTATTAACACTGGCGACCGGAGGAAAAGTTCAAGTATTGATTTTTTTTTTCATTTTTTCTTCCCCAAATAGTGCATCAGGTATCGCATTTCCTTCCTTTTATTTTCCCCAAAACCTAATCGTAATTTCATCTTCTCTATGCGGCAACCGACAACCGGCGACAATCAAGTATTGCACTTCCTTCCTTTTGTTTTCATGGCAAAGATGCATTGTTTGGGGAAGAAAAAATGAAAAAAAAAATCAATACCTGAGCTTTTCCTCCAGTCACCAATTTTAACAATTACCAATAATGGTTGTTAATCACCACTGGTTGGAGAGGGAGAGTGAACAAGGTTTGGTGTGAGGCAGCAAACAATGAGTGAACAGGTTTTCAAATAGTCTTAACAGCAATCACACATGTTTTAAGCGGGCACACAAAGATAAGGACGTGTGGCGCATCCTCCTTTTGTGCGAATGGTGCACGTATGCAACGTGCCCTGATAGAAGCAGTGATTTAAAAGGCGTGCCTAGGTGCATAGGCAAGGCGCATTTTAGGGTAGGCGTCTCACCCAAGTCCTAGGCGCAGCCCTTTCAAAAGGTGTGCGCCTGGTGCACCTTGCGCCTTAGCCCAGGTGTGTGCCATTTGAAAATTTGACGCTTTTTTGCTTTTGTGTCTAGCTTCGAGAACCCCCTATTTGGTAACGTTGTTCATTCATTCATTCTAATAAAATATCTTCTTAAAAAGCAATTAAAACTATAAAATCATTATTTTTTGTGTGAACTCTAAGAATCTAAGACCTAACATGGAGTTGTTTGAGCTTGCTTCGAGGAGCGTGGCACAAAGGCGACTCGTAGAATCATGAATGTAATATGTTTTACATCACACTAGCTACTTGAAGTAATGCAATTGAGAAAAAAAAAAGAAAAAAGAGAGTGGTTTTACATGCTTGAAAACATTTCATATGTTTGATTTTATTTTTAAATTCTCATTTGAATATGCTTTACATGTTATGTTCATGTATTTTAATTTTAGATAATAGGTTTTCTAAAAGATTTATTTTAAATTTTAAGTTTATATTTTTATTAATACTTTTTTTTGCATTTTTTAATTGTTTTGACATTTTTTATTTTTTGAGCCTTGCGGAAAAAGGTGCACGCCTCACCCTATGCCTTGCGCTTTTAAAACACAGGATAGAATCCAGACTGGCTACAAGGAAAAGAATTAATATATCCTTCGGCCCAATTTAGGAAGAGCATAAATACAAATACGTATAGTGCAAAACCTTGTATACAGTATTTCCAAGCCTTGTATTTCCTTAAGTGAGCCTAGAGATGCAAAACAGGCCATGTTGGGCTAACACGGCACGGCCCGCGTGTGGGGGCCGTTCCTCCCTCCCCTGTGATATTTTAGGGGGTCAGCCCGGCACGACACACATCTGGGCTGGTCCGTGGGCGAAGCCTTAGGCTAGGCAAGGCTAGGGACCAGACCAAAGCTATTTATTTAAAAAATATGAAAATAAACCTTAAAATTTTATTTTATATGAAAGCATTTGTTTATATATACAATAATTAAATAAAATAGTATAATAAAATTGAAATCAATTGTTTATTTTATTAATATATTATATACTATATATTATTATATAATTATAGTTTATATAATATACTATATATTACATATATTATATATAAATATATAAAATATATAAATATATTATATAATATGTAAATATATAAACATATATGGGCCATGCTAGGTCGTGCCATAGGCCAAGCCAAGCTAGCCCACGGACCTGAAACCCCAAGTCCGACACGACCCATACAATCGTGTCATGCTTGGCACAGTCCATGAACCATCATGTCATGCCGGGCCGAGCCGGCTCAAAATCGTGTCAGATCGCGGGCAGCACGACCCAATTTAAACCTCTATGCAAGCCTTAGGAGGTTAGATAAATCCATCTTTACTAACTGGGTAATTTGCTTTCTCATTATCAAGTCTCCAATGGTAGTGATGAAGGGAATTGACATTTATTTTTCATTGAGAATTTCTCTCAAAATTCAAGAGAGATTAAAAAAAAGTCATCTTTTGACCCGAGGTAACGCATGTAGAAGAAAAATGGGTGTGTTCTTAAACTAAGAGGGTACTAAGGGTAAAAATTCAACATTGTTAGGATGATCTCGCGGGAGATTTCCGTTAAGATCCAACAGCGTTGGCACTAAAACATAAAAGGCAAATACAGCATCAAAACAATTGGGAATTAGGATCTGCAAGAAGGATAACCTTGCAGTTCCATCGAAGCTATTCTTTCCTGAGGCACATTAAGGTATAATAATAGCATCTACTCACTATCAAATTTTGGAAAGACAATAAGGTGGGGGTGATAAACCTTTTTATCTCACCTTTCCTAGACTCTACTCTGTTTCTCCACAAGAACATACATATTGCAGAGCTGGTTTCCCCTTTTCAAACTGATATTGAACTTGAGAGGCCAGTTTTAATAGACAGCTAAGGTACCATGAGAACACAAATGTGATGAGTCCTCTATAGAGTGGAGAAAATTCCGATCACTTATTGCACTTTTCCTCATTCACTACAAAGTATATAACTGTTTTCTTCATTGACCCCTGATGAGCTAATAATATAGGGCCTCTTTTCCACTTAATTGAATCCCATGCTTCAAGAGTGGAGACAATACCAATCACCTACTTCTCTCACTCGTTCACCAAAAGATAGGAACAATTTCCTTTCCAGATTTACTCCTTAGATCCCCCCAATTGATAATGTTGAACCTCTTTTCTACATAAATGAATCCCTTACATACAAAATAAGAAATCAATGTGGAATTCTATAAGAAAAGTTGTTTGTGCCTCTATGGAGAATTTGGTGTCAAAAGAATACCAAAATCTTAAAAATGAGGGAAAAATACACATTTTCACATGGCAAGATTTTGAGAATGACATGTTGGTTGATGACAAGAGATAAGTTTGAAGGGCCAAACTGTGATGGATGCTATGTTAAGGGGGTGGCAGATGGCAGCCAGCTTTGCCCCTACTAGGCAACAAGAATTATGGTTAGGACAACTCCAAATACAAGATGGATAAAGCTGAATCTTGATGGATGCTTTGTAGGCAGCCAGGACCATTAGAAATAAGATGAATCAAGAACCTGGATGCACTACTTGCTCAAGGAATAAATTGTAAAGATATGGTGAGGTCAGCTTTGCGCTCATATTTTAGTCATCTTCATTCCACACAAAATGAAATGAAAGGGTTCTATTTTTCTATATATTAACAAAAAACCTTATTGTTGTTGCCGATCAAAAGGACAAACAGATATACTCACCTCTCGACTTAAAAAGAACTTCATGTTTTTGAAGAGAGTCTTACACTCTCTCCTTTCCACATCTTCATCATCATCACCATCAGCAGCATCCTCGATCAGATGCATCAATGTGCCTGGTTCATTGGTAGGAAGCTGATGTTGCAGCTGAGCAAGTCTCAGTTCAGACTCATCAGTCTGCATCTCCTTTCTCTTGCTATCTGCTTGCTCTGATCCAGATGAAGTGACCATTTGAGATTCCCCAATAGTTGCTTTAGAATTGGCAGCAAAAAATCTAGACAAAGCATATAGATCTGCAGAATAATTCATAGATAAATTTTTCATGAGAATCCATTAAAAATAAAATACTACGGCCTACAGTTTATGGTTATCCAAGAGAACATTAACAAATTTACATAAACAAACTATAAGTGAACATTATAACAAATCTACAGTGGATGCAGGGGGGAACATGATGAGACTAGACTAACTGAACCATGCAACGAATACCTGCCGCTAATGCTTCCAATCGAGGATCAAGAATGGGTGGATACTTCACATTTATGGAATGATAAAGTTTGAAGTTGACAAAAGCAAGGAGAGTCTGCAAAACATACAGCCAAAGACATGAATATGCAAATATAATGGGTAAAATGTGATCATGGAACCATGCGATGTGTATTTAGAAAATTAACCCAACCTATAGGCAGTTACAAGCATAAAAATAAAAAATAAAAAATAAAAAAAGCATGAAATTCAATGGACATAGTGGCATATAGATACCAGAATTTTTAAATCCATTAACTATTTTTCTACTTCAATTAACAAGCAACTGAATGAGATTGATTACAAGCAAACAGGATTGGATGATGATGATGGTGAATTAACAAGCAACTGAAGGGACATTGTTATGCCCATAGCAACAGCCTCACCAGCTTAAGCCACATTACTTTACTCAAGCACAAATGATGTAATGCAACTGCTTTTAGCCTCTAAAAGAATAACAATGGCACAACATAATGAAGTAGATTTGGCTAAATATATTAAGTAAATCCGGGCATGAAAGCAACTAGCATGCAGGGGGAGACAAATTACAAATGACAAATGTAAAACAAGTGGCCTTGAATATGAAGAATAACCTCATAGAACTCCAAAAAGGTTAGCATGACATTGAAGTCAACATCATCTGTTAAAACTTGCTGCAGAGCATGTGGAGTTAACCATGTGATCTTTTGCCCTTCAACCTCAGCCTGTATGAGTCAAAATCATCAAATGACAATCGTGATGACATCTACTCAAACTGGTACTCCCAACACCTTTAAATGTATTATGTTCTTAAATTGTAAAAAAAATAGCACGCCCAATTTACCTGATAATATATGCCTTTAACAGATATGAAGGTCTTCCGTAGGCTGTGTGTTCGAGAAATATATGCTTGCCATTCATGGCTCAACCTAATTAGAAAAAAAAAAGGAACAAAAGAGATCATAAAAATTCGCAAACAAATCAATAAGAGAGGTCATCGAACAAACCCAGTCTGAAAATAGTAATGTATGGCTTAAATAGACAATAAATTTGCACACACAATATCCAGAAAATTAGTTTGAAACTACCCCACTAAATATAATTCTCAATCGAAGCTAAAAAAAAAATGAAGTAGACCTTCGGCAGTTGTGAATACGCTTAACCGGAATTTGTTCCTTCTCAATAGCAGGTAATGCTGCAAATAGGTGCACCATCGTAAGGCAATCATCCAAATCCCTGAGCGCGTCAATGAATTTCGGGTACCTGAGTCACAGCATACAACCCACAACAGGAAGGACATTAGTTGCCAAAAACGGCATGTTAAGGACACAAGCATAAACCTATCGAGGGTAAAGGACACAAACCTTTCTCGTATAAGCCTATCGAGGGTATAAGAAGGCTTACGCGTCAACAATCGATCAGCGAGGTCCTTGTTCTTCTTTGCCAGAGCCTTCTTTACCCTCTTGTCGTAGGCCCTGATATCTCTGAACTTCTCGAGTAATGGTTCGTGTACGAGAAACATAATGTCCTTCATATGATAATATGTCTTGTGGTTTCCTTCCACCTTCTTCTTCGGCTCTCGTGGGAAAATACCCTTGAGAATGCATAGTCTCCTGCAATATTTTCCCAAATATTAGCAAATAATCATATGAAATAGCAAGGGAATTTCTTAAGAAATCTTATAAGTTTTAAATTTTCAGAATAAACGTATATCAACCCTTCGCAGAAGTGCTAGAATCGAGTAAGGCATTGCTAGTAGAAACCCAAACTGCTTAAACCCCTAAAACCCTAAGCCCCCTAGTTACAAAGACACCCCTTCGCCATGAAATAATAAGTTAACAAAACGAGATACCTGAAAACAGGTAGAGTGACTTGCAGGTATTTAAGAGCTTTGGATCGGGTGATGTATTTCGCGGCATTTCCTTCCTTTTTCTTTCCCTGAAATCGATAGAACAATACAGTGAGAGGTTTATCTAAGAAGTTAATATGTCCGAGACCTTCAAACTTGCAGGACGAAACATATGCTCTCTAGATTAAATTAAAAGATAGAAAAGATAGTTACAGGAGGTCTGTAATGCTTCGGCATCTTGGAGAGAGATAGCTACAACGGAGCAATGGCTCGCAACTCAGCGGAGAGGGAAAGAGAGTCTAAGCAATGGTTCTCCGCCCGTTATATACATAGGGCAAAGTGGTGCATCACTTATCGTAAATTTTCATCCTTGGTTGTCCTTTTTGGCTGTTACATTTTCACTTATGTCCCTATCTTTTAATATATTTATACTCTTTACCCCTCTATTTTCACACGTCTAACTTCTAAGTTCTAACAAGTATTATTTCGTATTGTGAAGGAGTCATGATTGATTAGATTAAGGCTAAGGCCTCTTTTGTTTTCTCTTAAGTTTTATCTTTTACCATTTTTTTGCGAGAATCACATCAATAAATATCTATTTACGTTTGGAAAATAAGCCTGAAAAAAAAAATTATTATCATGAGAATAACATTTAATTGAGAAGTTTAGACTTTGGCCTTATTTTTAAATGTTTATTCAATAGGACCAGCTACAAAAGGCGTAGCCAATATTTTACATTAGGCAGTCGTTGTGCACGAGATTTTTGGGTGATTTGGTCCTTGTACGCCAAATGCCTCTGAACGGGACCAAAATGGGCTCATCCAAAATGGGCTCATCCATGATATATTAATTGTACCAAATACCACCTTGTTCTATTCCCACGAATTGGTCAATAAGGATCTGAAAATAGTATGACATTTTCATCATCAATTATCCTTTTTCAATAGAAGAATTGGTTAGGTGAGACTTTACTCTTACGGGCCGTCTTAATTTATATATAGGTGTTTCTAATTGTTTTAATATTTTTATTATTATTTACTATAATCATCATTATTATTATCATCATCATCGTAATAATAATAATAACCTGAGAAGGCTTATAGTGAATGTAACGTGATAACAACCATGAATATTTTAGAATGTAAAATACAAACCATTCCCTTATGCTATGTTTGGTTTGAAGGAAAATGTAGGGTAAGGTAAAGAAATCTATACAAGATTTATACAGATTTCCTTACATTTCCCTTCCTTTCCCTACTTTTTCCTTCAAATCAAACAAAGTCTTAATGTTTGGTTGAGTTGCAAATTACAAAAGTGTTTTAATAATATGTCAATTAGGATAAATTTTAGTAAATACATGAAATTATAAGCGGTGTTTAAATAAAATTATCTATTTTCAACTCCTTGTTGACCCTGTTAGTTAAACCAACAATCGGTCACACTCCTATTTTAGAATGACCTCTATCCCCCGGGTAAGACCCCCCTTGACCATTAAGTCGGATAATGGAATGTGTTAAATTACCAAAATACCCTACTAAACTTTTTCTATTCTCTTTTTTTGCCATTTTTCTCTTAAAACCTAATCAACCTATTGTTTTCCCTTTCTTCTCTTATTTTCTCCTCCCTCACCGTCCTTTCTCATTCTTTATCTCTCCCAGCTCTCCAAAATGAAAAAACGGAGGAAACTCATCTCTCTCCCAAGTCTTCTCTTTAAAATTATGATATCATCTTTTTTCCATCGACATGTCAAAGTCAAAGTAAAAGAAGTGGTCAATTTGTATAATTTATCCGAAAGGTAGAAGAAGTTTTTGGAAAAGTTAAATTTCAGAGGAAGTTAAAAGAGGGGAAATCTGTAGAGCTACTGATCGAGGGAGTAACCGGCTATTATGGGTTTCCTCTTATGGATGTAATTTAGCGGACAGCAAGGAAACCTTATATTCACTCTCTTTCGTCCGTCCGGGAATTTTTTCTCTCTCCAACCAATGGTTCCATTACCTTTCTCGATTTTCTTTCTCATTAGCTTATCTATCCTTCCTTTTGATTTCTTTTTTAATTTTCTTTTGATAACCCCATTTGTTTAATGGATCTCGGTCATTAGTCGCAGTAGATAGGCTAATGATCTTTGGTGGCAATTTCTTTTAAAAGGATGTGGGGCTTAAAAGACAAAAGCATACACTCTTTAGGTAGATTTCTATTGTTAGGCATTGTTTATCATTTTCAACTTTTCCTTACTCTTTTCAATATACCAGTTTTGCGTTTCATCATTGAGATGATATGTGGAGTTCTTTAGGTGGTAGATTTCTGTTGTTAAGCATTGTTTGTCATCTTTAACTTTTTCTTACTTGGTACTCTTTTCAATCTTCAGGTTTTCTGTTTTGTCCTTGAGATGATATGTGGAGTTTTGTTTTCTATTTATTCATGGAGAGAATGAGATGTTTTTCTTAGGATAAATTTGCATAGATAATGAGCCCCTTCTTTCGTTAATTGTATATTTTGCTAATAAGTGTTATTTAAATCAACAAAGAGTGAAAGGAGAGCGTTCAGTGTCTTGCATTGTGGAGTCATTTAATTTATTCTATTTTTCAAATTTGATGCTTGTAAATATATAGAGGGATATGATCGTGATCACCTTTTGTTGCAGATATTGGAAAAATCCTCTCAAGGAGCAAGCCTGGTATTAACCAAGACAAACTTGCAGAAACTCCACAATTTAAAAGAGCAAAAAAATCCAATGACATTTTGAAATCATAAGTTTGACAAAGGAAGAAATAATGACGGCCACCGTGGAGGTTGCAACAGAGAACAAGGATGAAGACAAGAAAAACGTTTTGGTAGGCATTCGAATGGATAGATATGGTCGAGATTTGATTAATTGGGTCCTTATTAAAGTTTCTGAACGTGGAAGATGAACAATGTTTTTCTCGTCTAGTTATTACAAGGATAGTATGGGGATTAAAAATATTGTAACGGCCTTTTTTAGACGAAAGGCTAACAAAAGGGGTCTTTGTCTCACGGTCATAGTACATGGGGGTCTTTTTCGTAAAACAAAGTACAGGGAGGTCTTTGTCACAGGCCCCATAGAAGGAGGGTGTTTATAATTTACCATTTTTTCTTTATTTTATGCTTTGTAATGGTTGTTAATGGTTTCCTTTTGTCAACAAAAAATATAACATTTTATTATTAAAAAAACTCACATTTTATGGACCCTTGGTCCACCTTCTACGAATACACATATGCACCTCACAAAGGAACGTCCTATAAACACCCCACAAAATATCCCAACCGTGTATTGGGAGTGTCTCCCATTGACAATTTTCGGGAGATGTTCCCAATGCACGTTGAGATGTGCCAATGGGGCATTTGCAGGGAGCATATGCGATCTCACTTTTTACATGGGCCCTCCAATAAAATTGTACCACATCATTTAATTCTTTTCATTTCAAAACTATTGGGGATAGGATAATTTAACACCATGAATGATCCATGATTTCCCATCTCTCTCTTTCTCTTTTAATTAAACGTTTAGATAGATGATGTGGATTTATACAAAATTAGAAAAATAAAAAATACAAGAAATAAAAAGATAGATGCCACATAGATCATTGTGTTTTAATATTTAGGTATAGATGTTGGAAACTTGAGGCAAGATCTAGGATGACATAAGTGATGTGGGGGTGAAACCATTAAAGTTTGCGGCCAAAATTTATTTGGCGATGATAGAGTGCATTTGACTCTACCACTGCCACTAGATTGGGATTTTGAAGGAATTGAGCTTGGCTATGGTCCATCCTAATGTCTAGAGCTTCACTTTTAATAAAAAACCTTGCACATGACCCAAGTGACCTCGCATAATATAAATGGGATTCAGTCGGTGCAAAGCCAATCAAACAACCATCATAGCCTTACACCGGGAATACCTCCCCATGAAATAAAGCATAGAATATCTCTCCCAAGGCCCTAACCTAGCCGACCTAAAGGTTATAGACCACATGGCATCAGAATTTCCATTAAGTGAAGCCCCACTTGTGGCCATGGTTGCATTCCATTTTGATTTTTACAAAGGAGGGGGGAAGGTGAACAATCAATTCCTTCAAAGATCAAACAATTGTGAGCTTATATCTGGATGTTCCAATAAGTAATGGCAATAAGCGCAAAAGTTGAGTATGAAGCTCTAACATGGAGATTGGATAACAAAAATAGGATCCACGTATGAAAGTATGAGCAGCTGAACCAGATAGCTTGGGAATTGGGATAAAGGATTAAAGGGTAGTGGAGCAATGCATTGTTTGTTGATTCGGAAGTATGAGTCATCTTGGGCAGCAAATATCAAATTGACAACGTTAACCTTGCTTGGAGATCCAAACCCTAACCTAACTTGAAGTCAAGTTGGGCTCATTTTTCAACCTAACAATGATTTCACATGCAATCCCATCCGATAGAAAATGGGATCTAGTCCCAACAACTGGTCCCAATAACCATTGTAGTTATATATTAGGAACATCCTGTCGTGGAGGATAAGGGAGATATTTCAAATGCACGGCTGCAAAGCTGATGGAACTATGTATTGGGACCATTTGTTGGGATGTGATTTGAATTCATCTAATGGTCCTTTTTTCCTTTTTAATATTTATAGTAGAATGGCCTGTGCAATGCACGATATACTTAAACCATGTATAGGCTATCATTCAAATGATCATAAATCTTTATTGAATTATAACATATAGATAAAATCACAAACAAATCATAAATCTAAATTGGAAAAATGAACCAGAGACATAACAAGGCAGGAATAGATGAACTAACCCATGCATGTCACACTAAATTTTAACAAGGTCTCCAGTTTTTCTAGTGATTGCATGGAGTATCTGGATTTTCTAGTCCTCATCATAGACTTCAAGAAGCCCATCAATGTGACAAATGGTCTCAATAATTATGTGGAAATTTAGATAGATAAATGTGTAGGTTATCATTCAAGAGATCAGAAATCTTTATTGAATTATAATATATTGATAAAATTAGATGTACAAATAGATTGCCCAAGCAGAGAACCATGGAAATTTGTTCTATAGTCTTATGGGTTTTTTAATCAGTTTCCACACAGCCAAAAATTATGCTTTTTTTTTTGAGAAAACCCTTAGTGTAGGTTAAACGATATTGAAAAAAACATTACAAGGCAAAAAAATATGAACTGATCCATGCATGCCATACAAAATTTTAACAAGGTCTTTAGTTTTTTCTAATGATTGCATGGGAGTATCTGCATTTTTTGGTCCTCATCACAAACTTGAAAAAGCTTATGGACAAAGTAATTCCCAAAAGGATCCATCATGAACTCAACAATGTGAGCAATGATTTCAATAAGGGGCAACCATGTTAATCCTTTCCTATGAGATTTGTGATGCCAGGGAATGAACCCTTGGGAGTTCTAACCATGTAATTAATTGGAAGGATGACACATTTAGAAATGATGGATGGTATTGGTAGTCACTATTCACGAATTTACCATGGTTTAGTGCTATTGTTCATAAGTTTTATTGGATTATATTTAATTATTTTTCAATTCATAGAATGGTAATATGTTATGAACTTGATCCATAAAAAAATATTCTTATTAGCCAATATATATAAGAAACTGACAATATAATAAGGGATTTTTTGATAGGAAACCAAAATTGGTTGATTCATCTCGGCATTGCTCATCCTCTCACTGTCGTCGAACCAAAACCAAAAGAACACTTTGCACTTCATCCCTGCCAAGTGTCGAAAAATACAAAGATTTTTCTACTGGTCCAATTTAATATTTGAATGTTTGGGAAAATAACAAAAGATAGACCAGGCATGTTGAAAAGGAATTAATGCTTGTTTAAAATGAGGGCATGTGAGGGGCGTATTCAAAAAGGGCAATATTAAAAATATAAAATCAGGATGTTTTGACAATTTTAAACATTTTAAGAGAATAAATCCTAGAAATATGAGATCAGGGTGTCATTTTTATAAATGGGTTAAGATAAGATGTATTTTTAACATAAAGTCATACATTTATGGTTTTCTACTTAACAATATTATGTATTTGAGTAATTCATAACATTTTGTCCTAAATTAAAATGTATTTTTAAAAGATGACGTTCTCTCGAATATTTAAAGTTGAATGTCCTATTGTCATTTAAGCTGAGAGTTGGCGTAAGTTGTACTTTTCCCATTCTTTTTTACCCCCCGAGTCCCGATTAATAACCGATGCACCTCTCAGGCTCTCTTCCGTAGTCACAGGCTCACAGCTACAAGAGGCTGGCCGAGACTTCTCCTCCGAAGTCAGAAGTGTACCCCAAATGGCGGCAACTCCGTTAAGCTCGTCTTCTTCATGCACAAGCACAAACCCTGGCTTCGATTGTGTTTCCAAAACCCTAAAAGACTCGTTTCTCACCAAGAAACCTTCAATCATTCGATTGCCGAAGGAGAAAAGCCAGATTAGTTGCGAGCTTAGAGGTTTCGGAGACCATCGGAGATGGAACACAGATTACGGGTCTCAAATCGATCATCTTAACATCATTCAGAGCTCTTCTGCTCTTCCAATGGCCGCGAATGCTGCACTAGATTCGCTTCCAAAGAATTCGAAGAAGGTCTGCCTTTTCTACTGCGCAGAGACAAAGGCTCTCGCCGAGAGAGTTGCTGCGGAATCAGACGCGATTGAGCTCCGAAGCATCACGTGGAGGTGGGTTCTTCTGGTCGCATTCACGAGGAACACTTCCAAACTGTTTCATGTTCTTGCATTTCTTTGTTTGGATAAATTTTCACCTTCTTACATCTGATTGGCGAGCTTGTGAAGTTTACATTAAAATACAGGTTAGATAATATAAGGGGGTGGAGCCAAATTAAAAAAAAAGGTGGGATATTTTGTAGTTAAGCGGTATTCATGGCTACAATTATAATACACCGTTGTTTTGGCTTCCATTCGTGCATTTACCTGTCTCAAATTGAGCAATTGTCCCCCCCTCCCCCAATGTCGGTTAAACTATATATACGAAGATAGGTCTAATTTTATATTGTATATTTATTTTTTTTCTCAGTTTACTGGGATTGACAACTTATCAGGTGGAATTTGATGGTTCTGGTTTCCATGGACATGAACATGGGTCCTGTGAAATTTTAATCATGTTGTTATGGTATGCTCTAGTTACATGTTCTTGCGATGGACACAAGTCTGAGGAGGTTGTCAGCCAAGAATGTGATAATACTTAGACGAGAATACCTGGACAGTTTTTACCTATCAAAAGAAAAAACCCGGACAGTTATGTTTGAACATATTCTAAAAACTTACTAGCTGACAATTATCTTTCCATATGCCAAACTTTAATGAAGCTTAAATATAGGGAATCAGTAGGGGTGGCAACGAGCCGAGATTTTCACGAGCTATTCGAGCTCGACTCGGTTTAAATTGAGCTTCGAGCCAAGCTCAAGCCTAATAAAGCTCGGCTCGTGAGCCTCGCAAGCCTAATCGAGCTTCTACATACATACATACATACATACATATAGTATTTATATATTTATATATAATAATAATAACTAATTATTATAATTATTAATTTTTAAATATCAAATAAAAAATAATTTTTTACTTTTTAAAGCATTTCTCATAGTCGAGCTCGAGCTTATGAGCTTTTGACTCGATCTGAACTCGAGCTCAAGTCTTTAGCTCGAACCGAGCTCGAGCCTCATACTGTCTTGGCAAACCGAGCTTGAATAGCTAGCTATTTGGCTTGGCTCAGCTCGAATCCACCCCTAGGAATCCGGGTCCTCTGGAAGTAGGAGGAGGAGGATGGCTGTTGCAAGTCTTTTAGACATTAAAGTCTTGGAGGAAGCAGGTGCTTATTCTCTTGTACAATTCCAAATCTTTCATTCACTTACTGGTAACCTGAAAGGCAAATTTTCATTAATTTCTATAAGTTCAAGCTCTATCATTTTGACTCTAGGGAACAAACCCCTATGGAGTTTTTTTTTTTTTTTTAATTTTCTTATGCCCATATTGTTGGATGCCCCCTTGTCATGTCTTCTGGGGGCTAACCATATTCTTGTACTTTGCCATTGTTTCCTTACTAAGCCTTTGGGATATTATTCTCTAACCAAAGCTATAGAGTTAAGCCTTGGTTTTATGCCCATTTCTGACATATTTTATGCAATCTACTGCTTTAGGACATTTGAAGATGGATTCCCCAACTTATTCATTACAAATGCTCATGGCATACGTGGCCAGCATGTAGCCTTTTTGGCATCATTCAGTTCCCCAGGGGTAATTTTTGAGCAACTCTCTGTTATATATGCATTGCCGAAGCTCTTTGTCTCATCATTTACACTTGTCCTCCCCTTTTTTCCCACTGGTACTTCTGAGCGTATGGAGGAGGAAGGAGATGTTGCAACAGCATTCACTCTTGCAAGGATCTTGTCAAATATACCAATTTCAAGGGGTGGACCCACTAGTCTAGTGATTTTTGACATTCATGCCTTGCAGGTTTGTGCCAATTCTTAGAATATAGTACAATATATTGTTTCTTTCTGTATGCAGGGAGCCCTTAAGGACCCTCTTCATAACCAGTCAATAATTGTCTCCTGTTTGATGAATAGTTTCAATTGGCAATTTCATCAATCAAGATGGCTGTAGAGGGGCAGGGAGTCCTGAAATAAAGAGATCTAGTCATTTAGATGAAGTGTCCAGTCAGTCTTTTAACCTTATATATAAGTTCCTTTGAACAATTATCTATAAACATCAGGGTATATCAATTATAAACCTTTGAACAAACTTTATTCTTCAAAATATAATTTGATATCAGCAGTAATTATTTTGTAAACTATCAGGGCCCTGGTTGTATTATCCAGTAACATGCAGGGTTTCTTGTTTTGGCCTCCCTGTCTATGCCATATTTCAAAATTGACACCTTTCTTATCTATTTGTGTTTCAGGAAAGATTCTACTTTGGTGATAATATCTTACCATACTTTGAGAGTGGAGTACCTTTGCTTAAGAATAGGCTCCAACAGCTCCCTGATTCTGACAATGTAAGATTGATTCTTTTTCTAATATTTATATATATATATATACTTTAAGGATAGTAAAACAGCTTTCCCATCTCCTCATTTGTTGCTCTGCATCTGCATAATGTCAACAATATAATGGACAGGAAATCCTAAAAGAAAAGGAAGCTGCATGGGCGCCCATACAAATATATGGAAAATGGCATGCAGCATCCATGGCATTTTTTCTCTTCTGGTGTTAGCTCAAAGATAATTTTCCATGCAAGCCAGCATATTTTTGTGGCCAATTGATTTGGAAATGCAGTTGTGAAAGCCCTAATTTATTGGACCAAGCAAAAGCATGCAGGGTGGGTTTCTATGTGAATGATGCCATTATTATAGCCATTTTATAACAGTTAAAGTTTTTTCTTCTTTTGACCGAAAGTTATTGCTTCTGGAGTTTTTTCTCTTGCAGCTAGTATTTATTTCTATTGATTACCACCTTCAAACCCATCTTCTCCTGCTTGTCAGCTTGAGATTTTATCGTTGCACCAAGCAATGGCCATTTGATAACTTTTCTTTGATTGCCTTTTCAAACTTTTGGGTTAATGGGGACATTGATGATAATGTGATAATTGCTTATTCATTCTAATTCATGACACCTGTGTCACATTTGTTGTTTTTAGATATCCATTGCTTTTCCTGATGATGGTGCATGGAAGCGCTTCCATAGGCAGTTGCAGCATTTCCCAACGGTAATGTGCCTAACATGGATAATCTACTTTTAGATGGCAATGATGGACACAAAAATGAGTCGCACATCAGAATAGCTATGCACACTAATGACATAAACTTACCAGTCATAGGAGTGGCAGAAAGTAAAGGAGGAAAGAATCTATATATTCCTATGCTGCTCCTCTGGTCTAATTTGCCCAATTTCAATCTGACCTGGTTTTCACTGTTTATGGACTTTCTCAACTGAAATGTGTACATACATTTTTGTGTGTACACAGGCATGAAAACACAGAGTGGCCTGAGTTTTTTCTAACTGGCTAGACAGTCAATAGAATGTTTGTCACCCAAGGGAAAAATGGCTCAACTATATGGACATTTTTTGTGTGTTGCTGCAAAAGGTTTTCGTCTAGACATCCCATGCCCATGTGTTTCAACGATGCCCTTATGGCTCTGCCCAGCTCAGTAATTCCTAATTGATGTATCATTTCTATTGTGATTGTTAGTTATCTCATGTATCTTTTCACTTGTATAATCTGTTACAAAATTCAAAATTCAGATTGTCTGCAATAAAGTTCGTGAAGACGACCAACGAATTGTACGCCTTAAAGAGGGAGATCCCAGAGGCCGTCATGTTGTAATTGTTGATGATCTGGTCCAATCTGGTGGTACTCTGATTGAATGTCAGGCAAGTCCATCCTAATTGATCTTTTACTCTATTTTAGTCATTTTCCATCCATTGGGGTGAACATGTGTATTGCATCAACCAAATACATTATTAAAGGACATTAATACCAGTATTAAGTGAGCTTGTGCTGTTCGTCACAATTTTTGTTTCTTTACCTGCATGATAACACATACCAAGTCTGCAGGCTTGCTGCTAGGGCTGCAACTTGGATGGGCTCAGTTTGAGCATTTGCCAAATTTTGAATGGGCCCAGACCTAATGCTATGTAAATTCTTCTAGTCGGATACCTGATTTGCACTCCTACTTTGCTGCCCTTCTTGATAAGCTCAACCCCACGGAAATGCTTAGTGGTATCTAATATAGTTTTTTGGATTACCATTTACCAGAAAAAAGCTCATCCTCTAATGCACCAAATGCTGATATGTTCCCATTGTATGTGTTCAGATATGTGGCTTTGAATTTCAGCTGTTATTGGTAGGGTATTGTACAAGTTGAGTTGATCTGAGCTTTTTTCCCAACTCAGCTTGGGCTCACAAAGTAACTTTTGCACTTTGGATTCTATGCCTCTTTGTGCCACATAATTTTTTTTTTTATTATTATTTTTTTTAGTTTTCAGTTTACCTCTTATCTGTTGGCAAGCTGAGAGATAATATTCCATTTGAATTTCTTTAAGGCTATGCTTGGTTCGAAGGAAAAGGTAGGGAAACCTATACAAGGTTTGTAAAGGTTTCCCTACCTTTCCCTTCCTTTCTCTCTCTACTTTTTCCTTTAAACCAAACACAGCCTAAGAATAAAACCAAAAACACAAAAGTACCCACTCATCTTTTCAAAACATGACTAGACTGAAACCTGTAAAAAGCCCTCTCTTGAACTCCAACCACCCTCTTCCCACCATGACTCCAATGGAACTTTTGGCTTTGAAAGATGAATGGAGAGAGGAGATCTCCATTTCAACAAAATGTATCGTACCCCAAACCAGCATTGCTCTTTGAGACCAAATCTGCCTTATATTTCCTTCTTTTTTATTTTTTTTTTCATGTTGGCTTGTTAGAGTGAATTAATTCATGGTGTATCCAATGCTTTATTTTTAGTTTTCAATAAATACAACTCTGTAAAAGAAAAAGGAAATGTTCTGTTATAAATTCTTGGTCTTTTGGGGTTTTTAAGAACTGGGGTTGATATTCTGGTAGAATCAATGCAAGCCCATTGAGATGATCTCGTAGTTTGGAGATTGTGTAACACAGAACATTTAAAAGCTGACAAAATCATAAAAGAGAAACTGACGCCTTAGATTACAATTGATGTTGCTGGACCCACAGTACCTCATTCCAATTCCTTCCCATCCCCGCTAGGCTATCTGCCAAGCTGTTAGAAGACCTTGATATCCAGCTGAACGAGCAATTGAGATTGGCTGCCTATGTCATGGCTTCTCTTAACTGGCTGAACGAGCAGTGGAACATTATACATAGGAGAACCCTATCCACCAACTTCTTTTGCAGTCAATATAAAACATTTCAACATACCATACATAGAGATTCAAAAAGAAAATAATCATAGGCTGGGACACCCCCAAGTCCTTGGTTTCCATTTTAAAATGATAATTTGACCTTTACAGGGCTTCAAGCAGATTATCAATTACCACCAATTAAATAGGGAATACCTAGAGTACTATTTGGTTTGCAATACACAAATTTATCATCTAATCCCTTCAATATAACTGTTATTTAATTTGAAATTTTAAATTACACTGCCATTTATTTCAGAAAATGCTGGCTGCACATGGAGCATCCAAAATCAGTGCATATGTGACACATGGAATTTTCCCTAATAGGTCCTGGGAACGGTTCCAACACGATAGTGGAGGTATGTATGCATTCGTTATGCTTTAGTTTGATTAGTGATGACCAAATCTAGAACTATTGTCAGTGTTGTTATAACTTTCGGTTATTAATTTACATGTTCCTTGTTTGTGGTAATTAGATCTAGATATGGACCTTTTTAGATGCCCTACCAACATGTCATCAGTGGATCTTTTAATCAGACCATCTTTAGTTTAGAATTTAAACTGGGTACACATTCATTCATTCATTTGAACTGATCTGGAAGTAGAATGCTGGATGGTAATTCTTGTTCCAGATGGAAGGTTCATATTTCATACTAACGTTAAATGTTCTAGTTGCCTATTTCTGAGACATTTCATTTTATTTTCGTTCTTTATTAATTATTCTTATATAAGTTCTTGTGCTTCTCAGGGTCCCCAGATAATGGACTGGCCTACTTTTGGATCACAGACTCCTGCCCTTTGACAGTGAAGGAAGTTAAAAACAGACGCCCCTTTGAAGTGCTTAGTCTTGCTGGCTCCATAGCAGCCGCCCTTAAGATATAACATAGTCTATGTTCGGAGAAGTTCTATTTATCTACCTACTCTTTTTTTCCCCTTCGATTTGCAAGTTTTGATGGCATTTGGAGAGTCTCAGAATTTTGGACTAGTTGCGGCTTAAATGCATTTGTATCATTGCCTATATCGACAGAAAATAATATCAATCCTTGTTCCAACTTCAATTACTGATCCCATTCTGGGTATTCTTTCTCCTATTCTACTGTGAACTGAAACCCTTGGCGCCCCCTTTCGTAACCCACCCACCCAAGATAAATTCTTTCGAGTTCCGCCGGCGGACACCGATGGCCATACAAATGGCGAGAAGGTAAGTATTCTGTAATGGAGGGAAGCGTCGCTGGTTTTCTTGGCGCCCCCTAACTACTATTCTTACTTCCCTTCCAGCGGTAGCGTCGCTGGTTTTCTCAGCGAAATGCTTAGCATCGGATTTAATGTCATTGGGTTCAACTGGATGTCGTCGCCGGCGGCCACAGAGCTGGTTAAGCTCCCCAAGCCTTTCCTCTTCTCTGGAAACGGTGGTGGTGTGCTACAAGGGGCTACCTGCGAAGCCATCCTTTGCACGCTCACGAGAGCCAGAGATAGGATGGTGAACAGAATTGGTAGGGAGAACATAGGGAAGTTGGTGGTTTATGGATCAGATCAGACCCATTGTGCACTCCAGAAAGCTGCCTAGATTGCAGGGATCTTTCCAAACAACTTCCGTGCCGTTGCAACGAGTAAGGCCACCTCATTCGGGCTGGCCCTCGAGTCTCTTCGGTCTGCAATTCAAGCAGATATACAAGCTGGGCTCATCCCATTATTCCTCTATCGACAGTCGTCAATCCAATTGCTCCTCTATGCGCAATGACCAAAGAGTATGGAGTTTGGGTTCACATCGATATAGCATACGCCGGAAGTGCATGCATATGTCCTAAGTTCAGACACTTCATCGATGGGGTAGAGGATGCCGACTCGTTCAGTTTCAATGCACACAAGTGGTTCTTCACCACTCTCGATTGCTGCTACCTTTGGGTCAAGGACCCTAGCGCCCTTGTTAAGGCCCTGTCAACCAGTCGTTGATTCCGAGCAAGTGATAGACTACAAAGACTGGCAAATAGCCCTCAGTCATCGATTCCGAGCCATGAATCTCTGGATGGTGCTTCGGAGCTGTGGTGTGGCCAACCTAAGAAATTTCCTTCGAACCCACGTGAAAATGGCTAAGCACTTCGAAGAGAAGGTAACCATGGACAAGAGGTTTAAGATTGTGGTGCCGAGGAATTTCGCCATGGTATGCTTCCGGCTGCTACTGCCGCCGGTGAAGGATCATGAGGATGACACGCTCAGGCAATTGTCGGAGTTGGAACATGCAAACGAGATCAACTGTAAGTTGCTGGAGTCAATCAACTTGGCTGGGCGCATATACATGATGCATGCGGTGGTTGGGGGTGTTTACATGATCAGGTTTGCTGTTGGTGCAAGCCTTATGGAGGACCGCCATGTGAACTTGGCAGGGAAGGTAGTGCAGGAACATGCAGAGGCCATTCTCAAAGCGTGCTGATTAAGGTGGCGACCTGCGACCACCACTCCGTATTCGTGGAGTTGAGGGTTTAAGTCGAACTTACGAAAATAAAGAATAAGACCCAGGAAAAAAAAATAAAAGAAATTAATCACTTGGGTTCATTAATTTTGTTTGTATTCATCATCTGTAATTTTTTCTTAAATTTCTTTTGTATCTATTAAATCATCTACATTGAATTGTTTCTACTATGAAATTATCAAATTATTATTGATTTTACAACAATGATTCTTAATTCTCTCTCTATCTCTCCCCCTTTGTATGGCCGTCGGCGTCGGTCGACGGAACTCGAAAGAGTTTATCTCCAGTGGGTGGGTTACGAAAGGGGGCACCAAGGATTTCGGTTCACAGTAGAATAGGAGAAAGAATACCCACAATGGGAGAAGAAACCCTTTTGGGCGAGAAGGAATTAACAGATGTGATACAAACAACGTGAAATAGAGACCGCACGAGTCATGACACGCATTGCGTCTATCCAAATCCACTTTAAACCAATCCAATCCGCCCAATTCCATTAATTTTATATTTATGTACTTAAAACAAAAAACTCCCTTTCCACAAATAAGTTGGTCATAGCTTGGTGGTAGTAGTAGTTGCTATTTACACAAGTGGTGAAGGTTTAAATCACATTACATGCATGTTATTTTTACACAAGCGGCGAAGTCATTTGACTATAATAGTAGTTGTTATTTACACAAGTAGTGAAGGTTCAAATCACATTACATGCATATTATTTTTACACAAGTGGCAAAGCCATTTGACTATTTCGGGTTTTGGGTTTGACCAAACCACTTGGGTTCAAACCGATCAGGCCAACTTGAACTATCTAATTGGATTGTCTTCGAGCTAATCACATCAAGGGTGGTTGAACCATTTAGATATAGATCAATCTGATCAGACCAGACCAGACCGGATCAGTCAATGGCGGATTGACTTGGACCGGCCCATATCAGGTTTGTGACCGAATTAACTTGCCCGAAGCGGGTCAAGAGAAGTAAATCAGACCGGTCTAGATTTGAGTCGGGTTGTGCGGATACGGTCCGGACGATCCAAACCGGGCAAAGTAAGCGGGGTAGATTTTTGGTCAGGACGAACCATCGCGCACATGCCTATTTCGGATTCGGGTCGATTGGATCGGCCTATCCTTGGTCGGGTTCGGATTGGGATTGTCGACCCAAACGAACTGAATCGAGATGATCAGGCCTGTTCATATTTAAACCAAATTTATCTGCTTCGGACTCGGGTCGATTTGGATTTATGTCGATTTGGGTGAAGTGTGTTGATTCAAGACAAAACTAATTTTAGTCAATAATTAATAGAAAATTAATACATTAATTATAAATTATTTCATTCAAATGAAGAAAATTAAAAAAAAGGCTAAAGAATTAATACTTGTATCTTTAGTGGTTAACCCAATGGTTATCCACAACTCAACCCAACCCAACCTATGTAAATTGACCCAATGGGTGATCAATCCATTTCCAACCCGCCAAGTAAATAGGCGGGTTGGGTGAAAAACTGCCACCCCTACTTGTCATTCAAGTGGTTGAATGCAATGTTTTAAAAACCGAATGGGAGGTTGATCCATTTTGCTTTTGGGTCTGGGTCACTGGTTTTTTTGGTAGAGGGGTCATTGGTTTGACCGTTCGGGTTGAACAGGTCAGACCATGCCATGTCATTAAATCTATCTATCTATCTATCTATTTGTCTATATACATACACACATAGATATGTATAAACATGTATTTCATTATTAAAAAATGTATAATTATTTTTGTGATGAAATATACATATATATATTATTTCATGTTTAGTTTACATTTTTAAATTTGTTTTTTATTTTATAAATAAATGTTAAAAATTGTAATTTGAGGCCCGATTTTTTCTATGAAAACAACAAGCAAGGTGTCTTTTGACATAGATCTCAAAAAATTACTCAAAATAAAAAAAAACCCAATCATACATTAGAGTGCAAAGTAATGGCCTCTAAAAGTTTGCACATACATTGAACGTGCAACCTGTGACTTGATAACTAGGTCAAACGGATCAACGATTAAACCACTCAGGTTGGATGGTTTTTGGCTAAGTCAATATTTTTAACCAAACAATAGATTTCAACAAAACTAGACCCAAAAATCAAGATTGGGTGATGGTTCAAATGATTCAATTGGTCGGGTCAATGATGGATTGAAAACACTGGTTTGATGCAATGTGACTGCCTTGTTAAGCAGCTGGTTTGTTAGTCACATTGTTTTGTCAACTTCCTTGACCATCAAGATCGCTACTTATTTTGGGCTCTATCGTAGGCTCTAGGGGTGAGCATGGGTTAGTTCGGTTCAGTTCCATGGCAAAACTTGGGACCTACCTTGTAGGGGTCGATTCAAAGTTTTTGAAATTGGAACCTACCCTGTGAAGGTCGTTTCTGGCCTTGGTAGTTCTGGGGTCGGTTCTAGGGTCTACTTATGGAACCTATTATTTCTTTACTCTCCCTCTTAAAAAAATGAAACATGTCCTTTAAAAACTTTATTTTCAATAATGATAATATATAGTTTAAAACTTATATTGTCTTTACTGATTAAATTGAGTAACTTGATATATAGATTATCATAATATATTAATATATTGTTCAAAATTTGTCATTGTAATTTAAATTTTGCAAATATTACATTTTACATTATTTATTATTCACATTCAAATATTAAAATGAAAACAAATGGTCAAATCACTCAAGTAACTCAATGGTCAAGTGAGACCATGGCTTTTGTAACCATGAGTGCTTGGGTTCAAATATTTACATCTTTCAAAATATTTTGGGGTTTATTTCAAGGCAAGTTTGGTTCTAAGGTTTGTTCCACCAAGGCCAACTAAGGCCGATTCATTGAATCGGTTCGGGTAGGGTAAACTCCTAGACCCTGAAACAGACTTGGGTGGAGGTCAGTTCCAAGAATTTGAAACCAAACCCTACTTTATAACAGATTGGGTAGAATCAGTTCAAAGCTGATTTGAGTTTGGTCCAACCAATTTTGGGTAAAACCTATCCATTTGCTCACCCCTAGCAAGCCTTGTCTTCCTCTCTCAACATCTAGTTGTGAAAACTTCAGTTCAAAAGACATTGCTAGTGTATTGTCCTTACAAAACATTTTTTTATAGACATTGTAAAAGTAAAATTAATAAAAAGGGAAGCTATAAATCTGCCATTGAATTCCTTCATACGGTAGAAATAAGTGGATCATGTACGGAAAATTTCTCAAGCAAAAAAGAAAATGAAAATGAAAATGAAAATGAGTCCGTACCCTTAAAGACAAGGTTCTGTATATCACATTCTCACAAGCCGATACTCATGGATCGGAATTGTTTCAGCTTTCAAGTTTGAAACATATGAATTTGGATTAGCCGAAAACTTTGGCTGTGAAACCAATGATGAGGTTTTACGTCGGTCATAAATTCATGGGCCCCACTATGATAGCTAGTGCAGAACGTTGTTATTGGTTCCACAACCCGTTAAACAATTAACACGTTCAGTTAAACCTTGCCCAAATCATGCATTTCTAGGAAGGGTATGTTATGACTATTTGTCATAAAACTTTAACGATATTGGTGACATTGAAAACCGATATTAGGGGTGAGCAAGAAAAGCTGAAAAATCGATCGAAATCGAACCGAAAAATTGATTAATAGATTTGGTTGGTTTGGTATTTTTATTAATATAGAAAACCGATGGTTAACCAAACCGATCAATATACATATATTTCTATATATTTTATGTATATATATTTTATATTTTCTATATATTATAAATTAATAAGGGAAAACTCCCGATTAGTATCCTGTACTTGGGACCTAGTGCCACTTTGGTCCTCGAACTTTAAAATGCAACAATTTAGTACCCGAACTTTCAAAATGTGTCAATTCAGTACCTATTTTTAATCAACTGTTAACCAATCGTTAAGTGGTATTTGAAAAAGACACAAATGCCCTTCGAGTGTCATCTAATTTTCTTGATCAACCATCCAAATGTTGACAAAAAATTAACAATCCCAAATTCTTGCTTCTTCTATTCAAGAAAGTCGGGGGCACATCTCAATGGGCATTCTGGACCCCAACTTTCTTGAATAAAAGAGGCAAGGATTTAAGTTTGTTCATTTTTTGTTAATGTTTGGATAGTTGATAAAGAAAATTAGATGACACTCTAAGGGCATTTGTGCCTTTTTTCAAAGGCATTTAATGGCTGGTTAATAGGTAATTAACAGTAGGTATTGGATTGACACTTTTTGAAAGTTTAGATATTGAATTGTCGCATTTTAAAGTACGAGGACCAAAGTGGCACTAGGCCCAAGTACAGTGCCAAAATATATACAATATTTTATATATGCCTCTATTTTTGTTATATATTTATATATTTTTTATATATTATAAATATAAAAAAACAAAAAAACTAATGAATTAAACCAACGATTAATCGAACCAGTCAACCGATTGACTTCAATTCGATTTTGGTTACAGGTTCTAGTAATATTGATTCGATTTAAAAAATAGACCCACGGTTTGGTTAACCGAACCGCGAGCACCCCTATCATACAGCACAGAGTGGGACATGTATAAATACTTTTAACCTTGCTTGCTTGAAAGCTAATTTTTGAAAATTTATTCACACACACACAATATATATAGTCCATGTCACCATGCCTCTAAAAGCAAAAGGAAGGCCTCTACCAAATGGAATCTTTTTTTATATAAGCTAAATGAAATCTTATAATCTTTCCCTTTTCCCTTTTCATGCTTTTAACTATTACCATTACAAATTTAATTAATTACAATAATGCTATTGAATAAAACACAAAACAAATCATAACTTGTCCTAATTATTTACAATGGTGCTAATGATAACTATTTACAATGATGTCACTTTACCTTTTTCACATTTGTTAAAAATTGTCTTTTATCTCTCATTTTATTTACAATCGGGTTGTGTTGGGCCGTGCTATGCGTGCCGTGCTTCCCTTCCCTGGGATACTTTAGGGGGTCAGCTCGACACAGCCCTTGGCTTGAGCCCGTGCAAACCTGTATCATGCTTCAGGTCGGGTTGGTTTATGGGCCACGTTAGGCCATGAATTGGGCTAATCCATGTTTTTTAAAAAATTGGAAAAATAATGAAAAAGTTAGCATAAATTAAAAAATAGATAAATTTTGATGTATACAATTGTTTATACATGCAATAATAAAATGAAATAATATAATATTGAAAATAAAATTATATATTATATAATTATTGTATATAATATACGGCACGAGCCCGCGCGGGCGATGCTGTGCCACAGGCCAAGTCTTAGGCCAGGCCGACCACGAACCAGGCTAAGCCATGTTTTTTAAAAATTTTGAAAATAAATAATGAAAAATTTAACACAAATTTAAATAAATAGACAAAAAATAAAAAAAGATCTTAAATTTTTTTATATGAATTTTGATGTGTATATTATTTATATATGCAATAATAAAATGAAACAATATAATAAAATAGAAAATAAAATTATATATTAATATAATATATAATTATTGTATATATATGGCCTGAGCCTGTGCAGGCCCATGCCATGCCACAGGTCGAGCTAGTCCATGGGCCAAGTCTTAGGCCAGGTCGAGCCACCAATTGGCTAAGCCATGATTTTTAAAAATTTGAAAAAAATAATGAAAATTTTAGCATAAATTAAAAAATATACAAAAAAATTAAAGAAGATCTTAAAATTTTATTTTAGCTTGAGCCCACACGAGCCCGTGTCGTGCCACAAGCTGGGCCACGAACTGGGCTAAGCCTGTTCATGGGCTTGATAGCTAGTAGTTCAGCCCGAGCCATTAACAACACTAAATTAATTAATTAAATAATTTGAGATAGGCTTTACCAATCTTATGTTAATAATACATAAAGCTTTTTTTTATTTACTTATTTTACTAAATTATTTAATTAGTTAATAATTTAATAACCGAACAAATTATTATTGCTAGAAAAGTAAGACATAGAACCGTGTATATATTTATATATATTTACTCCTTACTTGATTGTCTATTTATCTCATTTATTTATTTATTAAATTAAATTAATTATTATTGAACTATTTACAATTATTCCACTATATGAAACAAAAATACAATTACAAAAGTTATCTCTCCCTCTTTCACTGTATTGCCCGATGACTGTGGTTATTTATTTATTTTAAATAGATTTTTTCCAATAAACTTTTAATTAAAAAATTTACAACGCAGGGCCCCTCCGCTAGTGTCATTTGGTGTTGTTTTGACAAACCAAATCATACACGTTGGCCAACAGTCCCTTACTGTGTTGATTGTAGGAAACTGTCTTGTTCGTTGTGCCTAGTGTGTGTTTTTGCCTTGCCGGTTACTGGTCGATCCTGATCGGACTCCATCAGATAACCGCCCACGGTACACTACAAAAGTATATAAAAGGGAAAAGGTTAAGTCGTATATCATAGAAATCGCCAAAACGTAAAGAAAGAAAAAAGGTGAAAAACAAAACGTAGGTTGGAGAAAAATGGCGGGAGCTCTTTCTCTGGCTACTGCGGCAGAGAATCTTGTGACCTCACTCAACGCCATTAAAGACCACTGGGAGGTCGAGTATTCCCGCTTCTTCAACCTTCCTCCTCCCTCGTCTTCTACGTCTCTCACTCTCAAACCTCTCGGAACATCCAAACGCAGCCGTTGCAAAGGAACCTGGATATCTTCTTCTTCAACTGCTGCTCTGCATCTCCTAACCTATCACCCGAGTCCTGAAGTGATCGTCGTCGTTACTCTCCGAGGAAAGATCCATGTGAGTCAAGAAGAAACCGAGATGCTGACGAGCTTCTTTTCTTTTTCCTTATGCATTTGTTTAAGTTTCTGGAGGTTTCCTGGTTTTCTAATTCATTTAACCGGGCTTCAATCGCTTCACGTCAACAGTTTCGATGTCAGAGGTTTATACGTTCTTTTTATTCGTTTTGTTCAGTTGCGCTTCAACACGTTCTCTTTGCAGTCTCGATTTCCAGAGTTTTTATTTTCATTTTTTATTTGCGCCGATGGTTTCAGGCTTTGTCTGGATTAGTCGTTAGTTTTTACTATTTTCTATTTTCATTTTCCGTTTTCCTCTCGTATCGACTTCATAGAACTTTATCCCTATCCGGATCCTATTTTCTTGTTCTCTTCTTTAAGATACGTGAATCATAATTTTTGGATAGCACATCTTTTTATATCCTTAGATGAATTATTTGTATATGTAAGCTTGAACAGGTTTGCGTATTACTGCGATGTTTGTGTAAAATACCTCTGCCATGTCCTTTCGTATTCTGAACGAGAAATTCATACAATTAACACAGAAAACCTCTGTGGATTCATTTTACCTTTGGTTATGCGTGCCTTTTGTACCGTAAACTCTTCAAATTATGTAGGCATTTGATTTATCAGGTTAATGGATACTGTGGCCGTTGATGCCTATTTTTTTTTCATGAAAATTGCATTTAAGTGGCTTGTTTCTCGTTGTTGCTCCGTTCACTTCTTGATTTTTCTTATTCTCATTCACCGAAATTGCATTGAAGGATTCCTGAACCTGCATTTGGTTTATTTAACTTCACTATTTATATTGTCATTCTCCATGAGGGTTATAGGCATGGGACTTCAAGTCTCTTGGAATTTCAAACTTCCTTTTTCTTATATATTTGTTTTTCAATAGCTAGTTTATACTGTATCTCCTTTCTTTTTCTATTATGAGGCAATTAGTTAAATGTATTTTTGAAAATGCTGGATTATTTGCTATTGGGCCATCCTTCAGATTCAGATGTTTTAACAGAAAATTATGTTTCTTCATTGTTATTTTTAACATATGGTGCAGGAAGAGCACTTCATTTCCAATCTGCAATTTTCCTGGCCTCAGGTATCATGCGTCTATCAATGCCCTACCAGAGGGAGCAGAGTTGTATTTGCAAGCTACAGAGACTGTGAAGGACAGGCAAGCTTTTTATCTCTCACTTTCTTCAAGATCACTACTGATAAACTTGGTATGTGAAGGATTGATTGGCTAAAAGTTTCGTTTCTACTTTTGGTGATACCATAACCCCGATGAATGCTTTCATACTTACTTCACTGCAACAGTTTGTAAGGAGTAGCTGATTTGCAGTCACAATCTTCTACAGTGGAAAAGAATGTGATGGTCTAGGTCCTAGGGAATACATATTTTACTATTTATTTTTCAGGAGTTCACCTATTTCCAAATAGTGTTTCTTGTGACATCAATGCATTAGAAACAAAAGAGTATACATAAGAGTGAACCTACAGTTTTTTATACCTTTTCTGCATATGAATTATACTGCAGGCAGTTTTTTCATCCGGTGATGAGAAGTATAAAATTACCACATGCAATTATGACTTTTAATGAGGAGGAGTAAATGCTCTTTCCTTCCAAGCCCACATTTTAGTTCAACATTCCAAACCAAATAAGCAACTGCAAATCTTATTAACTAGTAAACCTTAATTGTCTTTTAATGTCATACACAGTTGTGCATGATTAAAAAATTGGTAAGATGATGTTCTCTTTACATCTTTTAAATCCCCATCAAAACAACATATATACATGGTTGAGATATCAAATCATGTCATTCCAAAGTTAGTTATTGGTTTGTTGATATTTGGATTATATCCTCTTGCTTTTTGTCAGTTGTACTGTGTTATTTGAGGCTAGCTTTTGTGATTTTGTTTTATTTTATTAGGCCTCTTTAGTGTTATCCTCCATTACAGCAACCTCTATTAGTGCTTTCCGTGGCTTTGCAGATCCAGAAGTTTGCCCTACGGTTCTCTACATCTTGTGAAGCAGAGAGGTTCATAAATGCTTTGAAGGTATAGTCATCAAAACTTGTAATCCTAACAGAAGTTATGGTCTTCAATGCCATATGAAATATAAGCACCAATGGTCTGACCTTGCTTCTGCAACCTTTCTTTGCCTTTTTAGGAGAGGTTGAAGGACATAGTAAACATCAGGTATCCACTAGGAAATTTCGGATCTGAAATTTCATCTCAATCTGAGTTAATCTCTTCTAGTGTGCTCCAAAACAGGCATGATCTCTGCACTTTCTGAAATCCTCTTTTTTGTGATATAAAAGAGAAATGTAAGATATTGAAGTATGGTTTGATTCATGAGGATTATGGCTATTGCAGAACTGATGAGGAATTGAGCTGCCTGACTCCTGTTGATACATATACCCCTCAGACTGCTCAACCAAACTACAAGGGTGAGCAGCAAACATGTTCCCAGGAACCAGAACCAGAAGTTGATCATAACTTTGATGGAACATTTGAAAGCTTGCCTCCTAGCTTCACAGCACTGCTTACCAGCTGTTCCTCTGAGGCTGAACAAGGTTGATTGGTTGCACATACCGCAAATACAAGTATTCTTATTTCATTTGAATACCTGACTTTTCTAATTGACATAGATACTGCAGAGAAACAACAGGTAGCTGAGGAAGTTGACCTCAAGTCTCAGATCACGGTATCCTTCCAAACTCTGGCATTCAACATCCTTAATTGATGTGGTTTCTACTACTTCACAGTTTCACATGTTGCCTATGATTGTGCTGGATTGGTTTGGGAGCTCTCCGGACTTCTATAGTTGTATTTGTCCACTAGAGAGTGACAAGAGCAATTCCAGTGGACATTTTAGTCCAATAATTTTTTTTAATCTCCCCTTTACCTTTGCCTTCCATTTACGTATTTATTTATTTCTTTTTGTTGCAGAAATACATGTCGGATACTTGCTTCAGTGGTAAGTGGAATTCCTTACATGTACTAAATAACTGCATTACCAACAGGACATGGCTGGACAAGGTGTTGACATGAAATTTACACTAAAAATTTAAGTGTCTGACAGTGTTGGCATTTATTAGTTACCTTTCTGGAACTAAACTGTTCCACTCAATATGATGCTGTTTTCTTCTTGCTTGCCTTGGCTAGTTAGATGGCTGAGGTAGCACGGTTTGTACATTTATTTGATTTGACCAGACTAGTATCTTGGGACATGTATACGTTGATTACCTTGTGTTGCCAAATGACTTGATCTATACTTTTTTCTTGGAGAGAACCAACTGCTTGATCCATTCCAAAAATAATTAAAGCTTCCTTTGGTATAGCCCTTTCCACTATATTTTAAGAGGAGTTGCTGATTGTATATGTTTTTTGTTCTTTTCAGAGATGCTGAACAAAGTTGAGAAAGTTATCTTTCAAATGGGAGGGGAATTGGCACTATAAATCTGTAATTACAGTAAAAAGCTCTCTCTCTCTCTCTCTCTCTGTCTTCCTTGTTATGAGTTGGCCTTTACATGGTATGGCTGAACATTTTTGGATGGTTGATTGATTACCACACTTGTGCTGTGGTGGTATTGGAAGTGTAGAAACTACCCTACGCTTATAAAATAGGATAGGGGGAAATGAAACAATTGAAGCAGCCAATGCTTTTGATGTCTGTAGTCTACTTGTAATAGAATTTTAAAAATCATTTTATACCAGATCTGATTCTCTGAATCATTTTGGTTGTGTTTGACATCATTGATCCTAGGCGTTTGATGTCTTCATTTAAAGTCCATATTTCAATTACATGGATTGCTTGCCAGGAAAGGATGAGATGAGCCAAACCATATGGATATATGATAAAAACTCGTACAATTGTAAAATTTATTACAAGTACGTAACTCTCTCTCTCTCTCTACTAAACCCTCCCCTACTTTTAATTTATTTTCCAAAGTAGGCTTAACATCCCTTATAATACAATCTCCAATACAATATAAACAAAAATCTGTGATAAAGTAAAAACCCTTTCTCACTAAATGACAAAGGATGCTTCTCTGCACAAGGGGTGTCAATTGGACTGGATTTGGTCCAATCCGATCCAGTCCAGTGTGGGTCCATTACAATTGGACTAGGTCCAATCGAATCCAATGAATATTTTGGACCATTTTGGACCGGTCCAATTCAATGTCTGGAATGTCCAATCTGTTCAAATTTGTTTTAATTTAGATTGGTTTCAACCCAAACCTGGTCCATTGAACCTATATTCTTATCTCATATCATTGGACCAGATATTGGATTAATTCAACCCAATCCAATATAAATTTATTATGGATGGACCAGGTCCAATCCAATCTAATAAATATTTTGGCTATATCTTGTTGGTCTGTCCAATCCAGTCCATTGACACCCTTACTCTGCACTTAAAGTTTAAAATATCCTTATATATACCAGGTAGGATTTCTAAACAAGAACCAATGGTCAAATTGAATTTTTGTTCGCCTCATTCTTACTTTCTTAGAAATGTTGACTTTGTTAAATTTACCTTATTTGCACGTATTAACATGCGTCATGCCCTCTAATGTTTATAATTTCAATCCTATTTTGATGCAAATTATCTTTACAAGATGATCTCCAAAGGCTCTACAGTCTGAGACAAAAACAGAGTCCAAAAACAGGGCATCAAGGCATCAAGTCATTGCTATACAAAAGAGATCTATGGACTCCAGATTTTGCTGAAGTATCAGCTACAGCATTTTGTTCCCTGGGAACCCAACTGAAGGTTGCACCAGCAGAGGAAGCTATAACCCTTGCTGCTTTTGAAGCAGTATAAAAAGCAAACCAAATAACTCACCTGAAGTGGAATATATGTACCTGCCTTTTGGATCAAAGACAATACTATATAGACAAACATAGCGTTTTTTTTTTCACAGCTAAATGTTTAATCTCTCTAAAATGTAAATATTGCACTAGAACACATAGAAACATCGACATAGAATGACACTGCAAATTTACAGGTTCTTTTTCAGTCAACCATTCTTTATCAATATTACAACATCACTAGATATTCAAATATCCCGTGCGTTCAATCTGCTAGTGTATCATATGCATAAAGGCTTCCAAACAGCTCATGCTGCTACGAGTTTGGATGGGCTCATGGGCTCACCACAAGACACTAGCCGCACATGGTGGGGGAGCATATCTCATTGTGGCTGCAGGGTCATGTGATGTGGCCAGCATTTTGAAGTTAGCACTAGCAGATCCAGACTCCCAATGCGCACGGATCACTGGCGTGTTCGCTGTTGATTGGCTACCTCAACCTATGTACACGCCTCTGTTTGTAGCAGGTCTGCAGTATGGCATTGATTACATTTATTCTTAAAAAAATAGCTAAATCTAGTATGGCATATAATGATATAACAAACCCACAAAGCACAATAACCCATGTATGATTCAATGTCAATGGAGGAAGGAAGAGGAAAAAACAGAAGAATTTCATTGTCATCATCATCATAATCACTTCATCAGTTAACCAATCGGCAGTAGTTCCTTATCTCTCCTAGGTTTCCCGTTAGTACCTCAATTCTCCCCATCCGAGTCATGGCTCTGCCAAATTTCTGGGACCAACTAGTGGGATTAAGGGAAAACTCTTCCACAATCTTACTGGTATTTCTGTCTTTCATTAGAGCCTGATCTGATTCCAACAACCCTCTCCCGAGCTTGAGACCCAGGTAGTACTTGTTATCCAGCGTCGTGGGAGAGGCCTGGTCGAATGGGATGGTTGCTTCACTGAAGTAATCTGCCATGAAAGTCCCGGGCATTGGGCAACTTACCTTTAAGTAAGAAGCAAATATGTAATCCAAACTTGGGTCTTGCAACACTGTTGGGCTATATTTGTATAGCCTGTAGGCGAAGGTAGGGCAGTGAGCAACGCCTATGGAGTGTGCCCCGGAGAGCGTGACCATCTCTTCCTGGCTGAGTCCCTTCCTGGCGAAGAGCTTCGTTAGTTCGTCAACTGTTGCAGTGGGTTTAGGAAGTTCGGTGGCTGCGTCAGCGGCTCGGGAGGACCGACCATCGCGGCGACCTGCTGGGACTTTGTAGGGAATGAGGCCTACAATGACAGCAGCGTCGCGGGCTGCAAACGCCAGGATGTCAGCGCAAGACACAATGCCAGGGCAGAATTGCTCTACACGGGCTTTGATCTCGTCGATCACCTCCAATCCCCGTAGCGATTTGTAATTGCCCGTGGCTTCCTTCTCTACTGGCTCTCCAGACGGGGTGGCATCCAACAGAATTGAGGCATCGCAACCCTGTGAATTCACATTTCACAAGTAACAATTGTCCCTTGTCAGTCACGGCTTCAAAGTTCAAATGAAGGTTTGATACTTTGGTCATCTATCACTTTGCATCTTCTTTTTTTTTTTTTTTTATTTTTTCTCTGAGAAATGTAACAATGTGCAATCTCCATCTGATGAGTGATGACATACCATCCATGGCAGATAGTCATCAGATACCATGCCACCACTCATCACTTCAAACAAATGCAACCCATCTAAGGGTAAGCAACATTAGATGATCCTAGCACCACCCACAGCGTTAATAACGCATCTAATGTCCAAGAGAAGCCTCAAGATTAGTGCTATAGTTACAAAGCTAGCTCTCTGCACGTATATATTTTGTGCTTGCTTGACAAAGCAAAATACAAGCTCCAAGTTTTTTTAGATATAAATCAGCCATTGCCCAATGTTGTGGTTCTAGCTATCTGGGTCTTCTTAGGAGGGGTGGGTTGAATATGGACCCTTATCATTGCACTTTTCCTTCCACTGCAACAAGCAATGGCCCTGCAAGCTAATCTAAACATCTCTCTCTCACACACACACACAACATTTTAAGCTCAAAACAGACAAAGATCGTAATTTGTAAAGAGAAAGAGAAGGGAACTAACATTGACAAAGCAGTCATGGAAATGCAGTCGAATAAGGCCTGCGGCCACGCCCGCATTTTTGTTCACGGCTTGCGCCACTACCAGACGTGTAATCGTCTCCACCTGCGGGCAGGTCTTGTTATAGAATCCAAAATGTAAATGGTTGCCGTCAAGATCAATATCTTCCGACAGAACGAGGAGGCAATGCAAGAGAAAGAAGGTTGTTGTAATGACGGAACCGGCCTTCATGTTGATTGGAATTGGTGATGATGGCCGGCTAATTTGGAACGACAACAATTCAAGAATTTATACCAAGAGCAGAGCATAGATTTCTCCTTGTTTTATGGATACAAAGTTGGCACCCGCGTAGAAGGAGTCTTTGGTTGTTAGGGTGGACGTTTTTCATGAATTTGGTGGTCGGAGACGGTCGGCCAATTTAGTTTGACGTTTCCCCAACTAACAAACACACGACTACACGATTAGCTAATTTCAACAATGTTTTTTTTTTTACTAATTCTACATCAATTATCTTTTTCTTTTGCAGTTAGTTATTTTTGGACAAACTTTGTTTATATTCTCAAGAAAACCCTTCCATTAAAAATACATAAAAGTCATTCTTATTCGTGCTGATCTTTATTTACTACTCACTTCTGTTTTGGTCCACTCTGTTTTTCCTTTTCGGTTCCCCTATTACTCTTGTTTGATCTCGATCTACTTGGGTAACATGATCGTCTGATTTGCTCGCTTGACCATTACTGCCCTACCCTCTGGTCCTTGTCATACACGAAATGTCACAGCTGGGCCTGGACATGAAAACCCACTGGGTGGCCCAATTTTGTTTATTTCACAGAGGTGTGCAGATAGGGGTGCAAGTCGGGTGGGTTGGGTCGGGTTTATGGTCAACCCAGGCCCGGTCCTAAAATTTAGGTTTAAGGCCTGAGCCCGAGGTCAAGCCCAACTTTCTCAATCCGAACCCAGTCCTCCTTGTAATTTGATGTATTCGGATTGGTCAATGGATCCCTCTAAATTATACATATATAAATATATTTATGCAAATATATATACATATATTTATATATACAAATATGTATACACATATATGTATAAATGTATATAATTAGGTCGGGCTTGGGCCGGGTTCAGACTACCTAAGGGCTAGGCCTGAGCCCGTCCTGAAAAATAAAAAAGCCTGACTTTTTGGGCCCGAGCCCAGCCCAAGGATCGATTCGGGCTCGGGCTGGGCCCGCCCAAGTTGCACCCCTATGTGCAGACTGGATCAGATCTAGTAGGCACAATATAAATAAATACATTAAACGAGCATTTAATAAGTATTTTGAAAATTGTTAAAAGTGGGTTTTAATCATTTAATAAGTATATATATTGAGTTATTAAATAATCTCTTCAAAATCCATTTCCATTTTCAAGGAAAAGATCGGAAATGGAGAAAGAAAGAAAACAGTGGATTTTTACCCATTAAAGGCAGTGAAGACCAATTTATGAAATAGGATGCCTTTGGCTTGCATGAGATATTCTATATCACATACATGTATACAGGTGTGGTCAATATGATGCCACCTTCTGAAGAAATTACATTTGTGTGGTGGCAAGTCCAACTGGGTACGGTTTTAAACCAAATACGAGTAGACAAGCTGTACAGCTAAGAGGGCCCTGAAAACAATTGATTCAGACAAGAGCTAATTGGTTCATGTGATGTACACAATTATTCTTTTCCACTGTACGTGCCACTACTGCTTAGCTAGCCCATGGGCCATGGCGCTTTATTGCAAGGTCGGAGAGTCCCAAGTCCCAACCTGCTACCTCCCCACGCCCCAACCACATACTTGTTCATGTAATAAGATAAAAACGATTCTATTTCTCTGCGTCAACAATTTCTTTTTTTTTTTTTTTTTTCCTTTTGAAAGAGAGGGCACACAGCAGGGACAGAGGGATACCTATCCCTACCTTCTACTTCTAGACGTGAGCTATCTGGAAACTGACAAAAGGTCATGTCACCTTCTGCTGGATTTGGATTACCCTTCTCTCCACAGTTTAATTTTGAGTTACTCTGTCAACCAAATTCCTGTATAAAGTTGGAGTGTTGTTGCAAAAGGTCATTTGTGCAATCTGCAAAGAGCTGTCACCCTGCTGCTTCTGCTTCTGGGTTGGGGCCTGGTGCTTGGTGGGCTCATCACCAGTGATCACGACCATCCATATGAGTCATGGTGCTGGGTTTCGAATTTAGATCGTGTTGATTGATTGTGTTGGCACTATCACATGGGCTAATCCTGATGCAGTCATACAGTGTCATTGCTTCTCAGTTCTCACCCGTAAGTCTTAATAACAGCTAGCTTCTGGTTCTGATGAGTATATAGATGATGACTCTTTGCAACATTATCTTGTTCTTGTGATCGACACAAGAGATAAGCCTCTCTGTCTCTGTCTCTCTCTGGTCTGCTTTTCTTTTTTCAAATTGTTTCAACTTTCAACTTTGAACCTTAGAAGAGTTATGCTGGCTAAATCTCGGTTCTGGCACAAAGGACACGTAGATTGGCTGAACCCAAAATTACCGATTCAAGCAAGTCCAAGAACTGCACCCAGCCCAGCCCGGTCTGGAAATCAAATTGACAGACTGAGAGACTGCGCCACTGGGACCTAAGACTGGCCCAGCAACAATTCAGGCGTAAGCCCTGATACCAAGGCTCAGGTAGGTATTCATACTAGTCGCACCTATCGTACGTTTGTTACAGAATGGGTCTATCTCTGAATTTTCATCAGCAAATTCCCAGTCTAGAATAGAATGCCGTCAACTTGTATTATGGCTTCAAGGTGAAGCTTTTAGGTCCATCACCATTCACTACTACTCCTGGCTAAGGAATTCCAAGTTCCAACCATCCCATTTGGGCCAAAGATCCCATCAGACCATCAAATTCCAAGCTCGATAGACACCTCTAGCTCGTACAACTATGCATTGGAAATATCTCCCCTATCATCTCATTCATGAGAGATGTTCCCGATACATGGTGATGATGCTGTAGCAGATCCCGAGTCAACCTCGGGGTAGTTCAGTCTGTTTGCTGGGTTCAGATTTGGAACAATATCATAATTCACACCATTGGGAAACTGAAACTTTGTCATGTGTTTCAGTGGTTCTTGGTTCTTGATCAAGGCTCTCCGGAGATTAGACTGCACAGGTTATCTGATTGATGAGATTATTTTAGCCAAATATTTGATAACCCATGTTTATGGCATCCATAACTGGTTAGTAGACTGCAGTAGTGAAGGTTTATATGTATTAATTCTTGAAAGCTATTAATATTGTAAATAATTGTACTTTTTTTAAACTACCACATAAAAGTTATTTTGAACTCTGGAAGATGAAAGTGACCATTGTCCTTCTATATGGAGCTCTGAAAAAGCCTACCATCCTGTGAGTATAGGAATATTGTATTATAGGTTTCCTTGTTTTTTGCTTCTCTTTATATTATAAGCGATTTCTGTACTGTGGTTAAGAATTTTTTTTTTCTTCCGAGCTCTGACTACATAATTTGAGTATACCATTAAACCCCAATCTTTCATCTTATAAGAGAAGAATCAGTACTTTATTTCAAAAAATCCTACTGAAAACTCAATATTATCAGTGGGTTCTCGTGTTCTCTGTCTTATACAAATCTTTAGGGGGCGTTTGGGTTATCAAAAAAAGGGAGCATTTGGCATGTCTTTTCTGCAGTCTTTTGGGCTTTTCCAAGTTTGGAAGACCAAAGGTTAGCCTTTCTCCTTTTAGCAATGAAAGATGATATAGGTGAATATGGAAAGTCCCAGATGGCACCATGTGGCATCGACCGGATGAGATCCTAGCCGTTCATCTCTAATTGCCTCCAACCACTCTATGGCAAGGTTAAGTATAAAAGGGGGTGCCCAGCTCAAGGTAAAATCATCTTGTTCACTCTTGCTCTCTTGCATTCTTGCTTCCAAGCGACCTCGTCTCAACCCTGGTCCGACCCCTCTCAAGCACTTGACTAACTTGACCATCAGAGTCTCCGCCCTTGGGATAATACCCAGGGCCTCTGACATGTGCTATTTGCTTATTCTCATGTTGGATTCATCGGCTTTGGCTAGAAGCGAAGTTACCTTGTTTCCCTTGGCCCCATCCTAGGCATTAACAAAAGATATAAAGCTAGAAAGACCTATGCCCTAAAAAGCTCATAAAAGACCAAAATGGCAAAAATTTTAGGGCCTGTTTGGTGCGCCTTTCCATGTGATCTTTCGGCTGTTTACAAGCCAGGAAGACCGACTTTTGGTCTATTTCCGTTTGGTGCACGGAAGATCTAGCCGCCAAAAGATGGAACACCGAAAAGACGCAAAAAACCCATTTTGGGAAGCTCCAAATGAAGCTTCTTACGTCTTTCGCGTTTTAGTCTTGCGTAGAAAGAAGCGGAAAGACAGACATCTGCCAAACGTGCTTCAGGCTGCTCAGATCTTCATGCAAAAGCTCAATGCGTCTTGTGACTGTCAAATCTAAGCTTCTTGTCTTTCTGCCTAAAATCTTTCATCTCATATCTTGAAAGATCATGGCATATTAGGATACTTACCAAATGTTCTTAGATGTTTAAAGACAAGACCCTAAAAGTTCATTATGTCTTTGTCCATCTGAGCTAAACGACTTGTCAAACAACCCCTTAGTCTTTTTTATTTCTTTGCTTATTAGGATAAAATAGTTATATGCATGTAAAGCCATAATTCCTTGCAAATAGGGGCAGATACCAATGGAGCTAAGCTGAATATTAGATTATTCGAGCTTAGCTCAACAACAATTCAAAAGCTAATTAAGGGGGCATTCTACAACAAGAATGTGTTTGCTTTCATTTGTTTTTGGAATTACCACATCAGCGAAAAAAAAAACATGTTCTTGAACTTTATTTTTTATTTCAAAGTGAAAAACAAATTGGTTTTGTTTTGAAAAACAATACATGCATGTTTTTGGAACCAACAAAATATCGGTTTTTAAAACAAAAAACAATATTTCTAGTATAAAAATTAGGGAAAATTCCTGATTAGTACCATGTACTTTGGGTCTAGTGCCACTTTAGTCCCTGAACTTTAAAATGCGATAATTCAGTACCCGAACTTTCAAAACATAACAATCCAGTATCTGTTGTTAACTAACTATTAACCAACCACAAAGTGGCATTTGAAAAAGACACAAATGCCCTTCGAGTGTCATATAATTTTCTTTATCAACCATCCAAACATTGACAAAAAATTAACAGTCTCAAATCCTTGCCTCTTCTATTCAAGAAAGTTGGAGTCACCAGAATGCCCACTCAAACGTGACCCCAACTTTCTTGAATGGAAAAGGCAAAGATTTGGGACTGTTAATTTTTTGTCAATGTTTGGATGGTTGATAAAGAAAATTAAGACTCAGTTTGGAAAGAGTACAAATACAAATATGTACGGTGCAAATACATAAAAAACAATACAAAATATAAGGTTTTGTACTCTACATATTTGCATTTGCACTCCTTCCAAACTAAGCTAAAATAACACTTGAAGGGCATTTGTGTCTTTTTCAAATGCCACTTAACGATTGGTTTACAACTAGTTACGGTAGGTACTAGATTGTCACGTTTTAAAAGTTTGGGTACTAAGTTGTCACATTTTAAAGTCCGTGGACCAAAGTGGCACTAGGCCTAAAATACAGGGTACTAATCGGAAATTTCCCTAAAAATTATATGATTTGTACAAACATGATGTTGAACAAATCATATGAAAACATGTTTTTGAAACCAGATTCAAGAACATGTTTTTGGTTTCAGTTTTGAAAAAAAAAATACACAACCAAGGACATGATTTTTTTGTGTTTTTGTTTTAAGGCCCCGTTCGCTTTTCGGTAAGTTACTTATCCAGGTAAATGCAGTTACCTGGGTAAATTTTTCCTGGGAAACACTTACCCAGGTAAGTGCATTTACCCATGCTCTTTTATTTCTCATGTAAATAATATAATGGCCATTTTAGCCATAAAAATCCATTATTAAAAAGGATATTTTTGTCCCATTCAAGTGTTGACAACTTTCCCCCTATGTGGGAAAGTTATTTACCCACCTAGGAGATGTGGGTAAATAAATTTTCCCTGGTCCCTACATAAATCTAAAAAAAGAACATGGGATTCTTGGTCAATGAGAACCAAAATCCCATTGACCAACTTTCCCCCTCTCAAAATCTGAAAAAAGAACACCCCCTAAGAAATAACCTGATTTCAAACCAGATGGTTTTGATTTGTTTTTTGATCCGGAAACAAGAAAAACAGTTCATGTTTTAGAACGTCCCCTAATATGTGGAGCTACATATTTTTTGGCAATGATGTAATGGCCTCAAGAAGATCTCTTCCAGCCACGTCAAGAAGAACTCCAATCATTCTTTGGGTTAATTATATAGAATCCAAAGGTTTTTAATTGGCTTCGAGACATCAACAAGCCCAGTTAGCGGAATTACATAGCCAGCACTAACACAAAATATTCTTTAGTTACTCAAAATCACTGAAAGTCCTACTAAATTAAATTAGGGGAGGTGGGTCTCTTGCAAATTCCCTACTAATTTCTTCTACAAACTTAATGTTGATAGTGCCAATTGGGGCAATCCAGGCTTAAGTGGAGGTGATGAGTTTGGATCTGCTCCTCACAGAATGCGCCTTACACTGACCTCACAATATGTTTTGTGTGTGCATTTGGAATATTTCCCTTATAAGTAATTTTTTTTTTCGTTTCATGGGGCTACACAACAGGAGCCCGGATCTCCTGAGATGTTTCCAATTCATGGGGGGTGGTGTATTGTGGGTAGGCGTGGGCAGGGTTCTCATGGGCAGGAGATCCGGAGTCCACAACAGGGGTAATCCATCCCTTTTCCCTTAACCCCCCAACCCCTGGTGGCAGCGGAATTTGATCCCAGGTCTCTACTCCGACGAGTCAGAGAACCTACCAACTGAGCCACCATCAGTTGGCCCTTATAAGTAAAAATTTACAAGCACGGAACCATGGCCAGAATGTGTTGTGAGGCTGGTGTGAGGTGCGCTCTGTGAGAAATAGATCCGAACTCGGAGGTGATGGTCTCAAAAGGAATGCTTATGGTGGGTTCTGCTTGGGCTTCCAAAGGGATTATGGTAGTAAGCTTCACTTCAAGCCCAAATTTTAGCAATTAATGCTTGATGGCCTGTGTCTTTGGTATGAACATGATATACGAGCTGTGGAAATCAAGAGTGACAATAAGATCCTTCTAAAAGCCCATGGTCCATAGTCTATACTCTAAGAAAGATCAGTAGAGTCATTAACTCCATGAGAGTAGTTTTTCCTTTATACTTTGAGAGAAGGAAATGGAGTAGCTGACTATCTGAACGGAGGTATTGAAGAAAATATACGGATCTATATTTCTTCCTCTTAGTAGGAATGGCAATGAGGCGGGTTTGGGGTGGGAATTATTCCCCGTTCCTGACCCTGATTTTGAAAATAACTTCCATCTCCTTCTCGATCCCTGTCGGGGATAAAATGTGTCATCCATCCCTAACCCCCGACGGGGATGGGTTCTCCATGGAGACCTGAATCCTTGAAATATTTTTTGATAACAGTAGTTTTTTAAAAATAAATAAAAACTTAAGTTATAAATAATATTTTAAATATGTTTTTATATATAGAAATAATATAATAATATATATTTAATATATATGTATATATATACACACACATACAATCGAGATCAGGGTTGGGGAAATCGAGTTCCCGTCGAGGATGAAAAAAATTGCCATCCCTACCTCTTAACTTCCTAGTGAGCATGTTAGAATTATCAAAAAAGATTATTTAAAACTTCCTCTCTATCGTCAAGGTTAGTTTTGTTTTCATTGGGTTTTCTTTCGTGCAAAGGGTTGGGTTGAGAGATTTTAATGTGTATATCTATGGCTATGGGGCAATGTGGGGTACATCCTCTCCTATTATTCTTTATTCTCTTTAAATATTGGTTAATGAAATTTCAAAGTGGCAGTCTTTTGTCATCCAACAAGCCTATGACAATCCTTGCATTGATTTTTCCAAGAAGTTATGGTTTAACAGACAAAATCCCCTTTGAATATTTTATGTCACTAAACCTGTTTTTTTTGGTATTTTGGTGATATGCCCGAATTTTCCATAGGGGTCGTTTGAATAGAACAATGCCACACTAATAAATTCATGGCTTTCAAAACTGGACCGGACCAGATGTTTGGACTGAAAAAACCGGTAACCGGTCAGCCCCAGGTCTGGTTATACTAGAAATTGGAAATTCTTAAAAAATGTTGAAAAAGTAAAAAAACCGTTGACCTGGGCGGTTGGGCTGCTAAACCGTTTAGGCCCTTTAGGGTTAGAACCCCATTTTCGTTCTAACCCTTCCTTCATCTCAACCCTCACACCCAACTAACCACCTGCGGCGGCCAGTACCTCCAGCATTTGATGGCGATACATACCGACCTACGACGATTAACGGAGACCGGCAACGATGAGTTTGCAGCGGCGGCCAGTGTATTTTGCAGTACTTCCAGGCTCTAGTAATAAGAGTTGCGGCAGGTAAGTTTGCAACGGCGGGCGACGAGTTTGCAGTGGCGGGCAGGGGGTTTGCAGTGACAATAACACCACCATTGGCGATTATACAAGTTGGAGCAGCACTTGCAGCTGATTTTTACATAGAGATTTAAGGGTTTATTTATAGATATTATATACAGAAAAGGGCATCTTGCCGACTACTCATAGTTGAAGAACCAAAACATGCAGAACTGGCTTTTCTTTGGATCTGAACTTTCTTGCCTCTCTTTAACCTTGAAGGTAGATCATAAAACGGGTCTATTTACAAACGTTTTCTTTCTTCTAATTAGTTTACCATAAGGAAATTTTGCGTTCAGTTAAATAGGATAACAAACTACGAAATGACATCAAACTTCTGATTATTTAAACTTTTGAACAGTCCTATTGCTTAGAGGCTGGACTGAACTAAAAATCAGAGTGATTGATGATTCTAAGAGTTCATCTATTAGGTGTTGTTTGATTTTTACAACAGGCTCAAAATGTGATACTTTGGGGAGTTCGTTTGATTTTTCTTTTGATTTCTAAGTAACACAATGCATATTAGATTCCAACTAATAATAGGATCTCATATGGTTCTTGGTTCTTGATTCTTGAATCCACATATAGAGCTTTGTATTCTTGTAATTTGACTTAAATTTTTTGAGGGTTTTCTTCTTGAAATCCTTATATGTTCTGTTTTATTTTTCTGTTTTTCTGTATTTTTTCAATATTTTCTGTGTTTTTTTTTTGTATTTTCTATTTGTTATGTACTTTGTTATTTTTTGTATTTAGATAGTTTTATTTTTTCCGTTTATTTTTTCTGTATTTTTTGAATTTTTTTGTGTTTTTTCTGTATTTTTTAGAATTTTTCTGTATTTTATTTTTATATTTTCTTTGTGCTTTGTGCTGTATTATTTTTTATTTAGATAGTTTTATTTTTTGTATTTTTTCTGTTTTTATTTAATTTTATGCTATTTTTTTATTATTTATAAATATATTTTTTATTTTTAATTTATCTATGATGTCATGGGTCAAACTGTTCGACCCAGATGGTTGAACCGTATAACTGGAAACCGGTCCCCTGACCGGTTCTGCTTCTGGTTCGTTTTTAGAAACCATAAATAAACCCCTCCTCGAAAGTTGATGGTTATGGGAGTTGAATCCACATCTTTGATGGAACGAACCAACTTATCCACCCCTCACTTTAAGAGCTCTATGATGTATTTGGATTGATATTATATTGGTTTTCAAAATAAAACAATTAAGAGATGAGTTTATAATTTGCCGGATATATTGGGCCGGGTAGGGTTTTCATGGTTAATTGATGGTTTTGACGGTGAGAATGATCTAACTGACGGGTCAGCCATTAAAACGGTGACCCAGTGAGAATTACAAAAAAAGGTTTGTATTACATTCATTCATTCATTGGTAAATTCCATAAAAGTGGTCTGAAATTCAAATATATACTGTGCACCACTAGTGGTAGTGAAGGTGTAGAACTGATAGATTGATGCACAAGAGCCCTAATATAGTAAGCTCCTCAAAGAATATTAATGAACTACGGTGAGTGTCGGTAACCGTACCGGTACGATATATGTGGAGGAACTAGTGTTCTTCACGGATGTCCATGACTGGGTGCAGATACAGGTGGTACGAACAAGTCTCACTCCATGAATAAATACTAGTCTTTTCACTGGTGGTGGTAAATTTTCCTACTATAGACTAGATGATGATGGCATCACCGTTCATGGGTTCCATCTGGAACTAACAACTGAAGCTGAGGCCACACCCAACGTTGTGGAGAGTTGGGATATGAATGGAGATCACTGGAGTACTCTTATTCCTTTTAACGTACTTTTTAAAAAAACTATTGCACCGACCGACCATGCTTAGCAGTTAGCATCAGCAAATTTGGATTTGTTGTTTTATATGTAAAAAGTGCTTAATTATGGTGCAGCTTCTCCTCAGCATAAGCTCATGGAATGTAGTTTTTGGGAGGTTTTCAGAAAACTGATATAATGTGTTCATGATCTCCTAGGACCCAAGCTGGCTACAGTAAATTTCACAAAGAACTGGCCATCTTTTCTCATTTCTCCTTTTTGTTCTTAATGCTTTGATCATGTCATTTACTTTGACCATGCGCAATCAGTTCGCCAGCTCAGGTCGTGGGGCCTTTTTGATCGAGTCTCTGGACCTGCTACATTTTTTTCGCTGCACTTTGTGGCGTACAAAGCAATCAGAGTAACCGAGTTTTACACATAAATCCGGGACATTGCTTACACACTGATTGCTTCTACACCACATAGTGTACCAAAAAAGTGTAGCAGATCTGGACTCTTCTTGATCACCCATTGAATCCTTCCAGGAAAATGTTGCTTGTGGGAGATGATTATTAAGGCCCCAACACCAAGGCTATGTTTGGTTTTGATAGTAAGTAAGAGAGAGAGAGAGACACACACAAACAGTACTGTTGAGGAAAAGTGCTTAAGAAATTTTGTGAAACTCCTTAAGCACTTTCCCTCAACTCCCTGTATCTCTCTCACTTACCATCAAACCAAACACAGCCCAAATCTATGCCTATTTGTATACATGCAAAACACTAGTGATATATATATATATGAAGTAACAAATAGGTTTCTGATATGTATGTATATAATATTTAAAGTAAATAATTTAGGTTGGGGACACAGAAATTTAGGTCTAGAGTTTGAACCAAACAGTTCTACAATGATTACTTTATAAGAATTAACATCAATGTATTTTTAAGAGTACAGTATAATCAAACAGTCTCATCCGCGGAAGACACTCAAATATCTTCTAAAATAGGTCTGTACATATCTTACAGATATGCTTCAAATCAATATTCAAGAAGCAAAGGTACACATTTGAAAGGGTTTAACACTTTTAGAATTGTTCATGAATTACTGAGAAAACACAGCAAGGAAACTTCTCGTCCAATAATCGCCCAATAGTTGCGACACCGTACCTCTCTCTCTCTCTCTCTAAAATAAATATAAGCAGGGGCATAATAAACAGATTATCAGTCAAGCTAAGGTTGATCTGACCCATTTTTGGGTACATGCAGTGTTTGGAATATAAAGACATTTCAAGGGGTTTTGAATAAGTTTCATATAGTGTTGTGTGACCATACAATCATTCCGAGACCGAGATTTGGTGACATAATCTCCATTCCAAGGGAGGGAGGATCCAAACTTACCTGTTACAAATATAAGTTTTTTTTTTTTTTTTTTCTGGGCCATATATATGGATATATAGAACTAATTAGGTAAATTTAATACCTAGCCTAGATCAATTCAATTAAATAATCCCTTTATTCTTTAAATGCCAAAAATCCATTTTCCATTTTATGATTATTAAGAGGAGAAGGCACTTGGGTATTCCAAATCTGAATCCCTAATCAGCGGGGAAAGACAGTACTTGTATCCAGAAAGCTACAGTGTCAGTGGGTCTGGCCCATAAAAGCTAATGGAGGTACATTAACCACGTATATAGAAGTTGCTCCTGCAAATCCTTTGGACTGTAGCACATTTTCTATTTGTTTATACGGGAACTCAGTATTTTGACTTATAACCTCTTTGTCATTTTTATATTAATTAATTAATAGCTTATCTAATTAACAGAAAATGATCATGCAACCATATGCATGCGAGCCCTAGCTAACACTAGCTCACTTGAAAATTTAGACTCTAGTTTTTATAATTTTCTACCCAATTATAGCTCACAAGGTTTACTCACTGCAAGCCCATTCGCCTGATTATTACTAATTAATTAAATCCAAGTTATAGAAGATGACAAATAAAATAAAATAAAAGAATCAAGAGAATGTTTTGGGTCATATTTCCCATCACTGTTATTATAGTCCACATGATAACAATGTGATATTAGAATTTTGTTTTTTTCTCACATAAAGAAACTCAACTTATATCCTATTTACAATTCAATATAATTAATCACAAACACTGCAAAGAACGATTTTTTTTTTTTTATACTTTTGGTTTATAGGCTTGAGAAAACAGGGCTTCACATCTTTTAGACATAGAATGATAGAATTGTAGAAAGCACATATATGCATGGCCAGGTTTTAAATTTGGTGCATAGCCATACACAACTATTTGTGTGCATTTGCATCATTTCATAATGGTACAATCAAATTAAAGGTTCAAAATTTTAATACAATCGGACGTACCATATCATGTTTTTAATGACCAAATTAAAATATCTATTTTAATGCATTTTAAAAAAAAATCTTTCTTTTAATAATTAAATACCCCAAAAAATGACCTCCCTCTCAAATTTTGAACCTTGATTGGTATTCAATGCATTGAACTTGGAGGGCCTAGTTTCTTTTTCTTTTTTTTCTTGATCACTTTATTTTATTTTAATTTCTCCATCTGAAATTCATAGAAGATGATATATATATATATACATATAGTATTCTCAAGTCTCAAGTACTGATGAGAAGAGTGAAGACATATGAAATGAGAGAATAGGGGAAAGGCAATACGGGTGGCATCCCCTCGCCCTGATATTATAATAAGAGCGCAGTGTCAATGTCATCCTTTTTTTAGTGTACCTTTCACTCTCTCCCATTTATTATTACCTTTGTCCTTTCTCTTTCATTCATTCTCCCACACTAACTGCTCCTTGCCTTCTCCCCCCCTCCTTCCCTATCCTTTTGCCACTGAATTTGCAGGCCTCTCATTCCAATTAGGGTTTCCCTTTCTCCCATAATAGTTACTCATAAGCTTTTACTTTCATTACCTAAAGCTTCTTTCTTCCTTCAACAACCAAGAAACAGGAAAGAGCTTACACACGGAAAAAGGTACTGCCCTTTTTCCTCTGAACAAACAACCCCTTGATCTCCAACAGGTGAGCATACGTAGTTTAGTTTCTTTTTTTTTTTTTTCTTCTTCTTTTTTTCTTTGTCCAGTTTTTACTAAAGTTTCTTTTTTTTTTTCTGTTTCTTTTTTGGTTGCCACTCGACTTTGGGTCTCAGGCTCTCTGATTTAGGGTTTTGCCAGATATGGAGTCTTTTATGGGTAGAATACGAATACCAGTGACATTTTACAGCAGTTTTGGAAATATATATAATCAAGGCTGAGATTGCACCAGTTAGATCCCATGCTAAACGAACCTCAGAGGGATCGATATTAGAAGCTGGTGCAACTGAATTCCACAAATCAAGGACTCTGGAAATGTTGCGTGTGTGTGTCTGGAGAGAGAGAGAGAGAGAGAGAGAGAGGTCGGCGTGCGGGTGTTAACAGAAGGGGAAAAAAACGAAAAGCAAGACAAAATCAGTGTCTTAACTCCAGAAATCATGCATAAGGTTATAATGGTTGCGCTTTTTGTATTATATAATTGAGTAATATGGTCATGGAACAATGAAATGACGAAATTAGTCTCGCAATTCAAGGAAATATGCGTGTTCATTAGGTGACTTGAAGGGAAAAAAGAAAAAGAATGGGTAAAATTCGTCTTCAGGTTCCAGCAAAAAAGTAAATGGAGAATCCGGAGTCAGTCGTAAAACTAATTAAGTTCCTTGCATCTATCGAAAAAAAGAAAACCCAAGTTACTAGATACTTGCAGAAAGAAATAAGAATGAATCAGAAAGAGAGATGGTGCAACTGGGTTGTACATGAAATCTCTGTCCCTTCAAGCGACTAAAAGTTTCTTCATATTTGAAAGATCAAAAAAGAAAAAGAAAAAAAAAATGATTGTATATGTTTATCGGTGAATTTGCAAATAGGAATTAATGACTGACTTGGATTTACTTATATGCAGCATAGAGGATGGCTTCATCCAGTTCTTCCAACTCTCCCTGTGCTGCCTGCAAGTTCTTGAGGAGGAAGTGCATGCCGGGTTGCATCTTTGCACCCTATTTTCCACCCGAAGAGCCACAGAAATTCGCCAATGTTCACAAGATCTTCGGTGCAAGCAACGTCACAAAACTCCTTAACGAGCTCCTCCCTCATCAGAGGGAAGATGCAGTGAACTCCCTTGCCTACGAAGCCGAGGCACGAATGAAGGATCCCGTGTACGGCTGCGTTGGGGCCATTTCAGTCCTCCAAAGACAGGTTCACCGACTCCAGAAGGAACTAGACGCCGCTAATGCTGATCTGATCCGGTATGCTTGCAATGAAATGGCTACAGCGTTGCCCGCAACGCCGGCGACTGGGATAGTTCCATCACCGATGGCTCCTCGTCAAAGGTCTGCTGAGTTCGGTAGAAGGATGGGTGATGGGGTAGGTTCTTTCTATCAGATTCCTGGTTTTCCTCTTCCATATCCCGCTCCATGGCCTGACGGCCCTTCAGGAGATACTCACGATAGGGTAGGAGGAGAAGGCACTATGTGAATTCAAGTGGGCATTTTTGAAAGATAAGACCCTTTCTAGGGTTCTCCTCAATATACAGGGCTTATGTGCTTAACATTTTCATTTCATGGTATGAGTTGCTATGGTTTTAGCTTGAGAATTGGGAACTATCGCTCTCCTATCCAAAAACTTTTGGTGAATTTAATTAGTGTTTTTTTTCAGTGTGAAGTTCCAGTTCTTCAATTAAGATCAGTCTATATCAGTGTTTTAACATGTAATTGGATTTTAGATGAAACTCTAGAACACATGGCCTGTGATTGATTTTATATTGTTTTGCGATTTTTCTGTGCTCACTGCATTAATTCTGCAGCATCTCTGAGTCCATATATTCTCTTTGTTGTTTATATTCATAAATATATTAATATTATTATTACTTTATGTTAAAGAGGATTCTCTAGCTCAGTCTAAAATCTTCATGTCTATTTTTTTTCCAGATTAAATATTCTCACTTCCATTTTAAAAAGACCATTACCCTCATTTTTCAGTAAGAACAGTTTAGTTAGTGAACATATTTTGGTCCTTTCCAATATTTATAGGACTATAGGTAGCACCTGATAAATCTATTTACTAAATTAGGGTTATGAATTCTCTATCTCTTTTCTGTTAAGCATCATGATAATCTAAGAGAGCATTATCATTGAATAAACTCAATAATCCACGTTTCCTTCATTATCTCAGCCTAAAGAAATTAAATGAAAAAGGGATTAGTTTGAGTTACTCTGAACTTTCTAAAATTTTGTTTCAACATTTATGCATTCTTTTGTGTTCCCACAATTAATTTTTCCACATACTCACAGACAATTGGTAGTGTAACTTCTTCTTCTTCTTCTTCTTCTTTTTCTTCTTCCCTTCTGTTCTGTATTGACTATATTGATTGTGAATATCAGCTTCAATTTCTTTTATCTTGTAATTATTTGAAAACATATAAAGCACGGTACTACACAACTTAATTACTTGATTTTCAGAGTAAGAAATTGTTTTTATTGGATTTATATAGAAGAGGGTGCAGTTATCTCTGTGTTTAATTAATTACCTTGGCAAGTATATAGGAGTAATAAACATACATAATTAGAACTCTCAAGAGTTCAGATGGAAGTAGAGATATATCAGCACACTGTCGATCAGCGCACAAACATATTCACACCGAACACAGATTTGACATGTCAATGAGTTGATAATTTCCTTATTTTCTTCAATGCATTCGCTCTGCCTCACTCCCTCCCTCACATGCGATCATTTATGTGTCTCATGGACAACAGAAGAAACAAGAAAGTTTTCATAGAAAAAACTATCAGCTCATTCTCGCTCTCTCTGAGAAAATTTACAAAAAAAAAAAAGAAAAGAAAAGAAAAGAAAAGTTAAACTGTCTTCTTTTGTGTTCTCTGCATCTCTGCCATTCGAGGGTCACGTCCATCATCCTCCAATTCCTCGGCCACCTTTCTTGAAATCGCCAAAGAATCACCTTTAATGAGGGGGGCCCTGTTTGAATGTTTGAATCTTGGGGAACGAACTCCATCTCTGGAAACCCCCACAAGGAAAATCATACGGAAAAAATCTTTAATAAATCTATAAATATTTCGTGGGTTATTTCTTTAACTTGTTGTGCAGTCTGTGGCGTTTGTACAAGGCCCAGAATAGAGTATGGCTTTCTGAAGTTTTTGTTGGGTCTTCTGAAGAGTGCAACAGTTTCAGTTGTTCAGAGTCGATCAATCCCACTGAAGGAAGGAAAAAAGGACTGAAAGAGAGCAGGTGAAAAAAATTGTAAGTTGAGGAAAGAGACAAAACCCATATTATGGACTCAGTTTTGCCTCTTCAACACTGCGCCTCCGGTCTACAGATTACAGGCTTACAGCTGCAATTGCAATGTATATATATATAAATATAAATAAGACTGGAAAAAGGCTGATGATTAAATGATGATTTTACTGATTTTAGTTACAAGAGTTTTCATGTTGATGTTGAATATGTATATATAATGGATCGATGGAATGGTAACTAAACGACATCATTGTTTATGGCAGGCAGTCTCTGAGCATCTTTACCATTCAAGCATGCCTAGAGAGTCGTGTTTTGCGGCATATAAATCTCAAAGCATATTTGTGGACTTTTGATGGTGTAATTGCTAGCTAGCTAGCTAGGGACCAGCCAAAACTCAGAACTAATTTATGTGACTATTACGTTGGGTTTTACCATACACCATTCATTTTGATGCCAAAGTTTTATCCAGATGAGAATATATAGTTTTTTTTTTTTTAAACAAAAAATGTCCGACTGTAGAGATGGGTTGTAATTTTTCTTCTTATCGTTTCTTTCAACCACCAGTGTTTGATGGGATAGATGCCCATTCAAGGTAGAGCATGAAGTGTTAATAAAACTTAAAACTAAAAGTATTAGATTTTGTTATTTGTATAGAATTTTGCCCCATGTTCCCTTAACTCTGAAACTTGGATATTATTATAATATTATTGTCATTTGCTCGTAAGCAAATGAATAATTGGACTAGCAAGCTAGCATCAACTAGACAAATTAAGGGGTATATATATGCTTCAATATAATGTAAATTGTTTTTATTGTTGTGAGTACCAAAAACAAATTAATCCATCTGCATGTTTCTTAAATCAAAAACATGGAAAACATGTTCTTGGTTCACTGTGTTTTTTTAACTGATTCCAAGAAACATTTTCTTGAATCTCTGGTTTGGAAAATATGTTTCTCTCGTCATCTTTCATAGATCATATAATATTTATATTCCAAAATTTGTTTTATTTTAAAAACCAACACTTTGATGATTTTAAAAACATGAGTTGTTTTCTGAAACAAAAATGCAGTTGGAGAGCATACTTTTGTTTACTTGCTGACAGGTCAATTTCAAAAAAAATAATGAAAAAAAAATCATGTTGTAAAACACCTCCTATGAGTATCACAATCTTGAGAAAAAAGCATCAATTAATGCTAGAGAAGGAAGAAGCTGATCAGTAAATCTTGTTTTAGTTTGTAAAACAAACCTAGGGATGGCAATTTTGTCCATCTCCGACAGGGACTCAACTTTCCCAACTCAATGAGGTGGGATGGGGATTGTTTTGGCGGGTCAAGGATTAATATGAATCTCCAATCGGGGTTGGGGTTGGGGTTGGGAATGGAGATTGAGGTTCTCACCCCGCCCTGACCTCGATTATATATATATATCAAAATATATTTAAAATATTATTTATAATTTAAATTTTTTATTTATTTTCAGAAAAATACTATTATCTAAAAAAATTTTGGAGATTCGGGTCCCGATAAGAATAAAAAATGGGGATGGAGGTTAATTTCAAAATCGGGGGCGGGGATGGGGAATATGATCCCCGCCCCATTGCCAAACCTGAGTATATATATGAGCACTGTTTTCAAAACCGGACCAGACCGGACGGTCGGACCGGAAAAAGGAACCGGTCACCTACCGGTTCCGTTTTCCTCCAAAACCGCTTTTTCCCCCAAAACCGTTGATTTTGATCAGCAAACCGCTGAACTGGCTAATTAACTGTTCGAACGGTTTTGACTGTTTTTCAATTTTTTTAATTTTTTTTGTCAGAACGGATTGGCCGTTCGAACCAATAACCGGACCCCTGACCGGTTCGGTCACCGGTTCGTTTTTAAAAACCATGTATATGAGTGTCGCAAGACGTGAATAGCGATGACAGACCTTGATTTGGAGATTGATCAATGGAAAAATCTAAAGTAATACTATTTTCCTATAATAGTATGGCTCTTTTTTTCCTGAAAATTTTGTTTTCTCAATTACGTGCTACCAAAAACCATAAAATTGCAAATTTTCATTTGCAGGATATTTTTTGTTTTCCCTCACTTCACGTGCAACCAAATGGAGCCAATATGAAAAGAAACCAAATTTGAAATATTTCGTTATTATATTTCATATCTTTTTACTTTGGGATAATAGTGAGGTTTCACCTCTCAATTCTTGTTCAGCCTAGATTGAAATCTACTGAATTTCTCACGTCAATAAGATCATATACATAAAGGCACCAAGCTAGAAGGCAAGGTACTTGAATGAAAAAAAAAAAAAAGATTTGGGCTAAGATCCAAACATATACGTTTCCTAGTGCACCAACTGAGATATAGAATCTCTTAGATCTTGTCGAAACTAACTAGATTGTTGTTCTTGTTCTAGTGAAAGAGGCGTTGCCTTTAATTCTTAAAAACATGTCATTTTGTTGGGGTTGTCTTATTTTTCACTATTGGACTATTTTTTTTAATCTAATGATTGGTGTGGTCCATCTTTAGGTTAAGGAGGGTTTTAGACATAAAAGGTCTTTTTTGAGGGTTTTATATATAAAAGGTCTCTTCTGTATGTAAGGTTTAAAAAAGTGAGAAAGAAGTTTACTCATTTTATTGTTGGAAGGGAAAAGGAGAGGTAGAGAAAAAGAGAGTGCTTTTAGTATAAGAGTGGGGTTTTTTTCTTGCTTTTATTCTTCGGGTTGAGAAAAAAAAGAAAAAAGAAAAAACGAGTGTACAGGGGTTAAGGGTTGGTTTCGGTTGCAACTTGTAAGCTACAAGGTACATCTACTGTTTCTCATTTTTTATTTCATAGTGAAAAACAATTTTCATCTCTTCCACGGACGTAAACGGTAAGGTCGAACCATATAAATCCATTGTGTTGTTAGTGATGTTTGTTTTTATTTGTCTTTGCTTGTATTTTATTATTTTGTTGCTATTGAATTTTTTTTCTTAGTTACTATTTTAAATACTATGTTTTTTCCCTATGGGTGATTATTGTGAAGCCCAAACACATTCAATTACTTATTGGAAGAAATTAAGAAATTTGAGTCCTTTTCTTTTTCAACAAATCTTCACAATTATAAATCAGCTAGGGGACCTCTAAATAATTGTTAAAGTTAATTTGTTCCTAAGGTCTGGCTTTGTTTATAGTGCTGTTTCATTTGTATTGATGCACAAGTACGGGGGTGCAAATTTCAATATACAAATTAGGTTTTGACCTTATTTTATTTGCTTTCAATACAGAGCATTATCTTTTATTGCACAATTAGGTTCTACCTATTTATGGTGCAAATTTGAACTAGATACACAAATTAGGTCTTGTTCGTAACTATGATTTATACCCTTACATGATGCAAAATTTGTACTTCTTGTTTTATTCGCACTCGTTAGTAGTGTAAATTTTGCATCTTAGAAAGTGAAGGTTATTTTGGGAGGGGGTGGGGGCGGGGGGGCTTCATGGTTGATTGAGTTGTGTTGAGTGGATGAAAGTGAATTTCTTAGCTGAATGTAGGGTTGTCAACAGGTCAGGTCCAAGTCAGTTCTAGGTAGAAGCAGTCCTGAACCAATTACTAATTGGGATAAAAGTATGGACCCAAAGCCATGCCGATTAATTGTCAGGTCTCACCTCAGACATGAGATATAATGAAATCAGGAAAATATTATATATATTTAATTTAATAATTAATCAATTTGGCCAATTGGGCAGGTTGACAACCATAGTTCCATTTAGGGGACGTTTGGGACCGGAGCATTTCACTACCATTCCGTTTCACAAGTAGGCCCCGACTCACAAGTAATTTGTTTCACCTGTTTTTTTGAGAAACACAAAAAAAAATGTGATTTATATTGATTGGATGTTTAAAATTATTTGATTTAATATTTTAATATATTTATAATGACAACTGTGTGACATCTCAAAAAATAGTCAATTTTTTCAAATTTCAATGTGCCATGTCACCAAGGTGATTCAGGATCACCTAGGTGATTCAAGAAACAAAAATTTGGTATTTCAAGAAACCCCTCTTTTCCCGAATCTCAAGGCTAATTCTTACAAAAATGTTTTTTTTTTAAACAAGGCTACCAAATACCTTTTTTTTACTGATTATGTTTATTTACTGATGTGGCACACATGACACATCAATAGAAACGGAACGGTTGTAAAACGCACCGGTTCCAAATGTCCTATTAAGTGTTTTTGGGCTATGGGTATTTCATTATAGCTTTTTATGTGAGACCTACCTTGCAATGCCATAAGCCAAAGAATGAAAGCCCTTCCAAATGGGCACTGATGCAAAATTTGCACAACCTTTCCTCTTACTTCAATTCTTTCTCTTCTAAAATGGGGACTACATTTTGCTTCCAACCTCACATCGAATCAAAGTACCCTCTTCCTACCTTCATACTCTTTCATATAAAGTGGGATCACAACATTTTTACTTCTCACAAACAAATAAGACAAGATCAAACGCAGACTAATCTACATTCACTTTTAACGGTCCAGGAGTGCAAGATACCCTTGGTTGGTTTAATGTATGGTCCTAAGTGTGGACAGAACCACTAAATGGTTCTAGCGCCATCTGGCTTTCTATTCCACATATTTGGTGTCAATGAAAATATGATATAGCGACAAGCGCTTGAAGATATGAAGAGGTAAAACAAGATCACAATCTTGCTCAAACACATGGCATGAGCTTCTTTAGAATATATACAACATAAGTAAGAAGACTCTTGAGGGTATTTTCGTACATCGACAATTCTATTTGATTTGATTGGATGGATGCGCCTATTTTTTAAATTTGGTTTCGAAAGATAAAGTGGAATAAAGGCATCATTGTTATCCTCCAAACACTATTAATTTTTAAGGCTGAGTTTGGGAGGAATATAAATGCAAATATGTAGGGTGTAAAATCTTATATTTTGTTTTATTTTGTATGTATTTATACTGTATACATTTGTACTGTTTCCAAACTGAGCCTTAAGGAAATGTGTAAAGGAAATATTTTTGGGGTGTTAATGTCATCATTTTGGTTTTTAAAACAGAAACAAATCTTCTAATATAAAAATTATATGATACATGTAGCATGAGACTAGATGAAAATATATTTTCGAAACAAGAAATTCAAGAACATGTTTTTTTATTACACTTTTGATGAAAACAAAAAATACATAAGCAATGAAGAACATGTTTTTTGTTTTTTTATTTTGAAAAATTATCTATTTTCAAACCATATGGTTTTGATTTATTTTTGAAACTGGCAACAAAAAAAATAATTCAAATTGTAAAATGTCCCCTTAAAGATTTTGAAAAGTCAAGGAAATTTGCAAGGTGCCAACCGGCTGATGGGTAAGGTCTCCTGCTAGTTGTAACGAAGACTTAGAATCAAATCCCGCCTGCAGGGTTCGGGGATCAGCTATCTCATAGGCCTATACCCCCGTTTTGTAGCCCCTCAGAGCAAAAAAATAAAGAAAAAAAAAAAGAAAAATCAAGGAATTTTAAAATCGTCAGTAAAGTGGATGGTGTTTCAGATAATAACACTAAAAAATTAAAACACTTTCCAGTGGCTGGCATTTTTTCTAAACAGAGTCCTGATTGCATCCTCATTTGGACGAAACCATTAGATATATCTGTGGCCAAGATTGTAGTCCCTGCAAAGTGGTCCGAAATGGAATTATCAGTAAAAAAACGAAATGGAATTAAAGAGTCCATTACAATGAATCAATTCCTCTAACTAAATGTAGTTCCGATCAAATAATCTTACAAGGACAACCTTAGCAAATTCGAAGTGCTCCAATAATGCTTGATCACTCCTGATGATCAATACACCAACCCCCCCTCTCAAAAAAAAAATGTTTACTAAGAAAAAATCATTTGTTTGACTTGTTCATGGATTAAGTAGCCCGATGGACTGGTCTGGTCCGGTCTATTTATTTTTTATTTTTTATTTAGAGATCAGAAGGAGAGTCCGACCTATTATTTATTGGGTTGGACAAAATTTTAGGCCCATGGGCTCAGGCTCATGCTTTAAACACCAGACCCAATTATTTTTCGTAAGGCTTTTTCAAATAAGTACAACCCGACAATATTACATACAATAAAAATATATAAAATATGAATTTATTAAATTATTACCATTTACCAATTTACAATTCAGTAAATAGGAAGTAGTCTATTAATTTATTAAATTATAGGACATTTTATGTCAATACTCAAGACTGTACTAATTGATAAAGAGGCAAGCCAGATTCAAACCTGACCTATAAACAGGTCTATATGCAATTACTATTATTTTTTTCTTGGTAATGGGCTACACAACAGAGAGGTAGCCCTCCCCAAGAGGCACCAGACGGCGGAATTGGTCTCCGACATTTCAGGCTTTCAGCCACCTGACTCAGAAAAATAACCTGAAAGCTTCACATCACAATTCACAAACAAGAAACTGATGAAGGCTTACATGTCTAGAGCACTTTCTAGCTGGAGGAAGAAATGGAGATGGAGAAATGAGTTGTTTCTCAATATCAATACTAGAAAGCCAATCAGTCACACTGCACAGTACCATCCAATTCATTCCAGGTACGATAATCATGTTGGCCCCTGTTGATCAGCTAACACCGAAAATCTCCACCATCAAATCTGTCAGATGACTCCATAAAATCAATGGTCCATCTTAGTTTTCAACGGTCCACATGGCCAAAGTAAAATGAGGCAAAAAGTTCGCAGGACCTGAACAGTAGAGAAACCAGAGAGGCAGAGAGGCATACATATGATACATAATGCGAAAATCAAAAGCTTTTCTTATTTTCTTTTGACCAATCAAATAATTTTCTCCTTCCAACTGAGATGATATGATGAGAATTGGGGGCACACATGTGATTGTTCTGTACCATTATACTTTTCAATAACACGCTTCTCACCTTTTATAGAGGTGACATGCAGTTAAGTCCATAAAATTTGTGGGCCCTCCCTATTATAGATTTGATAATCTAACCCCAGAGCTATTTATGTTTCCTTCTGTTCTTTTTACTCTCCCAGATCCCAGCCAAAACTAATTAAGGGTGTGTTTGTATTGTCATGTAAAAAGCAATTTCTGTGTTGCGGCCTGTGGGAGCAGAAAATATCACTTCTCTCATATAATTAGGTAGGTAAATATCTTCAATTGGTTAAGAATACATGAAAGTAATTAATCTGATTCTTTTTTTTTTATCGATGGAACAGTAGTTGAGGATGTTCACTTGGCATGACATCACTTATTCCAAAGTGGAGACATGGGATATCAACCTCGTGGAGGGTGGAACTGCATGGTCAGTGGGGCACTCACATTTTTTCCCACCACAGACTACTCCATGCTCTAACATCTACTGTTGAATTATGAAAATTTATATGTATATTTGAATTTATGGCTTTATTTTATGGTATGCAAAGTAAGACCCTCATAATTTGGAGTCAATGGGTTTCATGTATTTTACCAAAAAAGAAACGGGTTTCACGTATTTTACCAAAAAAATATCTCTCACACTGATTTTTCTTTTTTCTTTTTTCTTTTTTTTACCTAGCCCCAATCCCAAGAATTGAGCTTAGGCTGAATTTTGATGTATTTGGGTTGGGCTTGGGTTAAGATAAGGTTGAATTAGGTTTATATCATTGTGGAGCTGCATAGATTAAGAGATATATGGAGAATTTTATTACAAACCGTGATGGCATATGGCATCATTTGCTTTACTGTACTTATCCATCAGTGTCAAGGCTTTTAGCATATGGTTGGGTATGTATCAAATTAAAGGGCATAAAGATATGATTGGGTATGTATCAAAATCTTTTACTACAAACATACATACACACATAGAAGATTTGAAGGGTAAAAAGAAGAAAGGGACATGTCATAACTCATAACCCTCATCGGAGTTAGGGAGCATTGTCAGAGTCAAAAGGTTGGAAACTAAAATATCGTGTGTTCAAATTCGGTTGCTATGGAGGCTAGGGTTTTCAACAATTCCTCCCAAATATGAATTTTTGAATGACAGACACCCTTTCATGTAATTTATGTCCAGGAAGCTTTGGAGTCCTACTCGACCCCTGCTCGCTTTAACTGACCCAAATTGCAGAAATGGGTTTTATAGTTTTCAATCTCCCCACTCTCACCCCCAACTCAATTGACCCAATCCATAGCGAAATAGGAATGAAAGCAATCCATTTCCTTTTCTTCTTCTTCTTCTATTCTTTTCATATTTTACTCTTCTTATCAGTCTCCCTAAAAATGCTATATGCCATCACTGGTGCAAAAAAAGTGCCTCTTTGTTAATTCTTACCAAACAGTTCTACAAGTCAAAAGTGCTTTTTTTCCGAGAAAAAAGAAAGCTGCTCAATAAGTGGGTAACAACAAGTGTCTCCCAATTTTTTACTTTTATTTAGCCACATAAAAATGTCACCAAAGTTATTTGCTTCTTTAATTGTATATCTGTTGTTTTACATTTCTTTTTAATTTTTTTCTTGTAAAATGTCTCCTGATCAGAACAATTTAAGTTGCTTGTTGTACACTTATTTCAATGACATAGAGGAATCTTATGGTCGATAGGAATCGTTCATAGAGCTCTATGGAATATTACCCATGTGCTAGCTCACTCATGCACTTTACATCAATAGACCTATCTCACACCTTAAAAGTTGTAATTTTGGAATCCTGCTGGTTGATATCCGCATTCCACAGTATCATTCCTGACTTTTAGGTTGAGTTTGGCTTGAAATATAAGGTAGGGAAAGGAAGGGATGGAAGTTTCCCAACCTTTTCTTTCAAACCAAACACAGTCTTAATTTTTTAATTCAAAATACCAACACCCCATGTATTTTGAATTAAATTCGTGGCAACATCTTCAACCCAAACAAGTTTCTACGTGGAAGATCACAGTTTTCTTTTCTTTTCTTTTTTTATTTTTTTTCCGGACTGCCATGGGAGATTGATTCTGGGTTAGCAGACTGGTGACGCGGTTGTTCTGAATTCTGATTTTATTTCGAGTGTTTGCATGTGAAAATTAGCATCAACCAAACCAAACAGGAAAATGTGGCAACAGACCTACCTGTTTCTCATGCAAGCCTTAATCCCCCAAATCACAACCAAGTGTCAACAAATTCCCACGCGTCAATCTCTCCCTTTCTTTAAATACACCTCTTCTCTCTCCCCTCTCTGATTCCCAACTCAAGTCTCAATAAAAAGAGTAAACCCAAGCGCCCAGACCGGGAAACCACTTTCTCACCCAGTCAATCGAAAACCCACCACCCATCTCATGGCTACCACCCAGCAACCAGTAAACATCTTCAACAGCCTTCTCCCTGATAAGGGTCCTTCGAGCTTCCAAGTCATGGCTGTGATAGCATTGTTCCCCATTGGTGGTTTCCTACTCGCCGTCGCCGGCTTAAGTTTAACTGCCACGGTCATCGGCCTTGTAGTGTCGACGCCACTGTTGATAATTTTCAGCCCGGTGTTGATCCCTGCAGCGACCACTATTGGGTTAGCGGTGATGGGGTTCCTTACAGCGGCTGCGTTCGGGCTGGCAGCATTGTCGTCTTTCTCGTGGATCCTGAATTACTTGCGTGGGAAGCGAGCCACACTGCCTGAGCACTTGGACTATGCGCAGCGGCGCATGCAGGAAGCAGCTGGATATATGGAGCAGAAGGCGAAGGACATGTCGACCCAATGATCCAATAGTCAATGGAACCCAAACCAAGCGAAAGAAGGATCGAGTGGAGGAGATGGATTTTCTATGTTTTGCTGTATCTGTTTTTTCTTTGTTTATCTCTAGCTGTTTCTGTGAAGTTAATTTGTAACACAGACGCGAGTGATCAGTTCGGTCAATTATGCCATTACAATTCGCAGATCGATCGATGCATGGTAGCTTGCGATCACTAGTTCGATGATCTGCATTGCATGCTTTTCAAATCATTTTCTTGTCTCGGGATATGGACACGTAGTAGAGATGAAGTGATAGACAAAGGCGCACATACATGGGGAATGCGAGGATGAAACAGTAGTTTGGGAGTCGGGACTATGATGTCATGGAGGACCACGGTACCGCTGAACTCTTCTCTGTTCTCTCCTCTCTCCATGATCAGTTTGTCGTCTCCCCACACCCACATCAATCTATATTCACACAGTTTTGGGTTCGGGAAATATTTGAAGTTCTGTTTGGAAGGATCGATATGGCGCTTGTTTGCCCTGGTATGGAAATGGAACGGTCACTGTCTGTGTCCTGTGCTGTCCTGATCGTATAGAGCCAATTGTTAGAAATCCCTCGATTTGAAAGAGGAAAGGCACATCGACCCTTAAATTTGCCGCAAATGAACTGAATCCGATTATTAGGACTTAGGAGGTGTCATTTCATGAGGACTAAGGAGAAGAGGCAGCAGGATTTCAGTGTCCTTCCAAGCAGAACCTCAAAAAAGTAATTAAAACGAAACGCCAGCTGATCAGTAGCTGTTCATTCCTGTTTGCATCTTAAACGTCCAAGTCATCCTTCATGGAATCCTGCAAATTCATGTCCCATTACTGATTCCTCGTGCTGTGCGTTCGGCTCATGTGGGCGGTATCGGTGACGGTGAGGCAACGTACAGTGTGGCCGTGTCCCCATTCCCCAGCCATCAGCTGCTTCATAAAAGGTGGGTTTGTTTCATATAATCCCCGTCGGTCCCTAGCTACTTAGCTATGTAGGTTGAAACGATAACTGTGGCCTCGGAAATGTTTCCAAGAATGAATCCTGAAGACTGAAGAGAGAGAAAGTACATACTTCAACAGTTCAACCCAACCTTCATTGGGTTGAAACTTGAAAGCATATAATACCAAAAGAGGTACTAGCATTTTTTTTAACCCCGATTGATTGCACTAGATCTGTTGCCTGTTGGAGACCAGAATTCAGCCCATCTTTCATTGGGTTAGCTCCTGTTCATACCAATCTGGTTCAAAAAGTTTCGGCATCGAAATCAGAAAATTTCTTATTCGTTACTCAGGGCTGCCTGCTCCTTTTTATGTTATTCACTTCCAATGACATGCAGTTTCTCCCTCATGAACACCACTTTCTTACTACTAGTATTTTATTCCTTCCGACTTCCGTAGGCTCAAATAAAACAGCAAAACAGTGTCAAATGACTTCATAATGTTGTACGCCATAAATTGTTACTTAAACATCATTTTGCAACGCAAGTGTGATTCCACCAGAAAGTTCTAACTGAAATGCCTCAACCTTTTTTTTTTTCCTTCTCAAGGTGTTCCTAATTGCATATAACATGAAACCAAACTCTCAGACCCTCAGTTGTAAAATTCGATAAATAACCTCAATTCGAGTGTAAGATGGTAGAAATGAAATGGTTCAAGGAAAAACCTAGAATTAGTCCAAATACCCAGACTTTCAACATGTTATTATATACATGTTGCATATGTGGGCTGAGCTGCATGCAAACTATAAAATGATTGCAGCATGCTGATCTTTCCAGCCTAGGCAACAGCATCCACCAGATCTGAAATTTTGTTGGTTTGCCGTTTTATTCAATACCGTGTACTGATAATGAGACTTGAGTTAATCTTTTTCTTTCTCTCAAGTACGGTCAGGTATATGCACAAAAATCCAAAATGAAGACAATGGAGACTGCCTTAAAACTCATGTTGATGGTTATCACCCGGGAAGCTACCCTTTGAAGCATATAAAGCTAGGCCATCTCAAAATTTCTCATTGCTTTCTTATTTTCGAGATTCTTGTAATCATCCATCTATACGATTACAAGGCAGACTGCAAGTATTTTCGATGGAGTCATCTAAATAATGTCCAACCCGAATTGCAACTAGTGATCTCAACCATGCCCACCTGGTAAATATACAACCCTCGGCAACTCTACCCAACCAAAGGTCATATCCTCTTTTCAAATTTTGAGTCCTCAAATCATTTCCCACTACCTCAATGTGACATCCTGGGCTGCCACTCAGCCCCCAAAAAAACTCCTTCCTCACCCATTCAAATTTTGGCAAAAAGCTCTACCCGAGCCCGGCCCATGAACAGATGATCTTGAACCCCTTTAGCCCACAAGTCAGTTAACTCGTTCAATGATCTGTGAACCCGGAAGAACAAAATATTCCCTATATATGCTTAAGGTTTAGGTTCTCCGAGAAGATTTGTGAGTAGTAGCGGTAAAAGAAATGTAACCGAAAATTTGTGTGCTAGATCGTTGTGTCCAAAATGTAACCGAGTAGCTGCTATTAAAATAAGAATTAGGATTGCTTCGTACAGAAACTTTCGGTCTATCTCATGTGAAGGTCTTCAATTTGGGGAATAGAATTTGAGACATTGCAAGGACCATCCTTCTATCGCTAACCAAAAAAAGAGCATCCTTTTAGCAAACAACCCACATAGATTGGCAGAGATTGCATATGAGCTTGGGACTAAGCAGAAACTCAGAGAGGGAACTAATGGTTGGTAAGATATCTAGATGCTAAATTAAACATCTCGGCTTCAATTTCAGGACCAGAACTTTTAATTAACTAAGCCAGTTTATTTATTGTATACAATTACAAGCTCCAATGTAACTTGTAATTACTAAAAATAAGGCCATATTTAGGGCTCAATGCTATGCTAACAGGCCATCAAAAAAATCCGTTTCACCTTTTGTCAAATAATTGTATACTTGGATAGATCAATGTATAAAGAACATTATCTACAAGTCTAAAGCAAACAGATGCCTGCAGTATGCTAGTAAAGGCGATTAGTGAACATGCATGAGAAAATACATCGTTCTGTAACTGCTGGTAGAAGTGGTCCTCCATACAGAATGGTACAAATGGATCGCATGCAGCAAATTGGATGCCTCCCATCTCAAGATACCTTCATAGAAAGTCCAACAAAAAATAATTCCCACAATCTAAACTACTTTTATCAGCAACCATAAAGATATTGCAGTCTTTGGACTGTTGGCAAACAAAGCTTTTATCTATTATTTTTATTGGGACTTGGGGAATCTACAAGTTGAACTATCTGCAAATTGCAAGTTAATAAGCATTATACTGGAATTTTGATGTGGATATCCTAATTCCAACAAATAGGTCTCCCTAACCCATTGCATGCATCCCATGCACACCAGAGTTGGGCTTCTTCTTCCTGCCCTCAATTATAAAGTAAATATGTAGTTAAACAAAATTATAAAGTAAATGTTCTTCAAATGCATGTTGTGTATTTTTTTATACTACCATATCCAGCTTGAGAAACCTCCCTTCGAAATGATGGAAATAGCGAGGAGGTTTCTGATGAGAAAGATGCAGCAAACCTACCAGAGATGCAAGAAATTGCTGCAAAACTGTCCCCAGGTCCTGGTGACCTCATTGTCATAGGGTGGTGGGAAGCATCACTTGGAAGGAGCAGCCGGCTGGCTATTTAATAGAAAAAAATGAAAATCACATTCATTCATATAACCAAGGATTCCTGGGAATCAGTAATATGATATATCCAAAGATGAGTTAATTATGCTTTAAAACTTTAGGAATACGATTTTTGTTTTCTGATGTACTGAGACATTCAACATACATGACATGCTCAAAGTTGTTGCACATGGAATTTTGACCCACTAAAACTACTGGCATTGCCAAAATGTACTTTGTTGAGTAAAAAAGGCATATGAAGTGGAAAGAAAGATGAGTAATTTTCCTTGAAATAATTACAACATAATTGTGCCGTTTCCACTTGCCTTGTATTGCAGAACAAAGCTCTGGCTTATAGCATATACTGTGAGGGATCAAGAAATGAGTGAAATACCGATGTTTAGGTTAAGAAACATGTTCCACCTATACTCCAGCATCAACATCAGCAGCGCCGGATTCTGCATTCAACTTTGAGTAGTTAGGTATCCAAAATGTAAGAGCAGTGGATGCAGCAACGAACATGGCTCTGCGGGGAGCCCACTTCAGGCAACTTGATACACCAATATGACTATTCCAGCATGCAACCTGTAAGAGGAATCAATTAATGACCACATCCCCATCCACTATACTTGGTTTAAAAATGTGGCTGAAACAAGTAGATTCAACACTTGAAGAGATCCTTATCCCTTGTCAAATTCAAGCAATCCATCTTAATGAAAACACTATGTAATAACGGTGTCAGTACCAACAATTATAGGTAAAGAATAGGGATGGAAGGAGTTAGGCCAGGATTCAGACATCACCAGCAGGTGAAGTTTGTCTACATCAAGAGCTTAAATGGAGGTTGTGTACTATTTTAGATGTAGTGGTGGTTCTGTTTAATGATTCGTTTTCTTTCATTTCTTCATGTGAGAACAAGGGACTAGGATGCCCTTTTCTCTGTAAGACACAGATTTTTTTTTTGGGTGTGAAACAATGTCTCTGACCCATTTTATGTTTTTTTCCATTTCCATGGTCCTGTCACCCTCTCCAGCTCACTCCACACCTCACTTTTTCATGAAGTCAATAAGGTTTAGTTGGAACTAGGTTCAGTATGGTAGTCACGGTTATGATGACATCACACCAAACCTGAGCCATTGCCATCCCTAGCACAGACTAGTCCAATGGTAACAGATAACCCTTTTAGTACAATGGCAGAACAAAGCATATTTTCATTGTTAATGATCCATAATGATTTTTGAAGGTAAACAAAAAATATTTAAAAAAAAAAAACACAAAGTACAAGAAAGGTGACCTGCAGTCATCCGAGAGAAGAAATCAAACGTACAGCTGCCCCAACTGAACTCCACCCCAAGACAACGCAAAAGAAATACTACCCTCTAAAAACCAACTGATACATCTACAAACCCAAATGAGGAAAAAAAACATAAACCAACACCAGACTTCCTACCAGCCATTAACAATCACCACCACCCCCCATAAGAACTCAACTCCATTTTAACTTTATAAGCTACTTGTACAAAAACCTCTCTGCTTCTCTTGGAACATTTCTTTGATTTCATCACCTTCTTGTTAGAACCCATGCGGCCATGCCAAATAAACCCCCCTTTCAGCCTAGAAAAAACTTTCAAGACCTGCACCATTTGAATATTTTTCTGCTTTCTGAAGTATTTTATAGCATTAGGAAGTTCCTCGAGATCCTTAAACTTCTTAGGGCTTGTATTAATTCTCCCCAACTCCAAAACCACATTCTTCTCAAAGATCTGCTCTACCATCTTCTCACCTTCCTCGTTGTCCATATTGTCTGCATCTTCAGCTGATAGAAGTCCCTTGTAAGCTTCCTTCACCCTTACAGTAACACCGTCTTTTTCACTTTTCAAATTAACTTCCACACATCTTTTCAAATTAACTCCCAACTCCATCCCCCACTCTCTTCTTGCCTACCACACGACATCTATGGCTTTCATTTAGTTGACCAGGGCCGTTCACTATCACACCCACCAATGCCATTGATGCTGGATTATCCTTCATCACCCATAATGACCCATACTTGGTATCTGCTAAATAATGTTAACAGCCTACAGTTCTATTCTCTTTTTTTTTGTAATAAAATAAAAATTATTAAAAGGAAAAATGAAATTACAGAGGAGAGTGACCAGAAGTCACTCGAGAGAGTGAGAGAGGAGGAACAAAACAGAACTTCAAGACTCAAAAACAAGTACTCCAAGCCAGCATAGCCTCAAAAAGACCAGCAGAAACCAGAATCCACATAATCACCACAAGACAAAAGCCCCTCAACAGAAAAGGATCCCCAAAACAGCCCAAAGACAACTCAAAACTCAAAGCCAACAAGGACGAAAACCATTTAAAAAAACCCCCACAAACACACATCTAAACTCAAAAATAAACCAAAGCCAAAACCAACTCACAAGCTACAACCTTTGATCCGCTAAAATACTAATATCTTCTTACAGTCTTCTTGGTCTTCAGCAACTTCTTATTTGGTCTAATCCCAAAGAGACTTCCTTTTAGTCTAGCAAAAGCCTTTGGTTCATGACATTTCTATATTTTCTTTGTTTTTTAGGCTGTGTTTGGTTGCAATGCAATTTTATTTGCACTAGTACAAATGCAGGGGAGTACAAATGAAAAAAATGCAAATTCTCGTTTAATTTTGTTATGGGTTTTACTTTATTCTGCTTCATGCCTTAATTTACTTCATTTGTACTGCAATCAAACAAAATAAGTTAAAATTTGAAACAAAAAATAGGTCAGAATTTACATTCAAATCATTTGCACTGCCATAGTTTTGCATCAGTGCAAATTTATTTGCATTGCAACCAAACACACTTAAGTCTTCTATTAGCTGCAACAATCTTCCTGGACTCCAACGAGCAAGAAGATTTCTCATTAATCCTTCCAGCTCCAGGACCGTGCTCTTCTCAAAAAAACTGAGCATCAACCAATGCCTATAGTTCTATTCTCGTGATATCTCTCATATTTACATGAAAGTAAATAATGTAAGCATTTTACCAAAAAAAATAAGAATGTTAATAAATTTCAAAAACTCAACCTATTTCATATTATTATTATTTTTTGATGAGTAACCTATTTCATATTATTGTACAAAATTTACAACACTTGATGAACATTTTGAAGAAATCTCAAACAAAAAAATGGTGTAGGATTGGAAATTTGAAACTTTAACCTTGTTGCACTATAATCACAATAACATATATTTCTTGGATACAGGACCAAAGCAGAACCTTACCTCATTTCTCTTGTTGATGCTCCATGCATGCAAGGTCCCATCTCCTGATCCTGTTAAGGGTAGAGGCAAAATAAGTTTGAAACATGAAGAGAGAGAGAGAGAGAGAGAGAGGATAGAATTAAAAGCTTTACCTGAGACCACATATTGCCCGTCTGGAGTAAATGTTGCCTCTATACTAGTACCTGGAGATGGTTCCAAACTGAAACCACAACGCTGCATTCATGATAAACCAAAAATATAGGTTCAATGAAAATTTTATTTCAATAATATCACAGCCATAGAACATCAAACAACTGTAAGCTGACTCAGAATTACTCTATGGCTTTACCCTTTAACCCAAAACAAAGCACAACATCATCGTCCAAGTGAACTAACCTTCTCTCCTCCATATGCATCAAGAACATATATGTTGTTATTTGTTGTTGTCAAAAGCATAGATTTGCCATCATTGCTGAATTTGATATCACAGACTTCAGCTGTATCTCCACCAACTAAAAAGGTGTCAAATGGACCCTACACGTTGAAGAAAACAATTAAAATCCCCTATAAATGGTACTACATGTCAAGTGTTACATTCATGGTAAAGACCTTATCATAGGAACGTGAATCAAACAATTTAATAGCACCCCCTTCCATTGCGACTGCAAAAACAAGTCCCTGTTGATCATATGCAACAGTAGGCCTACCACGCAAACGCAGGAGTCCCTGAAAACTATAAAAGTAAGCATGAATCACAATTGTGTAATTACATTGTCAATTTGTCAGACAAAAAGGTGTCATTCCTCTCAGTCTTAAATCATTAATTTGCTCAATTAATGGTACAAAATATGGGAAATGCACCCTCACCATTAGGTAGACTAAAGGACAATATACCAACAATTTACAAATAATGCACAGAAAATGGAGTTGGACCCATTAATTGTTGGGATTGACATTAAAAATCTCCTAGAAAGATGTTGATCCATCATCCATCACAGAACATGCTCTCTGCCAATTTACAAATAATGCACAGAAAATGGAGTTGGACCCATTAATTGTTGGGATTGACATTAAAAATCTCCTAGAAAGATGTTGATCCATCATCCATCAGGACGATCCTAAACAGAACATGCTCTCTGCTTTTCTGTAGGGGTGTAACTTGGGTACCCAAGTTGAAGTTTTTACTGCATTGGGCTGGGCCCATTCAAAGCTCAACCCAAGCCCACTGCCCACCCAAGTTGCACCATTACATTTTTGTTCTAGTCATTGTGTACTGATCTGTTATTGCTATGATGTTCTCATTGGTTAAAGACGGATGCCCTAGATTTTTTCACCCCATGGATTTTTAAGAGCTTTAAAAGAAACAATACACCAACCTGGCAGGCATTTACACGAAGATCCCATATTCGGACACTGTGGTCAAGTGAACCTGACATGAAGCTGTCATTAATTGGAGACATACAGAGTGAAACAACTCTACAACCAAAACATAAGAATTATGTTAGAAACTTATAACAAAGTATTAACATATCAAATTAGTACATCCATATAGGCATGTACATATGCGCAAGCAAGACACACATACAGTAAAGACCATCATCATTGCCTTGGTATGTTTTATTTACTACTCAAGATATTTTCCAATTGTCAGCTGAAAACAAATATATGTGTGCATGTGTGTGGAGAGGAGATACAGATGGATGAATGGATGCATTTGGATTAAGGTGGATTTGGAATTAGAGGCCTAATTGGATTTGTCAATTCCAGGAATCTTCAGATTCCAGAGTTTGAGTAATGCTTTTTCAACACCATGAAATCAGTGAAACATGAAAAAGAGGTTGTAAATTCTGCATTTTAGCAGAAATTGAAATAATGCCAGGAGAATGTTATTTCATTTATGCAGAATTGAAATGGAAAAACAATTCAAACCCAAGCTGTTCTATGATCCAAAAGCAGCCTATAAAAGACAGAAGCATTAGAAGAGAGTAGTCATACTGCTACACAGGATAATTATGTATAGTCCTTAAACTTCCTACACCCCATCAAATGTTGCTCTGCACTAAGGTGCAGCAAAGCATTGAAAACTGTTTTTTTTTTGGATTTTTGGGGTGTAATTATAGGGCATTTCCACTTTAAGACATTCTTAGAGGCACAAACGGGCAGAAATTACAAGTATATTCTAGAAGGAGAGGAAGGCCACATCAGCATAGTGGAGCCATTACAAAGACAGCTGGAGTAACTGAATCGAACATTTTTTTTTTTGATAAATAAACTGAATCGAACAAGTTGGCAAGTTGTTATAATTCTGTTGCAAGTCAGTTACATTAGAGGCAAGATGAATATAAAACAGAGGTGTACTTACAATAAAGCATAATAAAGACTCTCTCTCTCTCTCTCTCCACCTTTGTCTTTCCTTATTAGGAGGCTATCCTCCCTCGAAGAGGATCTGAGTTGGGCAGCTACCCAACAGGCACTAGTGAGTATGGTTTGAAGCCAGAAATCTTCCCCTTTAAAAATAATAAGAATCCTAATTACTTCTTTTATTCCTTAGTATTTTCTTTCTAGCTGTCATTGGGATACAAACACATCTTTATGTATCTTACATACAAGGAATCAGAAACACCAACTAAGAGGTGCAAGAATGTCCAATAACATATTCATTCAAATAGGAAAGATATTTAAAGAAAAGTGTCCTACAAGTATAAAGATGTGAATGTGTGTGTTGGAGAGAGAGAATTTGCACAAATAATAGTTGAATCAAAATTCAAGTGATTTTATGTGTATACCAATAGTGATCTATAACACTTTTTACTTTTATTTTTCAACTTGTAATCCACATTGTGGTCACTCAAATGTATCATATTGGAAAATTACTCTCTGAGATGGCTTACAGCATTAACAATATTTGCATGCTACTAACAGGACACGAAAATAATTATAGAAGAAGAACCTCTCTTTGTGCCCTTTGAAGTAGCGGAGGCATCGATTATCATACATGGAAAGATACCGCAAGGACTCTGCAAAGGAGAGGAAATGAAAAGAAGCAAATGCCTTCATCTCTTAAGATGACAACAAAATCACACTATCTAGTCATAAAATTTTCTTTCAGAAACTTACCATCATTGGAATCCATTTTGTATCTTGATGAACAAATAACAGAGCTTGGGTGGTGAGTAAAGCATATACGATCAGCACCATGCTTCTTATGATATGTGGTCTTCAACAACCTGAAGATTATATTCAAACAGTAAAAAGAAGCATGAGAAGAAGGGAAAAGGAAACAATTAGCAACTACTTCAAAATGGCAGACAAGTTGACCACATCTTTGACTATATATAAGTACTCTCAACTGGTAATTGGTAAAGCAAAGGTGTTCTGAAGTTGTCACAATATCTTTATCATATAATACTGATACTTACCTTGGACTCACATCAAGACAACTATACCAAAATTTTAGTCACTTTATTTCTCTCTCTTTCCTCTTGTACGCACTCAACTAGTCACCCAGTAACAAATAAAGAAAACTGTTGACAGGACTTATCCCACTCCAGGCCATTATAAAATCTGGAAGAAGAAAAGGACAGCAAAACACAAAGCAGCCTAGGATCTCTAGGTACCAATATAACTTAAATATTCATTTATTTCACCAAGGCAAACCTAACCGCTAAAACCTTAAAACGTTTGTATGACCACTGCTTTGTATGATGGTAAAACCTCAGGCTGACAAGCATGAGAATGAAATTTCATGTCCAAGGGCAACCAGATTGTGCAAAAAAAAGGAGGCTAGGACCGTACTCAGTCTACTCCCAAGACCCAAGTAGCCAAGACCAGAATTTGAGTGCTGGTGTTTTTCGGAAAAGATAAAAAAAATGATTAAGCTTTGTCCACACAATCATGCTCATGCATAATGCAATCTCTTTTTCCTATTCTTATTCCCACCCCCCTGATCTTTTCCTTTCTTTCATGTGGTAAATTAAACAATATAAGAACAAATTAGAAAGGTTTTCATTTTCTCATGTCAGACATTGAAAATTGATTTTCTTTCCTTTTTTGTTTCTTTCTTAAAATGCACAGAACTCATCATCCACTTGGGTCCTCAACCAAAAAAACACCCTAGTTGATGATCTTGCTAGAGAGGAAGCACTTGGAGATTCTTTGTATTGGGGGTCGCATGCTCCCTCCCAAGACGCACAATTACAGCAGTTCTGTTGTATTTGGGATGGTATATGCAGGGGTGGAGAGTGGCAATAAGGCTAGCTCTCATAAAGAAGAGAAAAAAAAAAAAAAAAAAGCGCACGCTAAGCTCAAAAACCATGCAGATCCTACAGTACATATATAAGATTTTTTTTTTAAGTATTTATCAAAAAAAAAGATTTTTTTTTTTGAAAGAAAGTACATATATAAGAATATTATGGTTGTACTGTGATGAATTGCACCTTTTATTTCGATATCCTTCATCCATCAAACTTTGGCAAAAGGATTGCAAAATTCTAAGTTGTAAAGTAAGTATTTATAACCAAAGCTACATGTCAAGTTAAAATCAATAGCCAAACAGGCAGCAAACCATGACCTCACAAAATTTTACAGCATTCCATAAACATACCCAGCCACCTATCAATTAGAAACAACCAAAACAATCTCCATCATTACCAAAACTTAGAACTCAAAACAGCAACTAACTCCCCCCTCTCTACTAGACTAGATCATATCCCCCCCCCCCACACACACACACACAAAAGAGAAAGAAAAGCAGCGCCAGCAGGGCCAATTAAAAGCCTGCTTTTACACATCTAGTATGCTGACAAATATTCCATGATAGTCTACTAACCCAATAACCCATGTATCAAGATGTTTACTTGCAGGCCATTTGAGGACACTGCATTGCAGGTGCATTAAAGACTAATGTCAGTATCACCAATAGGCTGAGATTTGGGAAATTAACTGTTTTTTTATTATACTAGCACACTTACGTAGCATTTGCAATGTCATAGAGCCGCACAGAGTCATCCTCGCTAGCAGTAACCAATAAATCCTTGGTCCGATGAAAATCAATTGAACTTATCTTCCCCACCTGAAAATCAAAATGGTAACTTTGGAGAAATTTAAATGTTGCAATAATAATGTTTACTAACTGGAGAGGATGAGACAATCTTTATCATGATAATCAACAAAATCTTTCTTTTATGGCCCTTTCTTGTCCATTTCTTTTTAACACCCTTTCGATTATAAATTGTTTCCTATCAGTATATATATATATATAAAGAACAAAATATCAAACCATGGCATTCTGAATCAGGTAATTGGTTAGTATAAATGAGGATTCTTGAGTCTAAGGTAGTTAATCTTAGTTTCAATAGTGAATTAGTTTAGCTTGTAGATCAACAGAATTCGGAATATAATTTGTCTGTGCCATTTCAAGTGTTCTTAAGGAGTTATGCACACCAAGCAGTGAATATCAACAAATATACTTCACTTGTCTTTTCAATATTGAATTCGTTTCATTGTAAGACAGATTCCAAAACTTGAAGAATCTACTCTTTATCCTTCTTGAAAAATATATACATATATAAAATTAGAATTGTACAAAAAAAATACACGTGTGCATATAAATAACAAGGAAAATAGAATTAAGCAATAACTTACAAAGTCTGAAAAAACGGCTCCGATCGACATATTATGTACGGTCTCATCGTCCAGTTCTGTTATCGACATCGTCATGGCTGATTTCTGGGAACTACAAAAAGATTAAAATGTATATAAATTAATGAGATTAAAATAAATCAAGTATCAAGTTTTTGCTAGATGGGGAAAACACATAGAAAACTGAAATAGAAAAAAAAAATGTTGTGAATGTAAAATACAGAGGAGAAGATTTATTAGGGTTTAAGAAAAACATATAGTGCTTACTCTGAACGTAATCGGCTAAAAATCTAATTTAAATGCTCACTGTGAATTAAAGTCTCTCAAACGAAATCAAAGGATGAGAGCAGAGCGCTTCGGTGTTTCAAGCGAAGGTCCGAAGGAGCAGAATATTAATCTTCCGTTTCTTCTGCTGCTGGCGGAAGAAGAGAAACGCGGAAAGAAACCATCGAAGTGCATACTGTATAGTGTAGTGCGTACGGTATTATGTGCTTACTCCGTTACCCGGTAACGTAAATTTTAAAATGACAAAAAGACCCTTTATAATCAGATTGGCGCCCAACAGAACCTCTCACCCGTGTATTGGGAGTGTTCTCCATGCACGCTGAGATGTGAATGTAGGGGGTTTGTTGGGGCGTCGGTTCATCATGTGTCAAGCCTCCGTCGAGCAAATTGGACCATATTTGAAATCAAATGAAGAGGAATATGTATATTTGATATAGATTTTAGAGAGTAGGTCTCAAGGTGGAAGTTCATATCCAAATTAGTCCTAAAATTAATCTCCATGAAAATGGTGTAATTTATACCTGAAGTTGGTTTAGCAATGTAGTTTTTTGTAAACTGAGATCCAACTACTTAGATCGAACTAAGGAATATGAGCTTAATATACTTGATTTTTCTTGCAAAAATCGGAGGAAAAATTTATCTATATCAGTTCTAGATAGCTGATGTCAAATTGGCTAAATCTAAGAGATAAAGAGGAGTAGAGAGAACTGAAAACTGCAAAAATATATAGTTTATTTGGTTAGTTTGCCCCTTCCTCTTTTATAATCTCTTATGGGGCTATCTCCTAATCTAATTAGGAGATAATCCAGATTTAAATCAGATCTGAACTCTAATTAGAAATAAACTTTATCTTCTTATAAGAATAGGTGCTTCATACCCAGATTCGTCCAATGGCACATAACAGCATGTGCTAGCTTAATTAATCATATTAATTATGGGCCTTAGGCTCATCAGCTATAAAGCTCACGATTCAATGTGTTGTATGGCCAAGTTAGGCTTGATTTGTATGGTGTGGGACCCCACAATGACCTCACATGAATCCACATGGGTTTGGCCCAGCCTCTATGAAAAAGCTTGGCCAAATTTATTACTAAGCACAGTGAATTCCTAAGCACATCATTATCGACTTAATATGGGCCCAACATTTACACCTAAATGAACATTGAATTCAACTATCCTATTAAGACTCAAGAATAATGGACTTAAGTAAGATAAAATCCATAAGGTAATCAACACTATAATGATTTCTTACACTTAACATCTCGCCCCATAATGATCAAACACTGCTAGATAGGGAATGACCTCTCCCCTAACTGCAAGGTGCATTGTCACACTCTCTACTTGGATGGGTCTTGAGAATTAAAACCTTTTGCAAATATATTTCATAAAAAAATAATTTATATATATATATATATCATAAATATATTTTGTAAAATCATATTTCAAACATAGTTGAAATTCACTATCGGCAGTTTAGGTTTCCATTAAAGATAGTGTAAATTCTACCATTCACTTTGTTCAACAAATGGGCTAATCCAATCACTATGATCATTCACTCAGGTGAATTCTTAAATTACCCCAGCATACCTAGGTTTTGGCCATTGATGGATTTCATTGGTTGGCATATCAAAGACATCACAATCCAACAACTAGTGTAGTACCATAATCAAGTTTGGGGTTATGTGTAATTTTTCAGTTTTGCCCATTGATCTCCAAGGTTCAGGGCATAATTGGAAAATGGTTTGGGTTCAATATTTCATCCGAACACACACTGTATGTGCTTCAAATATAACAATAGCAACTAAGACAAACTGCCCCAACATCTTTAGCAGTACATCAATGTCAGTCTTGGTAGGATAAACTCCTCAAGTCTATCCAACAACTAAGAACATTATAGATTAACATGAGTCTTATAATAAATGTCCAGTTTAAGGGATAAATACATAGAAGCATACCAATATTATTATGAAACAATAATGTACTTTTATTCATTTGCAATAAATGTATATATACATCAATCTTGTTGGAGCTAAGGGCATACACTATTTAACACCATTAGCATCCCTATATGATATTAGCCATTCTCACCAGGGTTTTGGATTGTTATCGGAACAACTAAATATAACTCAAAAATATAATACATCAATTGGCTTGTATTGACTTGGCTCAATTAGAAATGTCATGATATTCTTTCTATTTGAGGCCCTGTTTGGTTCACATGAATAGGGGTCTAGAATCGGAATCAGAATTGGAATAGGTTATTCCAATTCTAACTATCTGGTTAGGTAGAATGGAGTTTCATTCTCATTCCTATTAGAATGACATTCCCCTATTTGAGAGAATAATGACTATTCTCTATCCCTTTTTTGGGAATGAAATCTCATTACTGTTGATTCCAATTTTCATTCCCATTTCTATTTGAACCAAACAAACAATGGGAATATGCCATTCTAATTATGATTCTAAAAGATTTCGATTCCGATTCCAATTGCAAACCAAATGGACCTTCAAATTTGCATAACAAGGCTCGTGCATTAAGTGATCCCAACTAGTTTCTATTTTAATTTTTAAATATTTCCCTAATTATTAAATGACCAAATTGTCATTTAAGACTGACTAATGGCACATAAAAGTTTTTTTAAAGCATGTGGTACACACAAATGTCTCATATGACTCTAATTGGATTAGATACAAATTGGAGTCCAATCCTATTGATGAAAACATAAATATGAATTCAATCATATTTGAAACCTATTAGAATTTGATTGGATCAAAGTTTAATCCAGCTCCATTTAATTTCTTAAGACAACTACAAATTTAAAATAAAAAATACTTTATAACATATACATAATAAATTAGTATAAATATGAAAATTGCATTTATTATATTTAAACTAGAGAATGGCCACCCCTGTACTATGCATGGAACCAATATTATGATAAATTGTGTTTGGTACCGCTTGTAAATTTAGTTTTTTGTTTGATATTTTTCATATATATATATTATTTAATTTAAGAGATTAATTTAGATTTGATTTATAAACAATAACCTACTTTATGGATCATTGCTTAAAAAAACACTATATGGATCCTACATCATTTGAAATGAGTTTTTTTTATAGTAGAGGTAAATATCATTATTATTTTTTTATGAATGAGGTAACTAAATTTAAAGCTCATATATACTTGTATGAAAAATGAATGGTTCTATGTGAGAGTGGAAATAACCACTCCTGATATTCTTTAGGATAAATTTTTTAAATTATCCTTATGGTTTAGCTAATTGACTAAATATACTCTTACTGTTTGAAAATTGACAAACGCTAACCATAATTGACTAATTCTTCCCTGACCGTTAAGGTCCGTTAATATTCCATCAAAACTCATTTGCACATGATATATTTTCCTTAAAACCCAATTTTACCCTCCACCTCCCTCCCCCCTCTCTCTCTCTCCCCTTCATTTTCCTGTTGGGTTAAGGCACAAAACAAGACATGAAAATCAGCTCATGCTAAAAGGAGGAAGGGTTTCACCGTGCTCTTCATCTTAGTGAAGAGAATCAACAAGAAGAGATTTTCTCTTTCATTGCTGAGAAGGACCTCTTTTCCTAAAATACCATCCCTAAAACCTTTCCGTCTAGTCTTCGTCTCAGTCCCGTAGGGAGGCTTTGTTGTTCATCATTCCAACAGTTTGAAACTCAAAGGCTTTCGACGTAGCTAGCGTGTGGAATAGATCTTAGTTCTGGCGAAGAGATCTCATTAGTTCCAGCATCCTCAAAGGCTTTCTTCTTCATTACTTCTTTATCTGTTTCAAACAAAAGCCTAGAAGCAGATATCTCGATCTTAGTTCCGACGAAGAGATCTTAGTTTCAACATCATCAAAGGCTTTCTTCATGATGGGCTTCAAGCATTGTTGTACGGTCTGAGATTCTTCTTCCTTACTTTTTGAGAAAGCAGAAGGAGAACAATCGTAGAAAGAAAGAGCAAGCAACAGGAGATCTCAAAAACCAAAACCCCTGATGGATTCATGTTGTTCGGTCACGCAGCGGCTTGCATTGTGGGAACAACGGGCATAACTCCCTTACCTGCTCCGAAGCTGTGGCGCTTCTGAATCCACTGATGGATTCGTGTTGTTCGGTGTTCGAGTCACTGAGGGCTTGATTCATAAGACCGTAAGATAGAGCCCTGACGCCTTCGAGTATCAGATTAGATTCCGGTGTCTTTTGCATCTCCCAAGCTTTTTGCTAAAACATCCAAGGCGGTGCAGCCGTTGGCATTTAACACTCCATATATTTTCTTTTTTCTAACAAAAAAATATAATAAATTCATCCTCCATTAGTTGCCGCCCATCAAGATTAAGCTCCATAGTTCAGATCATTGTAACTGTAACATTTAATAGAAACCATTACCGACTAACTCTGGAACTAGTGTTAGAATTCAAACTGATTTTAAGGCACGTGGGGTGCTTGGAGTGTATTGCTCCACTGCCATTATTGTGGTCACCGCGTAGAACACCGTTGGAGTTCAGGTGGGTACAAAAGGGGGACAGAAGAAAAACTGGACGCGGATGCATCCCTCCTCAACCTTTACAGACAAAACTTCGGGTGATTCAAGTCTCCATAGTTAATAATATATAGGGTAAATTTCTTAAAGAGGAGGGCCATGGAAGGTTAGCCATCGCTGGGTTTGAAAGGTTAGAATTTTGAGGAATCAGCTTTTCTTTCCCCTTTTTCTTCTTTTATTTTAAAAATTTGAAGAAGAAGAACAGGTAAAATAGTTTTTTTCATCTTAATGGATGTTTAACAGTATTAGTCAATTGTGTGAAGTAGTAGAAATAGCATTAGTCAATTTTTAAACAATAAAAATACACTTAATCAATTAACTAAGGGTAGCTTAAACAATTTACCCTATTCTTTATTGAAAAATATAATGCTACTTGTTTAAAGGAAAAACCCTTTGAACTGAGAGTTTTATTTTAATATACACTTATATACATATATATATATACATATATATTGTATATTTTATATTTATATATAATTATATAAATTGGTTACAAAATCCAAATTTAATCATCTAAACATGAGATAATTAGACTGAACGTTGGATTGAATATTGGTCATTCATAACCCGTTGAGTTCACGATTTTGTTTAATATTTGTAATTTTTGTAAAGATGAAAATACTTGATATATCAATCTTTGACTAAGCTAGGTCTAACTCCCACGCATTAAAACTTAACTATATATAATGTCGAGACATAAGATAAGCTCTCATTTCACAAATTTTGCAAAGAAACATTTCTTTTTATATAAACATTTTTTTTACAAAGTTTCACAAGATTCTGAAATAATGATTTAGTACAGCTTAAAATCCAGTCCAGTGTAATTTAATTGATTTGGGTTACATTCATTCTCATTTTTCATCGATCCAACAACAGCTTTAACGTCACCTAAAGTCCTAAACAAATGCACCTTTACAAAAAAAAGGAAAAAACTAAAAATGCACAACCTCACAACGTAGGACTGGAATTGAGGAATTCCAAATTACTTGGTGCCCGTTTGGGAGCTGCGCAGCAGCCTATGGCCTTTCGAGGTGGGTCCATAGCTATATGGACAGCTTTAAATTACCGGAGAGCCTAAATCAACTATCGGTCAATTTTCCCAAATGCCTAAATTACCGGACAGCTTTAAATTACTCCAAATGCCTCAAAGCAGCCCAATCAACTTAGCGAACTGTTCAACTCGGCCCTGGATGGCTGGAAGTGGAAGGGCTCAGGGTTGGAGTGCAGTGGCTTTTAGTTGTTTTTTCCTATGTGGGCCTCTTAAGCAATAATGTTTGGTGAAGGATCCGAAGAGCTCAAGGAAGGACTATCCGCTTCAGTTGGCTACTTGGCTTATCCTGTTATCCAAAGCGTTTCAAAGCATTTAAACCAGCTTAGCTGGATCTTCGTCTCAGCCATCCCAAATGGGCCCTTATTGACAGTTACGTCTGGGCTTTGTTACTGGGTTGCACAAAAGCCCGGCCTGATCTGAAAGCCCGTTACTTCATCTAGTGTACGTACATCAAAAGTAAGCGGATTATAGTGGAGCTCCTTGTCTTTCAGACAGGGAGATCTGACTATCTGAGGAAGTCTCCCAATTATTCTCGCATCTTTTATTTCCTTTTTTTTTTTTTTTAAATTTTGTTTTATGCTTATAAGCATAATTCGAGCTTAACTTCCTTTGGAAATTGAAGTAAACGACTGTGAACAAATCAGAAATGATGCAAAAAAACCCTAGAATTTCCGTCTCACGATCCTTCTCATTCATTGAATACATTGAAAACCAGATCCGTCTCTGCAGCCTGATCTGATCTCCGATCTTCTCGAACTTTAGCAAATGGCAGGCGCCGTATCGGCGCTTTTCCTTCTCGATATCAAAGGCCGCGTCCTAGTGTGGCGTGATTATAGAGGTGACGTCTCAGCTGTACAGGCAGAGCGTTTCTTTACAAAGCTTATTGAGAAAGAGGTGAGCTGATAATTTGCTTGTTCTTTCCATGACTTGGATCTCGAATTTTGTTGATTTGGATGAGATTTGGTGTAGATTTGTGTGGTATCCTGAGCTCGTTACATTGATCATGGTGATCGTAGAGTTCACATGGTTTCCGATCATTTTCGAAGACTTCTAATGAAGTTTTTTATTTTCTTTTCTGGACGGAAATTTCTTATTGGTTTGGTTATTCGTAAATGTGAGTTACGTGCGTTTGTCAAGCAATATTCGAGGCTTCTTAGTATAATTGCAATAAATTGTCATTCCAAGGTTCCTTCTATTGATGATTTGAATATGCAGTTTCAATGTGATCTGCTATTCTTTCTGGACAAAGTATGTAATTTAAATGTTCTTATCCTCACAGTTGGTGGGAGCATCTGAACAATGTTTCATCTCTTAACTTCTGTTTTCTTATTCTTTTTGATCTTCCTCAGGGTGATCCAGAGTCCCAAGATCCAGTTGTGTATGACAATGGTGTCACCTATATGTTCATACAGCACAATAACGTATTCCTGATGACAGCTTCTAGGCAGAACTGCAATGCTGCAAGTCTTCTTCTCTTTTTACACCGTGTAGTTGATGTAAGATGTTTGTAATTCTGTTAAAACTATGAAAAACGTTTTGCCTCCAAGTGATGTACAATATTGGAATGCTGTTGTATAACAATGACAGGTCTTTAAGCACTATTTTGAGGAATTAGAAGAAGAGTCACTGAGAGATAACTTTGTGGTTGTGGTAAGTAGATATCTCTTTTTCCTTCTTGGTAACCTACATTGGTGAAGAAAAATAAAATTTGAAACATCACCAGTTTAAGATATTTAATAGCATTTAGGTGGACTCATTGTGATGAATTACTGTTTTGGCAGTACGAGTTACTCGATGAAATGATGGACTTTGGTTACCCTCAGTACACTGAAGCAAAAATTCTTAGTGAATTTATCAAGACTGATGCTTACAGGATGGAAGTCACTCAACGACCCCCAATGGCTGTAACAAATGCAGTGTCTTGGCGCAGTGAAGGGATACGATACAAGAAGAATGAAGTGAGTCCTATTTCCATGCAAATGCTATTGGTGCTTTGCTTTTAGGTTCAATGTGTATCTTAAAAATCTTCTCTAATGTTTGATCAGGTGTTCTTGGATGTTGTGGAAAGTGTCAATATACTTGTCAACAGCAATGGGCAAATAATCCGGTCAGATGTTGTTGGAGCATTAAAGATGAGAACATATTTGAGGTGTGGGTTCATCTTATGCATTTTTTTTCATCTGCATTTATTTAGAATTCGGCATGTTTTATTCTTTCGGGAGATTTATTCCATCACATCTATCCACTTAGAATTTCTCTCCATGTAATTGTTAGAATCCAGTAATCATTGTTACATAAATGTGAAGTGAACTCAGTTTCTGTGTAGGTATTCTCAAATGCAGTGCTAAATGTCTACTATATCAATATAATTGGCCATCTAGGCAAGCATATGATACCAATAACTTATATTATTGATGATAATAGTTGTAACAATTTAATATGATGGTGATCACAGGGTAGCTAATAAAGAATAAACTTCATTTACACAAGAATAAAGTTCCTGAACTGTATCACTGTTCACTAAGATCATTGGAGATCACTGGACTACTGGAGTGTCTTAGAATTCTTAGGCTTGTCACTGGTTTGTATGAAAAGGGGCCATTTCTTGGTGTAATGGTAAAATCTTGGGCTTCATGATAATGTGGATTCAAGTCTTTAAGCAGCCACTTTATGCCTAAAAATGCCAAAGGTTAGGTCTGTTTCCAGTCCACACCTCCCAAGACCCCAGATTGCTGGGACCAACATTGGGATGGTTTTTTTTTTTTTTTTTTTTTAATTGCTGGTTTGTATGAAATAGTAAAAAAGATAACAATGTTATGACTATACATAACCATTCTAAAATATCTGAACAACAAAATTTGCTTGTTTTTTCTTTTAGATTTGAAAATAATATATTAATAAGAAAGGGGAACAAAGCTTACAGTATAAAATTGACATTTCATGAGCAAAACCTGCATTCTCATTACGGATTAATTGGTTATTTGAAAATAACAAAAAAATCTGATTCTGTATCTAGACCTTTGTCCTGCAAAGAGAGAAGGTGACCAGATCGTCCGAGAGAAAAAACAACCCCCAAAATGATCGGACTCCTCAATCACCCCCCAACAACCAACCCAGAAAAAAAATTAAGCCAACCAATCACACCCAACAACCTTAAAAACAACCCTAAAACAAAAAAACAACACAAGACCCCTCTAACAAATGAAATATCAGAGTTCAGAAGCAGTATTTAGGTTTCAAGTTAAGGGTTGTCTTGGTTTGACAGCAAATGGATTAGCACATTTCTCCTCCACTGGTCATGTTGAGTTGTTGAGGTCTAAAATTAGGATCTAGTTCCTTTTTTTTTTTTTTTTACAATGGTAGTTTTATAAGTGGCTTTAGGTGGTTAAGCATTGCAGTCTATGGTATATTACTGAACCATGGAATGTTTTTCAGGTCCCCCAGGCTATATCTTCCCAAGTTCTATGGTGGGGAATTTACTGAATTGCACTCATTGGTGAGGTTTATACCTTATTTATTTATATCAAGGGAAAAATATTTTTTTATTCATTTTGGGTTTCTAGTTCAGTCTACTCCTAGAGTGTAAGTGTTACATCCATAATCCCTGTTTCCTTAAATTGAAATTCCAGTAATCCTTCAATTGCTAATCTACAGAAAGCAATAGTCCAATAGAAAATGAAGGGGAAGCACAAGAGTATGCATAGTTTTCAAGGCGCCAAGGCGAGGCTAGGCGACAGGGGGCGCCTAGTTGCCTAGGCGATGGATTTTTTTATGTAGAAAGCATAGATCCTAGGGTAGTTCCCTAGGTACCATAACCATATTTCCTTAATAATTATTTATAATTTTCATAAGAAAAGTATAGAGTTCATGTTAAAGTATAGAAAATCAACATATTAATGAGAAGAAGAAGAAAAAGAAGGAAAGAACATTCAAAAAATACAAGGTCTGAACCCTTATTTTTGTTATAGGAAAAGAAGAAAAAAAGTAGTAGTAGAAAATGTGTTGATTAGACAAAATTTTAAGTTCTTCCTTACTTATTGGTTCAGGTTTTAAAGTCTTTGAGGGTTCAATACAGCATTTAGCAATGTTTGTATTGATTAAACCCTAACAAATAAGAAAATAATAAAAAGAAATTAGTATATAAACACACAAAATGAATATTTTAGTTTAATAGTGCCTATTTTATAATTATAATGTCAAAAAATAAAGAATAAAAAAGTATTTTATAATACATAGCACAAAACTGCTTGGCGATTAGGTGAGGCGAGCCTTGTCGCCTAGGCGTCGCCTTGACAACTATGAGAGTATGCAATATAAAAAGGCCATTACCCAATGTTGGTCACGTCTATCTGTGGTCTTGGGAGGGGTGGATTGGCTATGAATCTATGTTTTGAATTACACATGCAAACTGCCTTGATTATGAAGACAATCATGGTCAATGAGGTGAATTGATTGAAAAGTTGCCATCTGTTGCCATGTGCAGTTGGTATTGCATGTCATGGTTATTGGTCACTGGCCATTGACAGATCTAAACACAATAATTTATCCACTTGCTACCTTAATGAGGTTAGTGAGATATTGCCCATCAGATGGTTTCACTAGGTCTGGTTTAGAAAGGGTATTTTGTAGGTAACAGATCCTTACAAGAGTAGTATTTTTTTTTTTTAATGGAAGCCTGTCTGCTGAAAATACTGTGCACCTATGAACATCCTTTCTTTACTTTTCTTGTCATGTATTCTTGATTCAATCATTGATTACCTGCTCTCTCTCTCTCTTTCTCTCTCTCTCTCAAAAAGTAAAAAAAGATAGTTATGCAATAGTATTAGAGCATTAGATTATCTTTAAATGGTTAAAATGGGAAATTTCCACTGTTTTAGGAATAGTCAGGAAAGAGAGTGAGACATTATAAGTTCCTGCCTAAAGCAAGTAAAACTTTTCTTGTTTTTGATTAAGCTGTCTTCTTTCCTTATAGAGTTTATACCTCTGATTCAGTACATCAAGGATCCTATATTCCTATTGCCCTTACCTGACCAGTGGAAGCTGTTGTGGAGGATATTTTCTTTCTAATTACTTCTTTTCTTTATTGTCAAATTTGGCAGTCAGTTAAGCTTGTTCATACTTCAGAAGTGGGTTTAACTGGAAATCTGGAAACTAATCATGCTTCATTTGTGGCAGTGGTATGCCTGAATGTAAGCTTGGCCTAAATGACAGAGTGCTACTGGAGGCTCAAGGTAGATCAACAAAAGGGAAAGCAATTGATCTGGATGATATCAAATTTCACCAGTATGTAGCTGAATTCTTCAGTATTTGTCTTCTGTACTTGTTCCGAAGTAATGATGCAAATTCTACTTAAGTCCAATTCTGGATTTTGACATTGTCATTTGTCAATACCACTATTTATTCCAATAGCTCCTTTTTTGGTCTAGGTGTGTACGTCTGGCTCGATTTGAAAATGACAGGACAATATCCTTTATACCCCCTGATGGGTCTTTTGATCTGATGACATACAGACTCAGCACTCAGGTTGATTTAATGCTTTATATATCATTTATGGTTTAGTACTGGTTATGGCCATATTTTTTTTTTTTTTTTCAGGTCATGTTGTTCCTCCAGGCTCATTTCTTTTTCTTTCAGGTAAAGCCTCTGATCTGGGTGGAGGCTCAGGTGGAGAGGCATTCAAGAAGTCGTGTTGAGCTGATGGTAAAAGCACGGAGCCAGTTCAAGGAGCGTAGGTATATATTTATTGCCTTTTATTTTCTATATCTGTTGAACTGATCTATTACAAGTTGAAGGGGATAGAAGACCTAGGGGCAGTCCAAAAAGGACATAGGTTGAAGTGGTAAAAAACGATTTGATAGCTTGTAATTTAACAATGTATATGGCACTGAACAGAATGGAAAGGTGAAAAAGGATTCATGTAGCCAACTCCATATAGTTAGAACAATGCTTAGATAATGATGATGATGATGATGGTGATATTGTATCCACTAGTTTTATTGCTCCTAAGAATCAATTTAGAAGACTGGGAAGGGTAACTTTTAGAATGTTTTGATTTAACAAGATGTTGGTTTTACAGCACTGCAACAAATGTTGAAATTGAGTTGCCTGTGCCATCTGATGCTACCAATCCCAATGTGCGAACTTCCATGGGATCTGCTTCATATGCACCTGAAAATGATGCATTGATATGGAAAATAAAATCCTTTCCTGGGGGCAAGGTAAGAGCTAGCTTTAAGCTCCTTTTCCACCATCCAATAGATGCCCAGAAATTCTTCCTATTTTGTTGTCAAATGACCATAAATTTTGAATGAGCTTGTAATTTAATAATGCACATACTACTGTGTTTGAACTAAATTTTGTAGGAGTATATGTTGAGGGCGGAATTTGGTCTTCCCAGTATAACTTCTGAAGATGCAGCTCCTGAGAGAAAAGCTCCTATTCGTGTGAAATTTGAGATACCGTATTTTACTGTCTCTGGAATACAGGTACCCTTCTAACTGGAGTATTTTCTCTCTTGAAATGTGTTAGAAAATATCAACCTATTCAGGGACCTCACCTAACAGCTTAAGCTTTTAGGTTGAATGGTTCTTTGAGATGGTATCAGAGCTATTTTCACCAAGTGGTTTAGTGTTCGATCCTCATTACCCCCACTATAATTAATTAAGTTTCAGCACAAGGTATGGGTGGGCCTCTGCTTATTCGCACTTCAAGCCCAATGGGCTTTCGTGTGAGGGGGCGTTTTAGAAAATATCAACCTATTCAAGGACCTCACCTAACAGCTTAAGCTTTTAGGTTGATTTTCTTTGAGAAAATGGAATGTTGCATAATTGCTGTTTTGTGGATTTCCAGTGTTTCACATTCAAGTTAGTTAAAATATTTTGTTGTATTTATTTTAAAGACATGGAGATAAAGGTTTTCTCAGATAGTCCATCTTAGGATAACAGTACAATCAACCATGTCATCTTTATTCCCACCCTACCCTACCCCTTGTGACAGACTCCCTTCTAAATAACAACCATGGATAATTCTCATTAAAAAAAAACAACCATGGGTTTTCTTCATTTTTTTGAATAATAACAAGATAAATCTCTATTTAAGCCATTTGGCATAGATGTTTGGGATGAAATTCCCTTATAAGTTGCCAGGTGCCAACCAGCTGGTTGGTAAGGTCTCCTGCTGGTTGTAGTGGAGACTTGGGATCGAATCCCACCTGCATCTGGGTTGGGGGATGGATTGTCTGAGACGCTTGTATGTTGGGTGGCATTTGAAAATTTTCAGGAAAAAAATCTCTTGTTTTCCACTTCCTAGGAACAGAAAAAACTGTGGAATTTTTTTTTTAAAACCCCACCTTGGTTGATGTCATTCCACTAGTTTGCAATTGCAAATTGTTTCTTGGGTATGTATACTTCTGTTTTCATGTGGGTAAGTTTTTTTTTTAATGAATTTTTCATGTGGGTAAGTTGATGATGTAAGTAGGTGCATCTTACTTATTATTCTTTGTCTTACTTCAGATTGAGATAGGATTAGCTGAACACATTAGCTAGCTATTCAGCGGTCTGTGGAACCAGTAATAACACTCCACACCAGTCACAAAATACGTGGGGCCCACAATCATTCAACCTCTCAGTGTGGGCCCCATGTATTTTATCACTGGTGTGGAGTGCTATCATTGGTTCTACAGCCTGCTACACAAATAAAGTGTTACAGCGAATCCAAATTCCTTGAAGATTAGATAGATGAAAATGGATGACTTACCCTTTAGCTGCTTTGTTTCTTAATTGGGTCCTTGAGTAGTCCACCAACGTTTTGGATTTACACCATAGACTTGTAATGGCCTGTTTGCGATACAACATTGCTGCCAGTTCAGAGCATCTAATAAGCAGGTTATCTCTCCTTAAAATGCTAATGGTTTGAGTGGCCAGTAATTAAAGGTCCAAGCTAATTAAAGCATTCATTTTGTTTGACTCCATGTTAGACCTGTGCTAATCTTCATCTGTGTTCTTTGAGATATAATATTCCTAAGCTGCATTGAAACATTTATTTTGCTTTTGGTCTCATCAAGTCGATATGAATCTATGTATTTATTCTTTAAAAATGGAATATTCAAGTTGTTTTCTCATCCTCTTGTGATAATCAAGATAAACTGCTTTCACCAAAAAAGTTGGGATTTTGTAGGTACGTTACCTTAAGATCATTGAGAAAAGTGGATACCAGGCCCTTCCATGGGTCAGATACATCACAATGGCCGGTGAATATGAACTGAGACTTATTTAAAAGCCACTCGAACCGGCACTGCTAACGACCACGTGATATATTTTACGGGCTCTAATATTCTAGAACTCAAAGCTACTATAAAGGAGCCTAGTGTGAAATAGTTGTTCCTTCCAAAACCGTGGTAAGTTTTAGCTTTTGTAGTCTTTTATCTCTTCCCCCTTCATCTCTGTTTTTGTTCTACAGTCGTTTGCAAGGGTCCATGGTCACCCAAAAATGTTTGTCTATTCATTTTTTTGTGAGAATTAAGAATCATTTATTGGGCATTGGATGGTAGCGGCTGGTCCATGATTATGATATTGAATGTAGGTGGCCTCTCCACAACATGCATTAGAAACTAGAAAGTTCCTTTATTATTCATGTTCTTCCCTATTGCTTAAAGTATGGAATTTGTGTCAAAATTCGATAAAACTATATGAGATGTTCAAGTTTAGTTCTTTTCTCTATAATATGAACTGCATTAAATTTTATCCTTTAGTGCTAGGCTGATACGGGGTTTAACAATGGCTGCAGGGCCTAACTTTTCCTGATTTTTAAAGGAAGAGAGAGAATAGATTAGAAGGAATTTAAGTTTGATACATCTAAAGTATCTAGGTTGAAGCATTTACAAATCAGAGTTAAATTAGCATGTAGACCATTTGATCCTTGGCAGTTGGCACATGCAATGTTGCCATAAGAATGCACTCTGGACGGAATTTTGAATATTCTATAATAATCAAGGCATATTGAAATGCTTCAACCAAGCAAATAGTATTTGTACAAGTACGATTTTGGTATTTTGAAATGCTTCAACCTGGCAATGGTTAGGAATGGCAACGGGGTGGGGTGGGAATGGGAAGCTATTCACCATCCCCATCCCCATGAAAATCCTATCCTCTTCCCCGCCTCCGTCCGAACCCCATTAGCGGGGACAAGGTTATCTCCATCCCTTTTCCCATGGGGATTCCCACTTTCCATGATTTTTTATGATATCAATTATTTTGTTTTTATTTTTTATTTCATTTAAAAAATTAAAAATAAAATAGTTAAAATTTATAATCCTATCAAATAAGATTCAAATATATTTGATAATATTCAATTATATTCTTAAAATTATTAATATACATGTGTATATGCATATATGCATATATACATATGTGTGAATTGGGGGCCCTGCATAAGGCTGCAATTTGGGCCGGGTTAGCCTGAACTCAACCCAAAAAAGTCAGGTTGGGTTGGGTCGGGTTGATGCTCGGGTTAGGGTTGAAATCTATGAACCTGACTTTATTTTGGGTTGGGTTAGGGTTGACCCCTTGAGTACCATATATATATATATGTGGTAGTTGTATAGCCACTACCACATATTGCCATTTATTTCATTTAAGATAATCACTTCATTTAATCCTAATTGGAAATACTAATACCTTGATAACATATTTTATGTTTTTTGAATATTTTATTCTTTATCTCTTCTTTGTTGTTTGCCACCCATATATAGCTTGTTGCCCATAAAAGATCTATTATAAGTCATAATAAACTAGTCATTTCAAACATTTTTTTTTCTAACTTTTGTACTTAAAGAACCCAATAAAAACATCAAGATTTTAAGGGATGGGAAGAAGGTTGGGTTGGGCCCAACCTGAAGTTGACTTTGAGTTGGATTGGGTTGGGTTAGGGTTAAAGGAATTTTGTTAGGGTTAGGATTGGGTAGGTCGGGTTGAAAGTCGGGTTGGGTTAGGGTTAGAGTTGGGGGTTTAGAACTTAGGGTTGGGCTAGGGTTGACCTCAACCCGATCTAACCCGACCCGACTTACAGCCCTAGCACTGCAGGGTGGGGAGTACTTTCCTGTCCCTGCCAATGGGAATGAAAATTTTCTTATCCCCATTCTTGCAAGGGATCAGGGAAATGGGAAAGTTGCCATTCTTAGCATTGGTTCTTTATGTAACATCTGTCCTGATGTCAAACCATTTTCTCAGTACTGAATAAACTTTGTACTCTTCAAAGGCATGTAATGCTAAACAATGGTGTGGTGTACTATCGACCACTTCTTACCTTCCCTTCTAATATGAATACCCCACTTTATTAAGAACAAATATTAAAATATTGATACTGTGTATTGATATAGTTGATACTTTGTTTTTTTTTTTATTTTTTATTTTATAATAATGAGATAGTTCTAGAGAGTAGGCTTGAAACCCTTTAAAAGTTTTCAAAATATTTGTATATCAACGTATCCAAATGTATCTAGATAAACTGGTATCAATAGGAGGGGTGTTGTATTATATGGAAACTTTAATCCCTGATTAAGAGTTGAAAATCTACCCTATGGTAACTGGACCAAGACTGCGAAATAAATTGTCACAGAGCTTTGATGAGGGGCCGGCTATCTCTAGGCTGCTGATACTCGTGAGCAGTGATAAAAGTAAAAAAAAATATAAAGGTCGTCAAGTATGGTCATTGCGACCTAATTAAACCAGACAGAAAAAAAAACTACTGCAAATTATCGTGGCGACCATTCACTAGTTATGAAAGAGTTTCAAGTATCCAATTATTCACTTTGGGCTTTCTTTCCGGGAAGCTGGCGGCTGGCAAGAAAGAGAACAAGGACGTTTCCAAGTAAATACGAGAACACAAAACGGTCACAACTTATTACAATTCACAAACTTACAACTTGAAAAAAAAAAAAAAAACACATAACAGTCGCATCTTACAAACACATAATGGCCACAACTTACAAACACATGACAGTCCCAACTTACAATTCACAAACACATCGATTGAAAGGTCCGAAACAACAGAAAAGGAAAGCAAGTCAGATAAGAGCTAATCCTACAGACAACCTACGAAGCTCTTAAACTCGGCCCATTCTCCTGTTGCTTTGCTGAAATTTTGGATAACCTCTCCAATAAGATTTCAAAATTCTCCTCCCGATCCAACATGCTAATCCTGACGTATGTTTTGTTCACTCCGAAGTGCTTCCCGCTTCTCGTTAGGATCTTATGGGCCCTTAGAAAACTCTCGCTGTCCTTTATCTCCTCCTTAAACTTCAGCCAAGCAAAAGCTGTAGTAGAAAAAGCTCAAATCATGATACGTTATTAACAAAATCTTCTCTCCACCTCCTCCACCATTTTATTAGTACAAGTAATCAAGCAGGTGATGATGAAACTAAAAAGTAGAGAGAAAGATTTCGTTACCGGGATGTGCTTCCGTGAATTCTCCGGCAAAGTTGCAGAACTCCTTGGGGTACTCCGGCAAAGTAAAAAGGTCATTTCCTCTAATAACGTTTCTCAGACACTCCCATCTATTGATCATGAGGCGTCTGAAATTGTCAAAGAAGTTCACTGAGCCTTGGGACCCCAATTGTTTGCAACTATCAGACACGGCTCTCAGAAGCTTTGCCGCCCGAACCTGTGAGTCCTTGGACACACCTATTGTGTTGAGCTCAATGAACTTGGTCATCTTCTTAGCTACCTCCTTGTCCTTGACAAGTGCCCACCTGAAAAACAAGAAGATCAAACCAAACAGTTGGTTAAATTTACTTTTAAGGCACTAACTCAGTTACCCCACACCTACAGCTACAATTTATATACAAATTAAGACCAGGGAATGATGTGGAGCTCACCCAATGCGTGATCCAGCATGTCCAGTGCTTTTGGAGACGGTGAATAGCATGAGATCGTGATCTGCCTGAATTGTAATTGGTGTGTATTGTGGCCAGTAGTAAGCTAGGTCATAGACCACCTTTCCTCCCCTCCGGTTAATCACAGTTTTCCTGGTGAACCCATCGGGGTTATTTGGGGAGGTAACGAGTTCTATGTAAGGTTTATCTCCGTCGAAGCCATGTGCGTCACCGGCCCATCTGTAGAGTCTGGACCTCAAGAATTCTGTCAATGTCGGATACGACTGCAAGTGACGAACAATTCAAGACAACAGGACGGATGGAGTTAGCAGCGGAAATCAATAACAATAAGCAACATTGTTTTTTTCTCCCTTTTGCTTTTTTTCCTGATCCATCCGACATTATTAATAAATTCACCTTATAAATACATGACCATTAATGATGTTATTTTGATTTCTACTAATAATAATCTACAACATAATCACGTTACCCTGTAATAACAATTATACTTCGTCGTATTAATCCATCATTAATTAAGGGCTCGAAGGACCATACTAGTCTCAAATGTCAGAACCCAACCCAATCTCACTGGGTTAGGTTTTAGGTTGGGAATTCCACGATTCAAAATTTCAAATTGGATCAGGGTTGACCTCATCCCAACCTAAATTGGCCGCCCGCAGAGTACACCTCTGTGAACAACCGTCAACAAATCTACGTCTTTCTTTTATTGATTCACATTCTCGTGGCTTGACTGGCTTCTTTAAAGATTTCCAGGTACTATAACTCTATACAAATTTCAACGGTTAAGCTCTATATTACTTGTTTGTATAATAAAATTCTCGTCACGTAAAAACATCATTAATGTTTTTAGACTGAACAGTAAAAAAATCTCGTTATAAAGTGATGAATGATGACTTGACTGACCTAAGCACAGTCTGACTATCAAACAAACCCTAATCACGGTCTGTCTGTTAACGTTGCAGCTCCATTTCAGGAAGACAGGAACATCTCGGGTACCAATGTACTGTTCCCACTGTGTGGATGCAAGTTGTTGTGTGAGGTGGGTGTGAAAAAGTATTATTTGAGTAGGAAGTCTGGATAATCAGATTCATCGGACTCTCTTCACCGAGTCCGGATCACCTGCCAATTAAATACGTTCCTGACATCCTATTAACATCATCTAATACCTCACATTTTATATATGGTAGGTCCTATTTTTATGATGGGCTTTGATGGTGACTTCCGTCGTCCGAATTGTAGTCTATAGAAACGTCCTCAATAACGGATTGGGCCCAAATCCCCTGAAAGGGGGCACCAGAGAGAATGAGTGAGTTGAATTGTTTGAAAATGCAGTCCCAATTGAACATAAATTCTGTCCGCATAGTGAGATGTGTGGTAACAGAACAAATTGATATAATGTTGAAATATGTTTTATTGGCAGAAGACCCTAACTTTCTTTTCACAATAGTTGGGATCTAGTCCCAACATCCATAATAGCTGAAAATCAGGAGATCTTCCATAAAGGGGCTGTGACCTGCTACTAATAGAATGCTTTCAACACTGTTCCAACAGACATTGGGAACACCTCCCTTCTCAATTCTCATTCAGGGGGAGATGTTTCTAATGTGAAACTGCAATGGCTGGTTGGGACCTTGTATTGGTAATCGATCCAAAATTGTCATAAAAGACAAAGAATGTCTCCCATGAATCTAGATCTTCTTCTAACATCATCTAATACCACACATCTCATGCATGGCGGATCCCAGTCTGATGGTGAGATGTGCGATGTAAGGTGATATTGGAAGGGTGTTGGGAATTGTTTTGTTGGCAGTAGATCCCAAGGCCCCAACTAGTTTCCAATGGCGATCCGCTATTGTAACTAGATCCGAACTCTTGCATGCTTTTGATTGTTTTTTGTTGGGATCAGATCTAATTTTATGGTCCCAAGGTCCCATAAGCCATTGTAACCGTACATAGGGAACATCGTGGCGAGATGTTCTGGATGTACGGCTGGCAACAGATCCGGACTCTGAAGATGATCATACACAACCATTCTACGTTTCATCCTTTCTCCCCGAAATGGAAAAGGCGAGGAGGGGAGTGAGTTATCATGCGGCCCTAACCACGGAATCATCGTCAGCTTAAATTAAGATGATTAAGATTCAACTGTTTCGGAAACCGTGTATCATTAATCAATAATCACTGCGAGTGCAAGGAGAACTCACGGAGTAGTAAGGAGCGGCGGAAACGACGCTCATAGGCTCATCTGCATCCGGAGAAGATAGAGCGTAGAGCGCAGCCTGAAAGAGCTGCGTCGAACCGGTGCCCACCACAATGTGACGATCTTCGGTAACAGCATTCCCCACCAACCGATGCAGTCGCCTGACCTCTTCCGCCAACTCTGGCTCCAGAAACCAACACAGACTTGTGATATCGGAGAAGTAGCTCAACGATTGCCAACCCGTGATCACCACCGCACAGTTGTCTCCCATCCTTCGCCAGTATGACTCGAACATCTTCGGATCGCCACTGTTGTTAACAGTAATTAATTTAACCAGTTAAATAACAATCACATTATCATACAGAGATATCAAACCCCAACTTCTACTTAAAAAATGGAAGCAAATTAAAACGCCTTTTTCCTACAAACAAGTTACGAACTTACTGGTCAAGGTTGATGACAGAGTCGGAGGGGAGCTTCTTGGTTACGCCGTTCTCCTTCGCTTCGATACAAGAATGAGAAGAGGAAGAAGAGTGTCCGTTAATTGCTGCCTGTTTTGTACCGCACATTTTCTTTTGTTTCTTCTCTGCAAACGAAGATTAACTATGCCTCTCAAGTTCTGATACAGGGAATTGAAGGATCTTCACGTTTCACAGTGACCCAACCATCAACCATGGACGGTATATATAATATATCCTGATCTGCTGCATTTTTTCGGGTTTATAAACATGCCTACCTGAAATAGACTCTCCAAATTAAATCGTGACTCACGCGATACATGCATGCACGAAGAAACGTTGAATTTGGGATTCTTTAATGGATTGGCGCTACAGAAAGTTAGAGAGGTAAAAGTAGAACGGATAAGAGAAAAATAAATTAGATTCAGATTCAGATTCCACTCTCATATATTACAACGATTTAATTAATTATCTTTATGAGAAATGCGAATGCCAATAAACAACGACTTTAATGCAGTTCTTAAGAAATACTACGCCCTAAGGAACAATGCGGGGATTCATCATTCATGGCAAAGCATCCAAGAATCATTTGAACTCGTAATAACTTCCTTCTTCACTAATTTTTGTAGGTTTACTTGTCGGGGAAAATTAATATGGTAAGAAATAAGGTTTATTTATTTATTTTATAGAAAAATGTGAGCCATACAAACATGGGTAACAAATAAAATTAAAATCACATATCCTAAATTCATTATTATGATTATTTCAACTCTACTTGTATGTACATAGTATATATTGTTTCCAAATTAAATATAAGGATTCAAATTTCAACCTAAATTCATTTCCCTCTTTGTTTGGAGAATCAAGAAACATATCACAAAAACCGAGTAAGAATGCATTAATTTCCTTATCTCTATATCCTTTTTGCACAAATAATCTTGTTAGAATGACGATACTGTAACTATCCAAAAAAACAAAAGAATGCCGTTACAGGGTTAAATATATTTTGATTTTATACAAAACTAAAAATAAAAAAAGAACAAAATTACTTTTTTTTTTTTTTATCTTTAATGGAGCTCTCTTCTCAACAACATTGATTACAATCAACAGATGCCATAGATTTTTTTATTCAGAAAATTAATTTATTTCATATGTTTTAATTATAAATGAAAATATACTCCCCCCCCCCCCTTTTCACATTGTTCCTTGTGTGTTAGAAAAAGTTATGAAGTTTTGAATTATTCCTTAATGGCTGAAGTTAAAGCTGAATTGATTATCATAATTTTTGAATATTTTATCATTTAATTATAACTATTACAAAACAAAAAGTCATTCAGTTCAGCCAATTCAGCTATTATCCAACCATTCGTGAGTCTTACCTTTTCTATGAAATGATTCTAACCTCCTCTATTGAATTCACATGGGCGACCCACAGAGCACACTCACTTGTAATCCACAGCACAACCCAAGGTGTTCCCAATACACACTGAGATGTGCATGGCACCTGTGGGGCGCCAATCTGAACTCTCCTCTACTGGCAGATAACTCTATCCTTATCTCATACCTAATTCCTAGTATTTCTACATCAGCCTAGCTAGAGATCACAACACTATTCTCTTACCTATCTGTATCTGTATGTCTTATTTTTGGAGACTATTCAACCAATCAAGGTTGAAAATATCGATACACATAATAAGAAAAAAATTGCGTATATCGAGTATCAGTGACCTAATATAGCAATAGGATATACACAATATAATGCAATAAGTACGGATGCTTAAACCTTCCATCCAATGTACTAAATATATCCCGTTTCTTAGGTTCCACCAAGGCCAACTGAAGGAAAAACCCAAGAGAAATCAAAGCAAAACTTATCTCAATGGCTGCTTGTGTTCATAAAACCATAAAAAAAAAAAATCAGAGATTCAGATAATACAGGTGAACAATGGCATTTGTCAATATTTATTTAAGGGAGATTATCAATGGTCCCAAAAAGCTAATGGATGCAACTTGAGTGGGTTTAACGCCCCAACCCAACATCAACTTTATCCAAGCTTGACTTCAAATTTTTGAATTTCGAGTCAAATTTTGGGGCCGGGCTACGATTAAGACAACAGGTTGTCCAAGCCCAGCCCACTGTAGGTTTAAGTTCAATAAAGAAGTGCTGAAGTGCATTTTACACAACAATAATGTCAAAATAGCTTAGGTTTAGGCCGAGTTGGACTTAAGCCTACAAGCTTAGATTAGGCCTTACCTTGGGCAGGTCAAAATGATAAGATATCTAAAAAGATGATAAAATCGATGTCATAGAATTAATAACCATATTTATCTGATCAAAATTCTTCTTGTATTATACCTTTCTAACATCATACAAATTATCTATAAAGCAATCCATTTTATTTCCTTGTTCCGATATTTCCATAGTATCACTCTGCCAATTTCACAAGGTTAATCAATGTGGAGCATGTGAGCATGACACATGTCAAAAGGATGAACAACGAACCCAAATTTCCTACTCACTTTTCTTACGGCCATACATTATTAGCGTGAGCTGTCAAAGTAGGAGGATATTTCTTAATTCAAGGGACAATTCCTATCCGGAGTGTTTGTATTGGACAAGGAAAGATGGAAGAAGGCCTGTATCTATATATATTCATTCCCTGTAAAGGAAAAAGTGACGGGAACAAAAGAATAATATCTTTCATTCTAAACGAATTGTCATGGTATCAGAGCAACGATCCTACAGGGAGCGCATTCGAGCGGTGATCCTACAGTGATTGGCCACTCGTGCTGAGCCCAGAACGGTCAGCGAGCCCAACCTTACCTCCTCCTCTGTTAGTGGTAACAGCGTCGATCTTGGCGGCAATCTCCTTGGTCGCGTGCTTCTTAGGCTTCATCCTTCCAGTCATGGTTGGTTCTCTCTCCGCCTGATGATCAACGACAAATCACCCGAAAACCAGGAGAGATAAATAGAAGTTTGGAGCAGCGATAAAGTCATCGGAAGTCGGATGCAGCCGGATAGGCGATCACCTCTTCCTCAGCCCTGCGGACGCAGCCGAATCGTGTCGTCTATCTCCGACGTTGGAAGTCGAACACAACCGGATAGGCGATCACATCTTCCTTCGCCCTGCGGATGCAGCCGGATAGGCGATCACCAAAGGACCTCTACACGTTCAATCTGCTGGGAAAATTTATCGGTTCTGTGGAGCATCTATAGAGATCAGCATCAAGATCACGTTCTTGAGGTAATTCATCACCGTACTAGAATATTACTATTTTTTAGAGCTTTGGTTTTTTATCTCGGAGATCGGCGAAGTGCAAACGGTTTTTTCGACCAACAAGAGGAACTCAGATTCCTTCGTCGAGATTGCAAACTCGGTGTTTGATTTCCGAGATTTCTCACCTCTTCCTCCGCCCTGTGGCACTAAGCTCTTCTGCTCCGAGACGCCATTAGCAGGGACACCCTTCGGGAGATACAACCATGTCCGATTCAGAAACCTCAGATCCGGTTGGGGAACAACGATCCGACCCTACCCTCACTGAATTGACCACTAGAATGGCTGAAATCCTGCACAGACCAACCTCGACTACAGAGACTCCTGTCGCACAGATTGGCATCAAGTTGGACGGCACCAACTATGCTCTTTGGTCCCAAGTTGTTGAGATGTATATCTCCGGCAAAGACAAATTGGGATATATTAATGGCGAGCTTCCCCAGCCTCCTCAGTCTGACCCAACCTTTCGAAAGTGGTGCACGAACAACGCTATTGTCAAGGGCTGGTTAATTAACTCCATGGACGTATCATTGATCGGCAACTTTATTCGATTCCCTACGGCAAAGATGGTGTGGGATTCTGTTGCTACTACCTACTTTGATGGCAGTGACACCTCACAAGTATATGATCTCTGACGCCGTGTGACCCACTTGCGCCAGTCTGGAGGATCTCTTGAAAAATATTATAATGATCTCCAAGGTTTGTGGTGTGAAATTGATTTTCGCCATCCAAATCCAATGGAGTGTGTTGCAGATATTCAACGATATAGTAATCTTCTTCAAGAAGAGAGAGTGTATATTTTCTTAGATGGCCTTGATGACAAACTTGACAAGATTCGAGCAGATGTACTCCAAATGCACTCGTTTCCCACTATTGAGCAGGCATACACACATGTTCGTAGGGAAGCTATCCGGCAAAAGGTCATAATCACCGGTAACAATATTGAAACTCCAAGAGCTGTTTTGGCCTCCAAAAGTGTTAAAACGGGACAACCTACTTCATCCTCAACAGGCTCTCTTTCTTTGAGCAACGGAAAAGCTGGTATGTCCTCTAAATCTCGAACATCTTCTGATAAAACTAAGTGTTCTCATTGTGGTAACTCGAAGCATACCTGGGAGAATTGCTTCAAACTACATGGCTACCCCGACTGGTGGCATGAACTCCAAGCCCGGAAACGTCAAGACAAGGCTGAAACTGGTGGTAAGGCTGCGATGGTTACAACAGAACCCCAACTGTCATTCACACCGCCTGTTGAACTACCACAAGGAGACGTACACCTCTCAGATTCAGGTAACAATCTTCCCCACAACACTGCTGATTGCAATGCATGGATACTTGACTCGGGGGCTACCGACCACATGACCTATGATGCCACTGATTTTTAAAAAACTTCACCACCAAGACGGACTACAATTGCTAATGCCAATGGGGCTATATCTCCAGTCACAAGAGCAGGCACTGTGACCTTGTCACCTACAATATCCTTAAAGAAACACTTTGCTTGTTCCCTTTCTCTCCCATAAATTACTATCTGTTAGCCAAATTTGCACTGATCTAAATTGTGTTGTGCTCATCTATCCTATTTTTTGTCTTCTTTAGAATATTCTCACCAAGGAGATAATTGGGCGTGGTACTAGGAGGGGGGGGGGAGCTCTACTACATGGATGATCTTAGTATGGGTCGAGCACATCATGCACACCATCAAAGTAATACCAAAGAATAACAGATTTGGATCTGGCACGCCCGGTAGAACCCGAACCCACAATCGCCTGATTACTTCTGCTGGTTACACTTTACCTTTCAGGCATAATTATGGCAAACCGCCAAATAGATATTCTCCAGAGATTGAGGACCGGAGGTTAAAGTATCAAATTACCAATTATGTATCAACAAAGAGACTCTCCAAACCTCTCAAAACATTTGTGCAAGAATTGTCCTCACATCATATTCCCACCAGTGTTCAAGAAGCTCTGACAAACTCGAAATGGACACAGGCCATACAGGAAGAAATGGAGGCACTATTGAAGAACAAAACCTGGACTCATGTTACCTTGCCCGAAGGGAAGAAACCTGTAGGGTGTATGTGGGTATTTTCCATTAAATACAAAGCAGATGGGTCGACCGAGAGATACAAAGCGAGGCTGGTCACGAAAGGTTATACTCAGATACATGGCATAGATTATCAAGAGACCTTCTCACCAGTGGCAAAATTGAATACGATTAGAGTTTTATTATCTCTTGCAGCAAACCTTGATTGGCCGCTACACCAGTTCGACGTAAAGAACGCTTTCCTCCATGGTGACCTTGAAGAGGAGGTGTACATGAACATCCCACCTGGTTATACAGCAAATTCCAAGACCAAAGTTGTGTGTAAACTACAACGAGCACTATATGGATTGAAACAATCACCGCGGGCATGGTTTGGGCGGTTTAGTCTTGCGATGAAGAAATATGGCTTTCAACAAAGCAATTCGGACCATACACTATTTCTAAAACCCCAACGAGGGAAGGTAACAGACTTAATAATATATGTAGATGACATGATTATCACCGAAAATGATTCAGGAGAAATAACAACTCTTCAAAAGCAATTGGCGACTGAGTTTGAAATGAAGAACTTGGGAGGGCTCAAATATTTCCTAGGAATCGAAGTTGCTAGATCAAGGAGAGGTATATTTCTGTCTCAACGAAAATACACTTTAGATTTACTATCTGAAGTAGGCAGTTGGAGTGCAAGTCGACAGACACACCAATTATACATAACCATAAACTTGGAGAATACCCAGACCAAGTACCTACCAGTAAGGAGAGATATCAAAGGCTGGTTGGTAAACTTATTTACCTCTCACATACTCGTCTAGACATCACTTACGCAGTCAGCGTGGTGAGTCAATTCATGCATTGTCTAAGCGAAGATCACATGAATGCTGTAATGCAAATTCTTCGATACTTGGAAGTCCTCACCCGGAAGAGGACTTATATTCTTAAAGAATAATCATCTAAAGATTGAAGGCTATACAGACGCAGATTGGGCTGGAAATATCTCGGACAGAAGATCCACCTTGGGGTACTTTACATTTGTCGGTGGAAATCTTGTCACATGGAAGAGTAAAAAACAGAAAGTGGTGGCCTTATCAAGTGCTGAAGCTGAGTTTCGAGGAATGGCTAAAGGGCTTTGCGAGCTTCTCTGGCTTAGAAGATTAATGACTAAAATCGGTTTCTCCCCAACCTCTGAGATGGACCTATTCTGTGATAACAAGGCTGCCATAGATATCTCTCATAATCCTGTTCAACATGATCGAACAAAGCACGTGGAGGTGGACCAGCATTTCATCAAACAAAATATCGAAGACAAAATCATCCGATTTTTTTTTGTCAAGTCTGAAGACCAGTTGGCGGATATACTTACAAAAGCTGTATCCAGTAAAAACTTCCACAGCTCACTTAGCAAGTTGGGCATCCAAGATTTGTACGCACCAACGTGAGGGGGAGTATTAGCGTGATCTGTCAAATTAGGAGGATATTCCTTAATTCAAGGGACAACTCCTATCCGGAGTCGATGATCACTAATCCTTATCATAGGAATAGTTTATATTGGACAATGAAAGATGGAAGAAGGCCTATATCTATATATATTCATTCCCTGCAAAGGAAAAAGTGACGGGAACAAAAGAATAATATCTTTCGTTCTACACGAATTGTCATACATTTCACAATTCAATATGGTAAGTGTGTAGCTGTAAGCCTGCGATTGACGTCAGGTACAGGAAGAAAAGTACTAGCACAAGCAGTGGCAAGGGCTAATGTGGCTCCAAAGGTCCTCAAGTCTCAATCTGCTTGAGGTGTGAATGAATCCGGATCTGTTGATCATAAAATTACATGCATCTACATCCGTACATTAGGAACATCTCTTTGTACTATTTATTGTCATTCAAGGACAGAAATGTTCCAATGTACAGCTGTAGTGTTACATGAACACACACGATGTGGCCAAAATTTTGTGATCAACAGAGCTTCTCTCGCATAGTCCCATGAACATGCATAGGTTTGGCAGGAAAGCTGATTCATTTGCTTCACAAAAACATGCTCAACTTGAATTATCTTGTTATTGTTCACAATTAAGGTTGTGTTTGGTACCAATGGTACTATTGCCATTTTCTGTAACGTTTTAGGTTGATCAAAACAAATTTTATAGAACTATATTTTTTACTACTAAAATAATCATCAATAAATACAACATTGAATATTTGAATACTATTACTGCTGCTTCATTAAATGTCAAATTTGATATTTTTATTATAAATGCCAATATTTAATCTAATGTCTATATTTTTTAGTAAATTGGTTATTTGATTTAAATTGATAAAACGATTTTTTAAAAAATTATATTTATCAACACAAAAGGCGACAAATAGAAGCGACAATGCTACCAAACACAATCTAGATCATGAGTTCATGACATGCCAGATAAAAGAAGGAAGTAACTAGGGGTGTCCACGGTTTGGTTAACCGAACTATGGCCCCTTTTTGTAAACCGAACCGGTGGTACCGGTTTTTTCATTTTGCCAAACCGAAACTGAACCGGTACCACCAGTTAACCGGTCCGCTGGTTTTGGTTTTTGACTGGTTCAATTCTTCGGTTTTTCGGTTTTTTATATTTATAATATATATTATATAAATATATGTATAATATTATATTATAAATAATAAATGATATATAATATATTTTAAAAATATATAATATATTTATAAATAGATCATTATAAATATATATTTATATAAAATACATAGAAAATATGTGACATATATTAAAGATATATATAAAATATACATATAAATATATATACCGGTCGGTTCGATTAACCGTCGATTTTTTTATAGGTTAACCGAAAATCAAACCAATCCTTCAATTTTTCAAAAATTCCAAACCGACCAATTCAGTTAACTGCATTTTATATAGTTTGCATTTTACGGTTCGATTCGATTTTTCAGTTTTTCATGGACACCCCTAAAAATAACGTGTCATACGGGGAAGCCCTGTTGACACTTGACAGTCCAGTCTGGAATTCAGACAGCCAAAAATTTCCCTAGTAAATCCAAATCAAAAAGTTTCGGTTAATCAAACTATATATAATATTTTTATATAACAGAAAAACCAAATCAGTCAATTGATTAATAGATTTGATCTTGATTCGGTGTTTTTTCAAAAAACGAAGAACGGATTCAGTTTGGTATATGTACCCATTGTTTGGTTAACACTTAACACCCCTATCACTTGGACATTGTTTGTACTTTGTAGAGACAAAACGTGGAGAAAACCAACAATAGACAATTGAACCCTACTGTCTCGGTTGCTTGTACATATGCTGTCCCCAATTAACAAAAATAAGGGTCAATCTTTTAAAGTATTCGTATTGCTCACGAAATTGATAAAATTGTACTCAAACAAAATATCGAATTTATCCCTCACTATTTATCAAATTTTCAAAGTCAAATCCAACTGATGAAAAATTCCTGGTTTCCAAGTTTTTTCAAAGCTTTACTTATTACCAATTGTCACCGGGGCTATTCAACGAGGCCCCGGTTTTCTGTTGGAAGTTACAGCGGTCCCGATATATTCCTTATCCCTTTTTCTAGTTTTCTGTTGGAAGTTGCAGCGGTCCCGGTTTACTTGATACCATCTGCCGTCTCCCTAACCTGACTAACCTCTCCCTCTCCAACAACTCCACTCTCCCCGATGACATCTGCCGCCTGTCAGAAACTGCAGCACCTGGACCTCTCGGAGAACTACCTTGTGGTGTGGGTCCAATCCCGTCCACGCTTGCTAACATTACAACTCTCCGTAGCCTCGTCCTGAGCGGAAACGATTGAGAGCTTTCGACGATTCCAGAGACTTGAGGAGCTGGCTCTCATCGGGAATTTCCTCAATGGCACCATACCTTCAGTTCTTGTAAATATTTCCACTCAGAGTACTTAATCTGGCTTACAACCCGTTTACACCCAGTCAAATTCCGTCGGACATCGGTAACTTGACAAGCCTGGAATTTCTCTGGCTTACTCAGTCTAATCTCGTGAGTCAGATTCCGGACTCCCTCGGTCAGCTTAAACGTCTAATAAACTTGGACTTGGCGGAGAACAATCTCGACGGTCCAATTCCGAAATCGATTACTGAGCTTTCGAGTGTTGAATAAATAGAGCTTTACGACAACTCCTTGTCAGGTTCCCTGCCGAAGGGGATGTCGAAGATGACCGCGTTACTTAGATTCGATGCCGCCATGAACCATTTGGAGGGAACGATTCCGTATGAGCTGTGTAGCTTGCCGCTCGAGTCGCTGAAATTGTACGAGAACCGTTTGGTGGGAACCGTTCCGGCAAGTATTGCTCTGTCACCGAAACTGTATGAGGTCAAACTTTTTAATAACCGGCTTACCGGAGAATTGCCCAAGGATCTCGGAAAGAGTTCCAAGTTGGTATCCTTGGATGCTTCGCAGAATAACTTTTCCGGTGAAATTCCAGCGAACTTGTGTGCCATGGGGGCGGTAGAACAGCTCCTGTTGATTCATAATTCGTTATACGGAAAAATTCCAGAGAGCCTTGGTCAATGCCGAAGCTTGTGTAGAGTTCGTTTGTCGAATAACAAGTTAGCCGGTGAAGTTCCGGCGGCGTTTTGGGGTCTACCTCATGTCTCTTTGCTGAAAATGCCTTTTTCTGGTAGCATGTCTAAGACGATCTCCGGTGCCTCTAATCTTTCACTTCTGCTCATATCAGACAACCAGTTCACTGGAAACATACCGGAAGAGATAGGATCGTTGGGGAATCTTGTTGAGTTTTCTGGTGGATATAATCTACTTTCCGAAAGTCTACCTGCGACGTTGGTGAAGCTGAGTGAGCTGAGCACGCTCGATCTTCACAATAACAAACTATCAGGTGAGCTTCCATCTGGAATCCAGTCAATGAAGAAATAATTTAAGAGATTGACCTTAAAAATAACTATAATTTTTCTTCGTAAATATATAATAAGATGCTTCTTTAAGGAATAGTCCTGCCAGACTTCAACCCTGCAAATACAAATATACCAACTAACAAATAGATATTGTGTTGTTGGGTTTTGTAAGCATTTGTAAAAAGTGAAAGGATGTTGGAAGTTGGAGAAAAGCACCCACAGTTAAATTCCCTCAGCCACTTTGTATTAGGCAAATCGGGCCACACAATGGTGCCTGTAGGTAGCTGTGTCTTTAATTAGGTTGGACTCTATATGACCAATTAATTGGAATTATATTATAAAAGTGGTAGCAAATTAATTAGGTATATTTTCTCGACAGATTACACTATCCTCCCTCGTAAATTGAGGATCTTTTGTCTTTGACACTGATGTCTGACATGAACTCTACGGATGACATACTGAATTCAAATTACTCAAAATTTTATGCATGCAGTTGCAGCGTTCCCGTCCGTCACATATCAGAAATATCGACTTGTACATAAAATATTAAATTTATAGGAATCAGGATGCCCGTTGTTTCAGAATTAATGCATATATAGCTTTTGCTTGCAACACATTCCTCCACTACAACCAACCACCCAACCAAATATATCTGAATAAGTTAGTCCATTCGTCACATGTCAACATGCGATTTCAAGCCCCAATATTGGCTCTTCATTGTTCCAAGTATATATTGATTCTTCCTGATTACTCGTTTGAATTTGAATGTTATATATTTTGAGTTATTCTAAAAATTGATACTCCCAAATGCAGAAGAAAGGTTCAAAAACCTAGATATATACGTCCTACTTCATCATGTTACATCTGTTTTGAAAATCAATACGTACGATACATATCCATACTTTGAAGTTTGGACTCTTGGGAAAATACGCACTAGCTACAATGCCTTGATCTTCGGGCTTCTCGCACCATCTCATCCCAAACACAAACATCACAAAGCTATCACCCAGCTGGTTGGTAAAATTGACTCCGCATTGACTGCTACAATCGTCTCTCATTACTGTCTTGAGACGATCCAACATATAAAGTATAAAAGTATGAAACATAGACATCATTGCCACTTGCTGCAAATGCAAAGCACCAGTGTAGGTTATGTGCATTGAATTTGGTCCACATTCTTGTGAGTTGTGATCAGTTTTGACTGACCAACAGAACACGGATATATATGGTTAGGGGTGTCAATTAGACTGTATTTTGAATACATTATAAATGGACCAGATCCAATTCAATCCAATGAACATTTTGGATCATTTTGGACCTGTTCAATTGAATGTTTAGACCGTTTAATCTGTTGGAATTTGTTTTGGTTTAGATTGGTTTTAATCCAAACTTAGTCCATTGATACGTATATTCTTATCTTATATTATTAATAGATCAGGTATTGGCTTAATCCAATCCAATATAAATGTATTACAGATGGATCAAGTCCAATCCAATCTAATAATTAAATACCAGATTGGTCCAATCCAATATATCTTGTTGATCCGTCCAAATTGATTTTGGACCGGACGGGTTCCAATCCAAAACTGGTCCATTGACGTCCTTATATATGGTTTCGGATTTAAGACAAATAGATGATAGAGTTGTAGTAGATATGAATCTCATGTTCTTTATTCTTGAGTTATTAAGGTGTCGTTTGGATTCGTGATTATTTCAGGGACGAAATCGTTTATGGGATAATCATACATTCGGTTTGATATATGGACTCTCCCCATCCACAATATTTTGTGGATAGGGACAACCACACCACAAAATATCATGTTTGAAACCGATCTATGGTGTGGACAACCCATGAATATAATTCAGTGCAACGCCTGAACCAATTCGTCACTATGACACATTTCATTATTGAAACCGATTATAGTAGGTATCATTCTCTTCCTCTATTTCTTCTCTTCTCTTCTCTTCTCGATCTATTGTTCTCAACCAAGAGAGGTGATTTTTGTTTTTAATATTTGCACCCTCTTCCATCCGTTGCAGCTGGTCCGACAATAGTTCTTCCAAAGGTATGTTTACCTTATTATATTTGTTTTGTTTCTGTTTTTCATTGATGCCTTGTATGAAAATTTTGTTATTTGCTTGGGCGAGGAAATTAACTGGATCATTTCAAGTAGAACTTGAGTTTGAAATTTCATAAGATTTCTATGAAATGTTTCACTTGGACCATTGATCTAGACAAATGTATTTTTATATTTATTGATAATTATGTATTGGTATTTTATTTTTATCCATGATTATTTTGTATTATTATTCCAAATTATTTGTGCCTAAAATATATGAATTTTTCATTTATAATTGACTATGTAGATTATTCAACAAGTTGTATATGAGATGTATGGAATCAACATTTATGGTTATAGTGTGTAGAATATCCATGTGGGTGTGCACAAATTTAGTCCACACATTTTTATCCACAGTCCAAAACAACTACAAATAGTGGTGTGGTGTGGATTAATTGACATCCACCAATTTCTCATCCACGTTACAAAACAAGCCTTAACATATTTGTGCTTTATTTATAGTCATAGGACAATGACGAGATCATGGTCATGAATTCATGATATATACACTTTCAGATAGATATATGATCATTGTACCACAAACAAGCAAGGTTCAAAAAATCGTTACGTTTCGGCCGATATGTATCATATCGGGCCCTTCCTGATATGCCCCTACAGGGGTTGTATCGGGTCAGGGCCTGGTTTAGAGGGTAGCCAAGACTTAAACCAGCCCCTCTAAATCAAAATCGAGAAAAATAAGTAAAAGTTAAAAAAAAGGACTGATATAGGCCAATATGCCTGACCGGCGTATCGGCCAGTATCGATACTTTGAACCTTGCAAACAAGTTTGAGACAGTCTCCTATTAGGTCCCATTCAGTTTTTAGGAAGTTATGCACTTACCCGTGTAAATTCAATTTGGTCTCATTACATTTTGATGAACAAAAAGTATTTCTCAGGTAAATTAAACAATAACCTTTTTATTCAAAAAATGTGATTATTAAAAGAGACAATTTTATCCTATTACATTTTATCAACTTTTTCCTAGATGAAACACATGAAAGATGGATATACCTAAAGAATAGAAATTTATCATGAAGTCCACAGAAAATTAAAAAAAAAAAATGAGATTGATGGTAAACGGAACCACAACCCCATTTACTAACTCCCCTCCATTTACTAAAAAACGAACGGGCCTTAGTAGAAAGATGAAGGTGGTGCTCGGTAAGTGGTTGAAAAAACTAGGGTGGGGCACTGGGGTGGAGAAAAAAGGGGCCTGGGCCCTATTATTTTTCAAGTGAAAACTGTGCAATCCACTTGAGTGTCCGTAGCTAATTTGATGGCTCGTGTGTGTAATTATACAACCTAAAAAAAGAGAATGTATTTCATGCATGAAAAAAAATCATATGAATAACGATTAGATGATAACCGGCACCCATGATGGTTGCATTGGCAAAAGCTGATTTTGAAATAGATTTTAGAACATACAAAGAAGTGAAGAACGGAAGTTTGTGGTTTTAGAATTACAAACCCATTCCAATAAAAAACAAAAAGTAAAAAAATAAATTCCATTTCAGAACCAGACAAAACCCCAACTCATCAGTCATACTATCAGTATCAGACCATTTTCGGAGTAAAATTTTACTACAACGATTGTTAAGATGGGTTGACGACAACTATAAATATCATTATATCCTCACATTTTTCACGAGGTAGTATTTTACCAAAGAAACAATTGGTGGTAATGAAAAATTATAAATAATGCTAGAGAATAGGGAGTAAGGACCTTGCCTAATAGTTTAAGCTTTTAAGTTGACCAGTTTCATTTAATGGTAATCACAGCTTATTGACCAAGTGTTTTTATCTTGATTATTCCATTCTAATTAATTAAATTTCAGCGCCAAGGTATGAGTGGCTTATGCCAAAGACTATATGTATTCAGAGACCTCAGCTAACTGGTTAAGTACTCAAGTTCATAGGTTAAACGTAACAGTTCCTTCAGTGATAAAACCCAAACTCAAATTTCGTCCTTCAATACAACTTGCTTCATGCCTAATTTTCGGATATAATGAATGATGATACAATTAATGGCCAAACAACTATCAACGAAAAAAGGAAGAACTTCAAGGTGGGTTTTGGGGTTGACAACGTAGCTTTTATCATTTATGATTTATGACAACCTACATTATAATATTGTATGAAAATCAACTAAACGCCTACAGAAGGGTTTATGTATGCTATGCTACGAACAACACCATCACATACATGAAACGACTTTTCTTTCCGAGTAAAATGTAAGCACGAATGTCCCACAGTAGTGACAACTGACAAGAGCTGTTATAACTGATAATTTATAAACTGATATTTGACAGCCTCTTTACAAAGAGGTTAAACGTCTGTTCTCGATCCAACATGCTAATTCTAACGTACTTGGCTTCAGCGCCAAAATGCTTCCCGCTCCTCGTTATGATATTATAACCTCTAAGAAAGCTTTCACAATCTTCTATTCCCCCCTCACATTTCGACCAAGCAAATGCTGCATGGGAAGAAGCAATGTGGTTACTAACATTATCTCTAAAATTAAATCAACGATCCTATTAACAAATTACAATGTTATTACCAGGATGTGGTGTATTTGCCTCGCCGAAGTAGTTGCAGGATTCAGGCATGAACTCTGGAAGACTAAACAGCCCACTTTGTCTAACTGCGTCTCTTAATCGGTCCCATCTCTCAGCCATGAGACGACTAGCATGCCTGAAGAAGTTCTTGGAATCTTCACGGGAGTTCAAATGTTCACAGCTATCAGATACCACCTGGAGGATTTTTGCTGCCCGGAGCTGCGAGTCCTTTGATACACCTATGGTATTCAGCTCTATGAATTTGGTCATCTTTTTTGCTATCTCCTTGTCCTTAACAAGAGCCCACCTGCAAGATTAACATGTGTTCTCTGACATTATTGGGATCAAATCAATATATTTCAACTTGCTACAATCTACGCGATTGTGCACTAATGTTCAATATCATCAAAAGATGACAATATGGAATATAATCATTGAAGGAATAAGAGTAGCTTACCCAATGCGCGTCCCTGCATGACCTGTGCATTTGGAGACGGTGAAAAGCATGATGTCATGATTTGCAAGATATGTAATTGGAGTATAATGTGGCCAGTAGTATGCAAGGTCATGTACCACTACCCCACCATTGCGGTTAACCACAGCTTGCCTCATAAAGCCATCAGGGTTGTTTGGAGATGTAACAAGTTCTATGTAAGGCTCATCTCCTTTGAAGGAATAAGCATCACCGGCCCATTTATAGAGCCCTGATTTCAGGTAGTCTGTCACTGATGGGTAGGACTGTAAGCATGACAAATTAGCACAGACGATTTCTTGTCAGTTAGGGATGAAAGGAAACAATACCAAATGTTTCTAAAAACAAGCAATTCAAGGAACAAGGATCTCGCTAACTAAAGTCATGGAAAAGCCTCCTTTATAGCCTATTGCGAACACCTCCAGGCCCAAAAGTCCAGGGAAGGATGAAATTAGTACTGTTATTCCATGCCAGAATGCCCAAGACCCAATGTATCAGAGAGAAGGCTTGATCTTATAACTCCAACAAAAACTCCAAATCTTTTTTTTTTGAAAATGTTCCAGACTGGGCCACGCCTGTACTAAACTACTAACTAAAGTAAAAACATCACTCACAAGATCAACTCGATTTCATTATTGGCTGGGCTGGAGAGAATCAGGGCACACAAATATGAAGTGAAGGAATATATCAGTGAGATGCCAATACAAACATGAAAATCATGCTTATTCTTAGCACAGATAAGAAGAATAACATGCCTTATCACTCAGAACACTGTATAAATGACCTATTAACTTTCACCAATTGATAGAGGTGTCAATTGGACTGGATTTGGTCCAATATGGTCCAGTCCAATGTGAGTCCACTTACAAATGGACTAGACCCAATCCAGTCCAAATCCAATCCAATCCATTAAAATGTAAATGGACTGGATTGGATCCAATCCAAACCGAATGAAATATCAAAAATTATATATAAAAAAACAGAACATATAAAAAATTACAAAAATATATTAAAATGAAGAAAATCTGAATATTACAAAAATATACCCTTTTGGCATTGAAAAAGCACTTTTATGAAAGTACTTCACAAAAGTGCTTTTGTAGAAGTACTTTTATAAAAGTACTTTCAAAAGTACTTTTGTAGAAGTACTTTTATAAAAGTACTTCCGTAGAAGTGCTTTTATAAAAGTACTTCCGTAGAAGTGCTTTTATAAAAGTACTTTCATAAAATGCTTTTATAAAAGTACTTCATAAAAGTGCTTTCATAAAAGTGCTTTTGTAAAAGTGTTTTTATAAAAGTACTTCCATAAAAGTGCTTTCATAAAAAAACTTTTCATAAAAATACTATTATAAAAGTACTTTGTAAAAGTATTTTCATAAAAGTGCTTTCATAAAAGTACTTTCATAAAAGTGGTTTTATGCTTGCTTCAATTTTGATTGGTTTCAAATTGAACAAGGGTTTGGGCTATTAGAAATTTGGTTTAGGTCCAATTCAGACCAATAAGAATATGGACCAATTTATTTTGAATTGGCCCAATCCAAAACTGGTTGATTGACACCCCTACCCATTGATGCCCTGATAGACATGGACATGGATATGGGAAACAAGGATAGAACTTCCATTTCCTACAATCATGGGCATGGATACAGGTGTCTGTATCCTATGTAATATGCTTTGTGTCATGTAAGGGTAAAGAGGATATGACTCCCATTTCCTAAAATCATGTATGGGTATCCCAATGTAATATGCTGGTGTCATGCATTATATCTTGTTTCTGAAGGTAAATGTCATTTATCAAGACTTGTGTCTGGTCAAAATTAAATTTTAACATGTAAAAATGAATTACAGTATAATTTGTTAAAGTATACCATTTTACATATTTTAAGTGTCAAATGCATTGTAGTACATCTAGAAGTATCCAGTTATCATAACCAACATCAGCACACTAGGCATGCATATCTTTTAACACAAAGGCTGTTGATAGTCCTGCTAGTCTTCAATGGAAATCACAAGGGTGCTTTCACCTTGTTAAACCACGACAGTATAAACACTGGTTTCATCTTAGGAATCCTGAAGTATAATGGATATTTGGCATATGCAAGATAACAAGAGATGCACAATGGGGGAATATCAGAAGGATAATCAGGTCTTCTTTCCTTTGATAAGCAATATTGTTGGACCCAATCCAGCATATCCATGCAGATACCAATAAAGAGTGCAATGCTTAGCCCTCATAGGATGAGCTTGAACAGTTCAAATGGGTTATGGCTATGAACTTGAAGAGTTTGAGTCAGTAGAACAGCTTGACTCCTCTCAATAAGAATCCTTTATGCACTTCGGAAAGAGTTCCAAGGGGTCTCAAGCAAGGAGAACCAAGGCATCCATTCTCTAAGAATTCCTCTGGAAAAATAAGGTAAGCTCACTAAGATTTGTTTTTGTATAACAAATTTGTTTATTGTAGGCCATAATCAGACCAAAACACCTGAAGCCTGGCACTATCAGATTTTTCAATTCTACAATACACAGAGATTCTATTATTCATCAAAAAAAAATACAAAGAGATTTAATCTAATAAGGAAATATAATCATAAGTTTAGATGCTCAATCTTCTTTTTTATAGTGTTTCCAATCAAATATACGTTGTTAATAGAAGATTTTAGAATTACTGACTTCATGACATCTGATTCAATGAAACCTAGAGCTATCCATTATAACATTCGATCATCTATTGTATAGCAATGCAGGTATTAATGTGTCAGCAAGTGATAATGCTTGATTTTTGGACAATACTTATTACAGAAACAGAGAAAAGACAAAATAGAATGCAAACACAAGGAAGACTACACAAGATTCAATGTGGTTCGGCAATTTGTGACTACATCCACAAATGAACCCCTGTGAAATTTCACTATTCTCCATGCAACAAAGTACAACCCTAGTGAACAAGCAAAATTTACAAACAACTTAGATTTCTACATGTCCTGATAATTTGAATACAAGTGAGATTATATTAGCTGTACATGAAATATCAATAACACTGATGTACCGAAGATATATGGTCAAATACAATTGTGGCCCATTTTGCTTGTAACAGATCTCTTAAAACACAAGAAATCTATTCATCAACAACAAATTAAATCAAATTTAGTATTGTATCATCCATTGCTCGGTGCTATTATAGAATCTCAGGACAATAAGTGTGAGATCATGGTTTTAAATGTGAAAGCAAACACTTTGTGCAAGACAATGCCAAACATTGGGCCCAATTATCCAAATCCAGTCCACTGCTCCCAAAAACTTGGGCATCCAGATCCATCATTTTTTTTAATCTTAATAGCCCTTTCTAAATTAAGATAAAACCAATTAATTTGGAAACAACATAAGTGAGTTTCTGATGCTTTAAGAGCTAAAGTTGTTCACAGAAAAAAAAGGAACTCACTGAGTAGTAAGGAGCAGCAGACACCACGTTGACAGGCTCAAATGCACCTGATGAAGAGAGAGCATACAGTGCTGCTTGAAACAGTTGTGTTGAACCTGTCCCCACAACAATATGATGATCTCTGGTTACAGCATTTCCAACTAGTTGGTGCAATCTTCTGACCTCTTTTGCGAATTCAGGCTCTAAGAACCAGCAAATATTTCCAATATCGGAAAAATAGCTCATTGATTGCCATCCAGAGATAACAACCATACTTTTGTCCCCCATGTTTTGCCAAAACTGTTCATACATAGTTGGATCGCCACTGTATAAAATTATTTGTTAGAATTAGAATCTTGCTTGCTGTAATGCTTTTTGGGTTCAATCCAACCACAATTTTGATCCAGTAACATGCTCATAAACAGGCACAACTTGAGCGGGTCTGGTTTGAGCATTAGTTAAATTTTGATGTGGCACCAGATTTGCACCCCTACTTTAGATTAATGTCTGAAAATCAAAATAAATTACTTGAAACCAAAGTTACTAAGATATGGAAGGCAAAAGGTAGGGACATGAACTCATGAAGTATCCTCGACCCTGTCATTATGATCATACAACTTCGGTGGCCAAAGGTGCAAATCATATTTGTGGTTTACTGTCTCCACAACTTGTGCAGGGAAGAAACATTTATTTATCGTTGGTAATTTAAATTTGCAATAGAAGACCATCTCTAATGGCCAAACAGTCACCAACTCCAACTAGGTGGGCCAAGGGCTTGAGTTCATTCCTTTACTTTTCTTCATTGGCGGGTAGCGATTTGGTAAGAGCGCAGTGTCCATAAAACATTCAAAGCCAAATAGCAACAATTCAAGGGTGGGGCATGGCAATGGGTGGTATTTCAAGTGGATTCTAAAAGCCTTATTGATTCTTTTGCCTTTGCCGGTTTGCTCGAGTACGACAAGCACAAGTAATCTATGTTCCACCTATCGGTGTCCACCATCTCGACTACATATTTTCTGCAGATTTCTCAAAGGTCATCACAGGGTTAGCTGGTAGACATGGGGGCTGGGTGTGCTAGAAGACCCATAGAACCTCTTGACACATACAAAAGATCTAGACCCAGACCCACCACTAAATGGATCTCCCACTAAGAGTCAGTGAGATGATCTTCGTACCACATGTTTTTGGAGTTTTATTGAATGGATGCTCCTCCACTGCCTGCAGAAGAACTGCAAGATTCAGGGCCGAGAATCATCTGATTTGGTTGATTCTGTTGGCAGAGAAGATCTCTCTGTCTCGGCTAAAACCCATCCATTCCCTTTTTATTTCGGTCCGGGACTCCGGGGCTACGATTAATCTTATCATGTGGTTTAAGGGTCATAACTCATAACAGATTAGCAAACAGTTCACAATTTTGGTTTAACTGCCTAAGTCGATGTTTCGTGCTACTCATCCTGCCGCTCCGCAAACCATTACCGAACCCTCCAGTTGCCAATTTGCCATCTCCGGTTCCAAAAATCCCATCCCGGCGCACGTTAGACAGATGCGGCAAAGTTCAAAGAAAAGAAACTAAAAAAAGGAAGAAAAGAACAAAAGCATAAAGACGTCAAAAAAGGAGAGGAAGAAAGAGACTGCACTTACTGATCGAGATTTACAACCTTCTCCTTGCCGTCTTCTTCTGCTTCCGTACTCAAAGAAGGGGAGCTCTCGCTAACGTATGCCTCATGATCTGCTGCAGCAGTAGACATCGTTGTCGACTCTCTCGTCTTCTTGCTCGCCTCCTCTCCCAAACAGAACTCTGTATAGCTCTGCTTTTCTTCTGCATCAGTAGTATGAAGGCTGCTACTCCCTCTCTCATGGTCATATTCATAAATTAATCTACTGACAAGACCCACATTCAATGTAAACGATAAGAACAACAAACGAAGAAGAACCCTAGAAATCATGGTAGGTTTACCCAATACTTCATCCATGGTTTTTTGCAGTTTAGGATTTCTGGCCTAAATACAGTTTAGGATTCACAGGAGAAGAATGGAAAGAACCAACCAAATTTTTGTACGGACTTAGGTGTGGGCGGCGAGGTAAAAGATCAAAGGGGAGGGAATCAACAGTTTAGTCGTATTTCGAAAACCTGCTCGGAGCACGCCTAACTGCCTAAATTTAAGTGCTACCTTATCTGTCTTCTAAATCTTGAGATATCTTGGGTCGACAGACTTCTTTCAGTCTAGTTGTCTGTTAGTTTTGGAGATGGTGGAAGAGGTGACTCTTTTTCTTTCCTTCTTGTGGGTGAACCCGAAATAAGTAGTTGCCTTGAGCTAAATTCGAATTAGTAGAAATCTCGAGCTCATTTTAGATCGGAAACAGAAGAAATAAGGAATCTTCTTATCGAGTGATTGCTCTTTCCATTCTCTTTCTCAAATGATGATCACCACTCACCAAACAGGAAATCCTAAGAGTTCAGATGAAGAAAGAAACAAATTAACGAAAGAACGTTCGGCAACAGCGAACTTGGAAGCCGAAGCGCCTTCGGACCTAAGCTAAGAAGAATCCAGGAAGGCAAGAGCAGTAGAGCACCGAGCTGAGCTGCTTTCTGAGTAGAAAAACATACAAATCACCGGTGACAGATGAAAGAAACCCTACCCTAAAGCGCTGGTTTACGGGAAAGCTAAGCTCCTCCGACATTAAAACTTGTGCTCGAAGCAAGAAATCACTAGGAATGTCTTGGCTTTCTAATGCAGAATGGATTTCAATGCTAGATCTCACTCAGAACAAACCCACACGAAAAAGCTCGCTAACAGATGATGATACCTCGAGTTCGACAACAGAAAAAAAAAGGAAGAAATATATAAAAATACAAGAGGTGATGGAACGAACTTTTAAAGAGAAGAATAAAGCTGCTCGCTTTTGCCTTCCTCCGGTCGTGCTCGGTGCTCTCATTACACTTTCCCCTCGGCCCTCGCTTTTACATTTCCAAACTCCAATGCTACCCATTATTTTGCACTTTATTCCTTTTTTCATTAAAAAGTTCAATGGTTTTTTAAAAATCATGAATATCAGTAAAAGGTCTTAATCGTCATTTTCGAGAGGAAAACTATAAAAAAAAATATATATATATATATAATAACAAAAATGCAGAAAGAAATAGACATGCATCTATACATTCATCACATTGATTAAATAAAAACAAGAAATAAGCTATTTTTATTAATAACAAAAATAGCTAAAAAATAAAAAAAATGCAGAAAATACTCAATCAAGTTTCTCACCTTCTCGTTGCTGTAATACCCATGAACCATAGTCAGGTCAAATGATTCAACGGTTTAAACAAACCGGTCAATGGTTTTTACTGTAATGCTGGGTCACAGGGTCAACCGGAAGGTCCAAAACATAAGGTGTGGCCCGTTTCCATTTATTAAAAAGCTGAGGTGACGGAACTGAATGACTTATTGCTTTTGGCTTACTGAATAGAATAATTAACCCAATTTCAGCTTCGTTAAGTAAGGAGCTCACAAACTTTTAAGAAACTCATTTACTAAAAAGACAAAATATTAAATCATTCTTTTCAATAAGTTATCATTTTTTTTTTGAAGTGCAATAAGTGGTCATCAAATGGCCCGTTTGATAGGGCTATAAACGGATCGAATCGAATTTAGTAAAGGGTATATCCAATTAATTAGATTCGATAAAAAATTTGACCAATCTAAATTTGATAAGAATTCACCAAATTTTGCAAAATTATGATTCAAATTCGAATTTAATTATCTAATTCAAATTCAATTTAATTTGAATTATAATAAAAAAAACTTTATGATATAATATAAATAATATGTTATATTATTTAAATAGTATAATAATATATTATATTCATAAATTATTTATAGATCATATTTAATAACTAACAGTCATATAGATCGAATTGGGATACAAATTAGATAAGCTCCGACCTATTTAATGTACTTATAGGCTTAATTTAGTCTGGGCTCGTTATCTTTTTATGGGTTTAGATCATTAGATGGGATGGGGCGTGGTCGGATGGTTGGTTCAAATCATGGACTTAGAAAGGCTGTTTGTTCTGATGGAAGCCGATCTCCAACAACATTGCTTAATGCCATGAAAAAAGAGGGAAGAGGGGGGGGGGGTGAGAAAAGAGGAATTAAGGAAAAAAAAAAAGAAAAGAAAATGAACGCAGTCAGACCAAAAAGCAAAAGGGAGAAACGAGAAGCGCGCCAAAGATTTTATGGATTTCGTCGATCACCGTTCCTCGCTTCTAGTTCTACGTCGGAAAACTCTCTGTTTCGTTTCAAACTCTCATATCTAATAAGTTCTCACACTTGAAATACGTACAGAGTTCCTTCCGAGTTCCCACGATAACAAATAAGGTGGTGGGTGATGAACCCCAGGCGACAACAGTGTCCGTGTAGACCAAATCCAACCCAACCCAATCTATTAAGCATGGCATTATGCCAAATTTTAACAAATGTAAGAGTCCGATTAAAGGCTCGGGCTCAGCAGGCGAGCAACAGACTCGTCCAAAACTCGGAGTTGAGCTCAGGTGAAAGCCTGAAAAGCGAGATCTAATATCCCTTAAAATTTTTGGGTGGAAGTGTTAAAGTGGTCCCTGACTCACTGCATTGAGAAAGAAGGGAGAGGTAGAGGTAGCTTAGCTCCACTACTTGGAAATGATGCACCACATGCATGCACAACCATGAACCCAATTCATGTGGGGTTTTTGGTTGGAAAGAGCCACGCGTATGCGACTTCTGCCGTCGGAAATCGGAATTTGGCCGGAACTTCCATTGCGACCATTTATTTATTGTAGTAGTACACATTTGTCGAGGAATTTTGGTAACCATATTACCAACCTTTCGTATCTTTCGATGGCGGCCAACGCCATTCTCTTTCATCCACCGGCAGAGCTCATCAGAAGGAGTGATTTTGATCACTTTTCAGGGTGGTGGTGGTTGAGGTAGCCCTCCCCAATCGATGGTGAAGGCGGGAGTCTCCACACCTTCCTCATCAACAATTACCATTGATTAATATTGTTTGGGTTAGATCATATATAGATCAATTTACGTCAAAGGTTAGAATAAGGAGAAACTTTACGATAAATTATCCAACCCGACCTTATTCAGTTGAACGTTGATGGAGGATTCAATGTGATCGATATTCTTTGATGTGGATTCAATGTGAACAATACAGACGTAGCAGTAGCAGTAACGGTGAATTATACTGAATGAGACCCATGGCCAAGAGATAACTTAATTGGCATCACGCATTAATTAATCATGTCTTATATATGATGACTTGCTAGACCCAATTGGCCATTCAATTAATTAATCATGTACTTTTGTGTCTAGTTTCAATTTGTTCCTCAAACATTCATTAAAATGTGATAATTTAGTACCTGAATTTTTAAAATATAACAATCCAATTCCTGTCATTTTAAAAAGGCAGAAATATCCTTCAAGTGTCATCGTTTAATTTTCTTTATCAACTAACCAAATATTAATAAAAAAAACTAATAGTTCCAAATCCTTGTTTCTTCCATTTAAGAAAGTTGAAGTTAAGTTTGAGTGGACATTTTGGTGGTTTCAACTTTCTTGAATAAAAAAGGCAAGGATTTGAGATTTTTTTTTTGTTATTGTTTAAATAGTTGATAAAGAAAATTAGAAGACACTCAAAAGACATTTATGTCTTTTTAAAATGTCAATTAACGGCTGATTAACAACTAATTAACGATAAGTACTACATTATCATATTATGAAAGTTCAGGTATTAAATTATCATATTATAAAAATTCAGCATTTTAAATTTCAAGGACCAAAGTGACATTAGACCTAAAGTACAAAGTACTAATAAAAAATTTTCCCTTCAATTAATTAAACTCTGCTATGAATTAATTCTATGAGTACATGTTTCTTTCCACTTTAGCCAAAGTGCCTTTTATACCACATAAAAATAACTAGAGGCCTTTGACATTTTCACACCCAAAAGTGATTGCTCAAGCATTCCTATCCATGTTCTCACATGCTTGTCAGTTATCACTGGGACTGCAAAAAAGGAATATGGATTGAATTAAAATAGGGGTATATCTGAACGAGACATCATGGGTACGTGAATTTAATGTTTTCAAAACTAGATCGGATTGGATGGTCGGACCAAAAAATTTTGGAATCGGCCATTAGTTTTACCCTAAAACTGTTGATTTGGTCAGTAAATTGTTGATCCGGGTAGTTGAACTATTAAATCGTTCGACCCGAAAACGGTTTTTGGCTGTTTTTTTAGGTTTTCTAAATTTTTAATTTTTAATTTTTTTTTGTCAATGTGGGTTGTCTGTTAGGACCAGACGGTCGGACTGTTTGATTCATTTATATATTTAGATATTTGATTGGATAAAACTATTTCTAAATATACATATAATTCTAAAGAAGCCCATCCTTAGGCTCAGTTTGGTAGGAGTATATAAATACAAATATAGACTGTGCAAATACATACGAAATAATATAAAATACAAAGTTTTGTACTCTACAAATTTGTATTTGTACACCTTCTTAGACTGCATTTGGAAACAATGCAAATGGAGTGTAAATCACAGTTCAGGGTTAGACCTGTTCATGGGCCGGGTAGCCCGATGGCCTGGCCTGGCCCGACCAGGCCCGCACCCCGGTTGGGCTTGGTCATGTAATTAGGCCCGTGGGCCTGACCTCGGGACAAACACAGTAAGCCCGACTGTGTTTTGGGCCGGGCTCGGGATTTGTTAAAAAATCCCGGCCCGATTCAACATTATATATTTTATAAAATATATAATGTGTATTTTATATACTATATAAAATATATAAATAATATAATATTTATTGAAATATATATATATATATATTTATAATTTAATATATACATTTTTTCTTTATAATCTCTCTCTCTCTCTCTCTCTCTATTCAGCCGCTTCAGCAGTAGTAACAGCATGGGATAAATTTCGGGCTCGGGCCCAGGCCCAGGCTTCGGGCTTTTTATGAGGGTCGGGCACGGGCCCAAGTTGCAGGCCCGATGGTCGAGCCGGGCTCGGGCTCGGGCCTTAGAAGAATCTATTAATACAGAGTAAAAGCCCGGCCTAGCCCATGAACAATATTCAGGGTAAATTTGTACTCTAATTCACTTTTGCCTATGTTTGACAACATTACATTTATGCATTGACAAATGAAAGATCAATGCATATTTACATTGATAATAAGATGTAAAAGTACAATTAAAAAAGAAGTAAATTTGCATTCAAGTGGACTTTTGATAAAAATAAAAAGCATATGCTTTATTGAAAGTCATGTTTGCATCCATTACCGCTAAAAAGTCTGTTTGGTAAGAAGGTAAATTTGTCAATGCAAAACTAACCCAACTTTGCAATTTATATGAACCGTTTTACACTCTACATATTTATATTCACATTTATTTGCATCGTTTCCAAACGCAGCCTTAATAAAAAAAGTCTTCATTTTAAAAAATTGATCAGGTCTAATCCAATTCTTTAAATATTTTGAAATAAATATTTTGGATTGAATTACTGGTCTAATTCAATGTCTTATTGAACTGTCCAACCTATTGAAAATTGTTTTAATTCAGATTGCATCCAACCCAAATCTGATTTATTGACATCCGTACTCTTATCTTTTATGAATGGACTGGATATTGATTTAATAACTTTTACCTAATCTAATATAAATCCATTATAGAGGACTAAATACAATCCAATCCAATAATATATGTTTTGGACAATCCAATTCAATATATTTTATTGGACTGTCCAACCCATTCAAATTAGTTGTGATTTGGATAAGATCCAACCCAAACGTGGCTCTTAGAAGTTAAAAGACATCTATTCTGTATCTGTTTGTACCATCAATCTTATTCTCACCAAGACATTAGATCAATCCTATTGAAATTTGTTACCTGTTTATACCATCACTCTGCCAACTTTAACACATTTCGTGTAGAGGTATAAAACTTGCCGGGCCTGCACACAACAGTACACAGGCCATGTCAGGCACGGAACGATTGTGCGGGCCATGAGCTGGGGGTTTCAGGTCTGTGAGACGGTATGGCACGGCATCCGTGGCCCGTATATTGGCTCAGCATATATATATATATATATATATATATATATATATAAAACAATTGTTTTTTATTTTTATTATAATATTTTATTTAATTATTGTATATATCAGAATTCATATAAAATAAAAATTTAAAGATTTTTTTCAATTTTTTCTAATAAAACGTTTCATAGTTTTGGCCCGGTCCACGGCCTGGCCTGGCCTAAGACTCGGCCCACAAATCAATCCGCCCAGTGGGATGGCACGGGGTCAAGTTGTGGGCCGTGCTGCACCAACCCTCCCAAAATATCCCAAAGGAGGGAGGCACGGCCCATTGCCCGGCGTTTTACAGCTCTAATTTCGTGATCCTTTCTAAAGATGGATCTGGTGTTCATGAAAAAAGTGTGTATTTTTGACAAATTAAGAGGTATTGTATAACATAAATGTCTGTTTTTTTTTTCTGTAAAAAATGTCACACCATCCCAAAAAATGTTCTTTGTTTCTAAAAAATAAAGGATCTTAGAAGCAAGATAAAAACATTTTTCAGTTTGATTCAAAAACTAACCATGTTTCTAAAGCAACAAAATGATGCTTTCAAAAATAGAAACATGCTTTTATTTACGCATTGCAAACTGATCTGTAATTAATGTGTTGCTGCACGCACGTTGAAATTTCCTTGACCATCTTGTACTGCGCTTTAAAACTCCAATGTATAAATTGCGAACTGATCTATCATTAATGGTTTAAATGGATCCAAAGTATAAATACAGGCTCAGTTTGGAAAGAGTATAATTACAAATATGAGCAGTATAAAATCTTGTATTTTTGTATTTTTAAACCGATATTGTATTATATATATTTATATTTATATTCCTTCCAAACTGAACCACAAGAATAAGGAAGGTGAAAATATCAATTTGTTCAAAATTTCCACCTAAATATTCCATACTTTGTTAAACGTACAAAATCACTAGAGGGAAAAAAAAAAACAGGTTCATGAAGTTTCAAGAACTTACTTCCGGTTTCGTTTTGGAAAATAGAAAAATACAAGAGAATCTGAAACATTTTTAATGTGATTTTTCTTTGAGAAATTAATGGTTTTCCAAACAATACAGCTACAAGAAAATAACGTCTTCAAATCATAACAAGAAACAATTCATCGTGAAAAAGCCTCTAGTCTTAGGTGGTGTTCTGTTCAGCTTATGATTTTAGGTGCATTTTAGCATAGCTGTGGTTCAAAAAGAGTAGGCTTTTTTTTTTCTTTATTTTGAATGGCATGGTTTTAAACCACAAAACCCCGAGATCACATCAGCGCCCCACATGTATCCCATATGCACATCTCAGCTTACATTGGAAACATCTCTCATATTTATCATTGGGAGATGTTCCTAATATATGGTTGGGATGTGCTGTAGGGTACACTGTGTGGGCGTCAATGTGTGAACTCCAAAACCTTAGCCTTTCCCAACAATCAAAAAAGAAAGAAAAGGTGATGCGGAGAACAACGAGTGCATTTATCTTGTGGGCAATGTGGGAAAAGAGAAATAACAGAATTTTTCAAAGGAAAGAAAATTTAATTCCTGAACTTATAGAAGGGATCACCATCAAGGCAATATATATGCTGAAAATTCTTGACTTGTTCAAGGATGCCTCTTTAGATGACTTGATTAGAGGTTGAAGTATTATAGCAAGAGGTCTTCTATTTCATCACTTACTATACAAGCAGTTTGGTACCCTCCTTTGCAATGTAATGTCAAATTAAACTTTGATGGCAGCTCTGTTGGGAATCCTAGGCCTTTTAAAATAGGGGGTGTGTTTAGAGATGCAGGATGAAAAATCATGGTTATATATTCTAATCCAATAGGTTTGGGGGACTGGCTTAGAGTAGAAGTATTGGCCCTCCTCTAGGGATTCAAATTGACTAAGCAATTAGATTTTCAATAGCTAGAAGTGGAGGGAGATTCACAATTAGTAGTAGGTTGGTTGAAATCAAATAGTTTCGGAATGTGGCCCCTTAAACAACCTGTAAGGGAATTATTGAGCCTCACAAGGGAGTTGGGTGCACAAGTATTTTGGACTAGGAGGTCAGCGCAAATGCTTTAGCTGACAATTTAACAAAGCAAGGGGTGAATTGAGAGTTTTTGTTTTAGGCAGTGTTGTAATTTGAATTTTGTTCAAGGGTCACCTTACACTTTGGTAGGTGATAATTATACTTCTGGTTTTTTTAGCTAATGAAAGTTACAATTTTCTATAAAAAATGGTTGTTTTCCTTTCATAAATTATACGATATGGTCAAAATTGATTCTATATACAAATATGTAAAGTACAAATACATAGAAAATAATACAAAAGGTAAATTGTTGAAACTTCTCTTCCATTTATTGCTAAAATTTCTCCTAAAGTTTGGTAATTGCAATCATCTCCCGTGAACTTTCTGACATAGTTGCAAGTAGGCCCCCTCTAGTAGAATCTTCCAAAAGAGGCATAAAATGTCTAAAATATTCATCCAGATGCTTTTGATAAAAAAATAAGTTTATTTTTCCAAATATTCTCTTCATATGAATCACTACTTCAAACTCTTCCAATCTCTTTTGTGAAATTGATTTATTTTTCAAATTTGCCCACAAAACCAACCACTCAAAGGGCTGCAACCTTAAATTCTTTGTTTTTATTGTTCACAAAGTTTGTATTGTTTTTTTTTTTTTTGGTAAAATCAACCTTAGTAGTAATTGTATGGGTATTTTGGGCATTTTATGTCATTTTTTTAGAATATTCTATCAAAAGGATCTACTTGCAACTGTATCATAAAATTGAGGGGAGGTGATTGCAATTACTAAACTTTAGGGGAGGTTTTAATAAAGATCAACTTCAGAGGAGATTTCAGCAAAATTTTACATTTGTACTCCTTCCAAACTGAACCTTATGAACATTCATAGGCAATGGGATGCATGCGCTTCTTGAAAATTCTTGTTTTACTGTGGCCTGGCCAATTGAACTCCCGGGTCATCAGCCAAACTTGAGCTTCTACAGTTCTACAGTTCTACTGAATCACATGGAATCTTCGATCTTTTCTTTAAGCCTCGCTGGTCTGACTAGATTCATCTACGTAAAAAGAAGGAGCCACATGCTACAACAGCTGTGATGATCAAGCAAAAGACGGTAGTGCTCATTTTCTCACCCTATGTGCGCCTTAATCAATCAGCTAATGCTACAATAACGGGGACATTATAAATTTATAACTGACACAACGTTGCTGGATCTCTAAATAATAAATAAAAAAGAAGACAAATCTAAAGGGCATATCAAACCGTGATGAGCTCGGACCTGCTACCCATAGTCCACAAAAACGCTATTCACATATTACCAACAACACATTACGGCCATCACCCACTGAACAACGATTGAGATAATAGGATGCATGATTACTGTAGGGGTGCTTTATAATGTGGATAAAAAATTAGTAGGTATAAACTGATTCACATCACATCCTGTGGTAAGGATCAATCCACACCACACCATTATTTATAATTGTTTTGAACTGTTGATAAAAATGTTCACACCCACAAAGGCATTCTATAAATATAATGTGGACTGATTCACACCACACCTATTGATTCTATACATTTCATGTACAACTTGTGAGATAATTTACATAATCAATCATGAATGAAAAAAAAAATCATAATTTTTAAGCCAAAAATAATTTGGATTAATAATATAAAATAATAATGGATAAAATAAAACACCAACACATAATTACTAATAAATACAAAATAAATATATTTGTCACTGACTCACTATAATATTATCTTCAGCAATAAATAATTTTAAAAAAAATTCTAATATAAATTAAAATATGTTAAAAGATTAAATAAAATGAGAATAGTTGGACCAATATAACGTAGGTGTGTTATACCAAATCCTTCCCACAAATTGTCCACACCATAGATGACCCATTCACAAGAAAAATATTGTGAAGGATAAATTGAGGTGCGACTCATCCTTATCCACACTATTTTGTGAATGAAAACAATCTATACAAAACAGACTATAGTGAAAAGAACCAAAATAGTCTCATCCATGATATATTTACACTATTAAACACCCTCATAAATTTTGTAGGTAGGTTTGTGGGTAGAAAATATGAACTCAGTGGTTTGTTTCAATCTTTTAGGTCCAAAAAAACAGGTCATTTCATTTAATTAAATACAACACATTACAGCCATATCTTCGCATGAATGACAGCTGAGATATTAACGATTGTAATATCTTGCTGAACTCAGGAGTTTGTTTCATTCTTTCAGGCAAAAAAAAAAGAGGCCATTTCGTTTCGTTCAACTAAAATCGGTTCAATTACCATGCAACACACTACAGTCATCTCCCATGAATGAAAACTGAGATCTTCCGATGCACGATTGTAATGTCTTGAGAGTAGGTTTGTAGGTACCATATCTGGCCTTTTTAGGCCCCAAAACAGGCAATTTCATTCAATTATATCAGTTCTAGTACAAGCAATCTCTTTATAAAGAGTTTGTTTCATACATGCTCTTTTTTTATTAGTTTGGTTTGATATTTTAACAAATGTGACTTCAGATATTAACATGGTTTTTAAAATCGGACGATCGGACTGGAAAAACCGAGAATCAGTCACTCATTTTCCTTCAAAATCGTTGATTTTGGTCAGCAAATCATTGAATTGGCTGGTTAATTGTTCGAACAGTTTTGACTGTTTTTCAATTTTTTTAATTTTTTTTATCAGAACGAACCAACCGTTTGAACCGATAACCGAACCTCTGACCGGTTTGATCACCGGTTTGGTTTTAAAAACTATGGATGTTAGCATATAAAATAACTAAAATGTCCTAACACTCACATTTTAGTGTGTTTTTTTCCTTGGGTATTTTGATGATATGCCCGTATCTCCTATAGGAGCCGTATGAATAACGTAGCATCACACTAATAATCACCCTCAAAGTCGGTGATTAATGCATCCGTGGCCCTGAAAACAGATATGTATCGTACGATATTGATGTTTTGAACCTTGGCAACAGAGCAACTGGTCCTTCCTTGTTAGCCATGGCAGATTAAACCCCTTTACTGGGACCATTCAATGATGTCATTATAAATGAATATGGGACCAGAATTATTAAAAGCCAATTCTGGTGAAACCTAAACCCCTACCAGAGGTCCAGAGCTTACCAGCCACAAGCGATAAATCATACATAGAGCAGGGGCTTGCCCTTTCCATGGACCAGATTGACGTTTCATCGTTGAAAGTTAAGTTGAAGTGAAAGGTGTATCGATAGGAATTTGTTAGAAGGAGATGATCACTTGGTTCTTTGCCAGATTGGAGATCGGAGATCTGTGTGAAGTGACATTGAAATCGCATCTATCGGGACCATGATGACAACACTTACTTACCATCCTCCAATTAAATATAAACATATCAGATCACAACCCTTTGTTAAAATTCAAAATATCATGTGATCTGCTTTTTATCTTTTTAACATTTTCCTTCTTCTCTTTTTTCAAGCTCACAGATGATTGCTTCAGTTCATTTCAATGCTTAATTTTTGTGGTGGGGGAGGGAGATTGTTTCAATGTTCATTTTCTAACGTGTGGATTCCCCACCCCCACACCTCCTTTAGAAAAAGTTGAGGCAACGAATGAGGCAGAGTGGGTTACTATTTATGATCATAATTGGTCAATTATACCACAGAAAGGAATTTATAAAGGGTAAGGTCAAGCAAACCCCTCATGGTGGGGCCCCATCTCTACTAGTACAGGGGACAAATGGCGTTTGTGGAGAAGGGGCATCATTATTTGGCATGGCCCTTCAATGTATGAAAGCATGGTTTTTAAAAGCGAACCGGTGATTGAATCGCTCAGGGGTTCAGTTATCGGTTTGAACGGTCTGACCATTCGATTCGAATGGCCGGTCCATTCTGACAAAAAAATTAAAAAAATTGAAAAACGGTCAAAATGGTTCGAACGGTTATCTGACTGGTTCAACGATTTATTAACCAAAATCAATGGTTTTAAGGAAAAAAACGGTTTTGGAGGAAAATGGAACCAATCAAGTGACCGGTTCCCGGTTTTCCGGTCCGAACGTCCAGTCTGATCCGGTTTTAAAAACAGTGTATGGAAGTAATCCTCGAATAATCTTTCGTCAATTTGATCAATTTTGTACGTTGATTTGTTGTTTTGCCACAAAAGCTGTCATTTGTCACAAACATATAGTAACATGATTCGAGGCTAAGGTTCTAAGTTTAGGACAAAACAACAAAATTCGAAAAAAAAATATTCGAAGGCAATTGTAGTTTGTAGAAGAACCCCCAACCCCAAGTGACAAATGATTCAGGAAAGATTATATTTGTCGTAAGATAAGACCTAGAAGAGCAGCGCAAACAATAATTTTTAAATGAATTATAGAATAATTAATCATGATTTTTGAACTTTCGTTGATCCAAATGGTTAGGCCGTTCAGCCCGAAAATTATTCAGATAACTAGTTTTATTTCACTCCTGACCTGATTTTTTTGCCAAAAATCATTAATTTGATCAACAATCCATTAATCCGAACTGTCAAACCATCCACCAGTTCAATCCAGACAACGATTTAGCTGTTTTTATTTTAATTATTATTTTTTTTATTTTTTATTTTGCAACGAATCATCTGTGGTCGAACTGCTGACCTAAAAACCTGTGGCCAAAGTAATTCCAATTTAGGGTCAGTTTTTTAAACATTGTAATTGCAAACTACAAAAGCATTTGCTGTTGAATTTGGAAACCAACCCAGAAAGAGGAACATTTCCCTGTTGATTTCTCTGAACCTTGTCCTATCAGAATGGCAGCTGCCCGCCCAGACTCGGGTACAGAGCAATTACCTTACATTTGCACGGGCCATAGCCAATGAGCCATAACATCAGTCCTGATAAGAGTTATAGCTGCCAAGTTTGGACCAGTTGGTAGATCCTAAAATACAGAGATCAGCAGTTTCTTTTATTAGTTTTATTAGTTGAACCATTGGAACCAGCAAACCAGAACAAAAGATGGTTCAGTGACCTGACAAATTGTTGTCAGACCTTACTCTATTGTTTACAACACGTATAAAATTTGCTAGACTCAGGTGTGCAGTACACCTTCAGGTTACCATTGCACCAAACAGTGCTGGATGGCCCCTTAAATAAGTACCTAAGGCCTTGTTTGTGTGCAGTGTAATGTCATTTGTACTAGTGCAAAAGTACGGGACTGCAAATGAGTTGAGTCTCCATTTTAGTTTAATTTTGTTTTAGGTTTCTCTTTATTTTGTTTATTTGCAATGCAATCAAAATAAAATAAAAACTGAAGCCAAATAAATAAAAGTCAGCACAAAATGTACCGAAATCTGCAATTTTCTCATTTGCACTCCTATGCATTTGTATTATTACAAATGAAATTGCAAAGGAAACAAACCAAACCTAAATGACTAATATATATTTACCCCCTTAAAATTCCGAAGTTCACATGGATATTCTTCCAGAAAGCATCAATAGGAATGCTAATCGAGCCCTGATGCATGGAATTAGATCAGGGCCTGTAAATCTGTAATTGTTAAGCTCCAATACTATGAAACCAGGCTGGAGGCTGCTAATTGAAGTCCTGGATATAATAACCATTAATGAGTAATAGTGTACCCATACATTGAAAAAGCTCAGATAAACTCAAAAAATGCATCAATAAAACTAAGTATAGTACTTAAAAGACAACAAATCAGATATAAACACATATTTCAATAGTTTATGTACTTAAAAGACAACAAATCAGAATACACTCAGAGAAAATGAACCCAATATAAATTTCATCAATATTTGTAAAAGCACTGATTTTAATGATTACTTCTCTTTTTTTTTTTTAATTTTCTGGCTAAACATTCACATAAAAACACTATTTATTTGATTTAAATGTGGCTTAGAAGTTAGTTAAAACCCATGTTATTTCAACCATTAGTACATTATTGTAATACAACTTACGGTACTACAAGGCTTCCTACTGATGATATCTACCAAAAAAATCCTACTAATGGCACAAAACTTCTTAAACAATGGCAACGCAAATAATACACACTGACGCACGTCAGTCCCTTGGGAACTGATAGAGATATGTCTGTACTCTGTATTAAATTTATTGTATCCATATTTTAAATCTTATCTAGGAGATGCCTGGGGAACAATGCTTATTGTGATGGTGGCAGGTAATATCTTGGAAACGGAGATTGGAGAACAACTAAATAAATTGTAACACAATTAAAGAAAATTATCATTAATCTTCAATTTTATCAATACTTAAAAGTTAAAACAATTTGTTTCCAAGTGTAGAAGTGCACCACATATCCCCCCGTGATGCAAAAGCAAGTTCATCTTCAATTTTACCCAAAATGCTGATCGGTCGGTCCTACTAACCTTTGGTATCTTTCTGGTACAAAGGGGCGCTCTCAGATTCGTATTCTTAATTTCTTATGCTTGTCAACAAGATAGATTACCTTGATTCCAAGCAATTGTCCCTCATAACACAGTTCTCTGAAGATAAAGTCACCTAGAAGGCTAGACCACCAAGCTCCTTGTAGTACCAAGAACAACCCCAACTCCAGTAATTATTCCCCCTTTCCTCCATAGTCATTCATCCTGACAAAAAAAGTCTACAGACCCATGAAAAACTAGCACGGACATAGCCTTGTGATTCTAAACTTTCACAAAGATATTCCTAGTCTCGGTTTATTCTGACATATTTTACTGCCATAACTCAGACATCTAAGAATCCACATCCTTATTGTTATGTTTGGTTTGAAAGAAAAAATAGGGAAAGGAAGAGAAAGATAGGGAAACCTTTATAAACCGGAAAAAGACAACAATTTTGTTAGAACAAAATATATTGAAAAAAATGTAAAAATGATTCTCTAAACCCGAGAGGCTCTAAAACAGATTAAAGAAATGGAAAACGTATAGAAAAACAATTAATTTTCAGGTTCTTTCTTTTTTTTTTTTTGTTTGAATTTTCCAATTTTTCCTTCATCTCTCATCTTTCTTTTTCTTTTTTCGTTTAGCATCATCACACTTCTTTCCCTACTTACACAGGGATGTAGATGCCTCTTGTGTCGGCTTGGGTTGAGAAATTGAATTTGAACGGGCCGGAGCCCGAGCCCGAGCCCAAACCCCTATATAAGTTGAAAATTTTCAAACTAGGCAACCCAATTTTTCTTCGATGGATAATTAGGCAACTCAATTTGCACCGCTAATACAGAATTCTTCCACTTCTTTTTCCTAATTCTACAATCCAACTTTTACTTGACCTTTTTACCCAATTTCTTTCACTCCTTATTTTCCAGCAGAGAAAAATTAGATATGAAATTTTGATAGAGTTACCACATTTTAATACAAATTATTAACTACATCAACTGAAATGAGCTCTGCGGCATAGTGCTGTCATTAGTAATGTAGAAACTAGAAGGAAAGGAAATTGGATTTTAGTTCGCGTCTGTATATGCATGCATGCAATAATGTAGGTGCAAGAACATTACCATCATGTTGAAGTGCACTCGCTGCATGATCAACTTAGCCATGGGAGAAATTGGGATAGAGCGGAAGGCAGTCATTATCTTTCTTTGATTTCGTACGGAAAATACAAAGGCGGATTAGAGGTGAAGAAGACATACATAAAATGCAATATTTCATTTATTTTGGCCATTGCACCCTATAGACTCGATGGACCAACTGATCTGGCCTAACACAATTTCTGGTTCAACCTTAAGAGAATCTTCAGATGATATACAACCATTGACATGTATATGTGTTTGATGACTTCCAGATAGCATTCGGCAATATTTTCTAGAGCCTCACTTTTAATGTTGAGCAGAAGTAAAGAATTTGACTTCAAGATTGTCAAATCTGAGTAGTAACAGCAATAATCAATCAAAAGACCATGGCCAAACCAACAGAAAACCCGCAGTCCAACTGAAAAAATATTCCATAGTCAATGACCTTTCGATTCACATTTCACAAAGGATATTTCAAAGAATAAGGTTTTCTTCGAGTTTCTGGCCTTTTTTTTCCCTTTGAGCAGCAAATTTCTGGCATATGTCATGAAAAGACGGCATGAGAACTCAAAAACGGTTTCAACTTGAAAACATTAATACTCAACGGGCATTTTATTTGTGTATGGAAAACACAATGAGAACTCCATGAGATCCTGCCACCAGTGCATACAAAATAGGATGATATTCAAGGAATCATAGTTCTAGGACACAAAGGTGAAAAAAAAATCATTTATATATCATATTTCACCTCAAGAAATGCTCTTTTCTCCAGTCATACTGATTAGGAAATTAAAAAAAAAAAAGAAAAGAAAAAAGAGAGCTAGATACAAAACCTGCAGGTCAACAATTTCACAAGTGCCTGCAGATATTACAATAAGAATCTCTATTCTGACTTGAAAAGAAATTGTGGGAGTGTGAAATATTAAACCTCATGGGGAATACAGGTTCGCAGTCATATTTTTATACTCCCCCAGCCATAGAATCTGATGTTTCAGTGTTAATATGTCCTGTAAATGCCAAGAAATAGAAATTATTAATAGTTGTAGAAAGATTGAAAACTAAAATGAGTTTGAGAAGAGATGAATAACGTGGACAATAAATTGATGCTCACAAACTAGGTGACATGACTGATGCCTTATAGTCCATGTGACTTAGGGTCACAGGTTTAACATCCATGCAATCTGATATAGCAAGAGTAGGAGATGCTTCAATCAAGATTTCCATCAATTGTGCCCATAAAAAATTTTATCAACAGCAATCAAAGAACCAAAAGTAATATTAAGCGTTGAGATGGATTTAAACACATGGTAGAATGGTCAGATTGGAACTTCTGAGATACCAGAGTAGGGCAAGGTAAAATAGTGAAGATCTGAAGCACAAGTACCTTATGCTAAGACGTAGACAATCATTAGTAGGAGAATAAAGGTCAAATACAAATGAGAGGATGTTTCAAAATTCCTCCTTTTATATTTTTCAACAACAAAGCTGAAGAGTATAGTATTATAGATGTGAAATACAATAAACCCTTCCACAGAATAGAAGGGGGAGACAGGGTAAACAACCTACAGCTGTCACAGAAACAATCATTTTCTTATCAAAAACCTAGACTTTATTGATTTGATATAAAAGAATGAAACTGTTGAAGATTAATTAGTTTTTTGAGTGTTATATATGCTGTTTTATGTTTTGCCGCCCTATAAGGGCATAGTTGTCTTTGTACTATTCTATTACTTTAGTATAAATAATAAGTGAAGGGGGTGGCCAGAGGATTGCTCTCTTTTCTTTCAACTTCTCTTCTTCTCCTCTCTTCCTTCTCTCTTCAAGAAACTACTTTCTTTCATATTTTTTAATTCAGCAGATTTCTACTTGGTATCAGAGCRWCGRCTAGGGTTTCTTGAAGCATTCTCATGCAGCCCTAGATCAGCCAACTGCATGAAGTAGTAAAGGGCTGATCGATCTGCTATAGATTGCCCAGTTCTTGGAG